>CM047511.1:29495389-29632127 GCA_026122265.1 Ammodytes dubius | reverse complement strand
TTAGAGGCTAATACAGGGCTGCGTGTGTGTTTATAGACACACACACACGAACGTCACTCGAGCACAGCTGCAACAACTCTCTCTCTCTCTCTCATCACTTCTTATTTTTCCTTAGTCAGTGTGTTACCTTGTGGAGATGGTGATCAGTCTCACACACACACACACAACACAGTTATTTTTATCAGTTACTAGTGCAGTCACACTATAAGGAGTTTGGGGGAGACTAGGCCAGTAGAAAAACTTATCTTTCACATATATAAATGCTTACTTAACAAAAATATATCAGTTGAATTGCACGCTAAATGTGGATTGTGTGTTGTGTGTGTGTGTGTGTGTGTGTGTGTGTCCAGGTCTAGAAGATGTGACAGATTACGACCCAAACATCCTCAGTGACCCCCAGTGGCCATGTGGGAAACACAAGCGGGTGCTCATCTTTGCCTCCTACATGGTGAGAAAACACACACACACACTCACTCACTCACTCACCACACACACACACACACACACTTAACTCACTCACTCACACTCACTCACTCACTCACTCACTCACTCACTCACTCACTCACACACACATTTAGCAATAGGAATTAAGCAAATGTAAAATGTGAGTAGAGACAGGAGAGAGGTACGGTATAGAGGAGGGATTATAGAGAACTGAATATGAAGAGACACACACACACACACACACACACACTGTCACACACAGCTCTTTCAATCTACATAATTATCCCATATGAGGCAGCTTAGGTTCATCCCTATCTCACACACACACACACACAATCCATCAAAGAAGATATTATTGCTAAGGTGGCTGCCTTGTCACTGATCTCACTGTGTGTGTGTGCCTGTGTGTGCGTGTGTTTTTGCATTGCACACTGTAGTCTCAACTCTTTGAACTCTGCTCCTTTTTCTCTTGTTCTTTTCTCTTCATTCTATTTCTTTCTCTCCTGATATATTCTCTCCATCTCATCGCCCAGACGACGGTGATAGAATACGTCAAACCGTCGGATCTGAAGAAAGACATGAACGAGACGTTTAAGGAGAAGTTTCCTCACGTCAAACTCACGCTCAGCAAAATACGAAGGTAAAGGATTTATTTATTATTTATTTATTTAAACCTGCAGTGTGTAGAATTTTGGGTTTTATTTCCTAGCAGATTTTGTAGAAAGTAATTATAATAACCATAAGTACATTTAATTTAGTGCATAATAGCTGAAAAAAATGTTTTGAATTACTATTTTCCCTTAGAAAGGGTCTCATATATGTCCATATTTCTGCATATTTTGGACCAAGCCTAGTGCCGCCATCTTGAAAGTGTCATAGTTGGAATGTCATCAGGTGCATTGTTTAAAATTTAGAATTGTTCTTGTCCTTGAAGGCCAATTCATTATTATTATTCGAAAGGGTTGGGGTTACCCAGGGAGCGTTGCATTCTAGAACTTTGTAGAACTTTCTTGATGTCATATTACACACTGCACCTTTAACCTTTATTTTATACTGGAGATATCATTGAGGGGCGATCCTCATTTGCAATGATGTCGAGAAACAAGAACAACAATACATACATAATATACAATGAACCTCCTACGAATAACTTTATAATGTTCATGAAACAGTCTCATTGTCCCTCTGATGATCATAAATTACATGTAACAGCAAACGAGACCATCAGTTCAAAGAATGATATTTTTATACAGTTATTATCAATGCCTTTGTCATGGGTCTGTATCCCTGACAACTCAGGCGAAACGATTTACAGTTGGTTTTGCAGATGGGAAAAGCCTGTGTTTATGAACGCTACTAAATCAAAGTTGACTTTGCCTCACAAGGTCATGTTAGATTACAAATCGTAAAATTACCATTATTAATCTGACGTCACCTATAAATACATTAGCTCATCGCATGTCATCCCCCCTCTCTCTCTCTCTCTCTCTCTCCCCATTTCCGCTCTGTACTCTCTGCTCTTCAACTGTCTGATAAAGGTTAAAACACCTAAAAAATATTTTAAAACCTGCCTGACTGTGTGTCTGTCTGTCTGTGTCTCTGTCTCTCTGTCTGTCTGTCTGTCTGTCTGTCTGTCTGTCTGTCTCTCTGTCTGTCTGCCTACCTGTCTGCCTACCTGTCTGTCTGTCTCTCTGCCTGTCTGTCTGTCTGCGTCTCAGTCTAAAGAGGGAGATGAGAACCGTCGGGGAGGATTACGACATGCAGCCCGTCACCATCGCCATGGCGTTCGTCTACTTTGAGAAGCTGGTGCTGCAGGGCCGACTAACAAGCAGAACAGTACTTTAAAGCTACAGTGCGTAAGCCTGGTCCTACCAGACCGTCGTACTTCATTAAGCCTGGTCCTACCAGACCATCGTACTTCATTTAGCCTGGTGCTACCAGACCGTCGTACTTCATTAAGCCTGGTCCCACCAGACCGTCGTACTTCATTTAGCCTGGTCCTACCAGACCATCGTACTTCATTTAGCCTGGTCCTACCAGACCATCGTACTTCATTTAGCCTGGTCCTACCAGACCATCGTACTTCATTTAGCCTGGTCCTACCAGACCATCGTACTTCATTTAGCCTGGTCCTACCAGACCATCGTACTTCATTTAGCCTGGTCCTACCAGACCATCGTACTTCATTTAGCCTGGTCCTACCAGACCATCGTACTTCATTTAGCCTGGTCCTACCAGACCATCGTACTTCATTTAGCCTGGTTCTACCAGACCATCGTACTTCATTTCTTTTGTACAGAAGGTCTGGAATCACTCAATTGACAAACGTTCACTCACTTGGAGGCGGGTGTCTGTTGAAGTTTAAAACTATTGGATCTGCCCAGTGCCACTCTGGATCTGCCAACCAATTGCATAACGTTTGGATGTGACGTATGACATGCGCCGGCTTCTGAGCCACTCCCTCTGTTCACTGATTGGACTGGCAGAAATCTGTCCGGAGAAAACCTAAGAATATATCGCAGACCCAGACTGAATACTGAAGAGAAATTAAAATTGAGCGGAAGTATGTAGGCGGGCGGTGCCAGGCTAATAGTGCGTAACCTTTTCATATAAATGAATGTCGGTTACATTCAAGCTATTGCTAAACGAGTTGACACAAAGTTGATTAAGCCTATTATCAGCTCCACAAAACTCTCTCTGTAATTCTCAGTATGGCAGCGTTTACAAACTGGTGTCCCCTCCCCCCTGACACTGGTGCAGGAGCTCAGAAAAATCCCAAGAAAAGCCCAAGAAATGTTTCAGTTGTTGATTCTACTACTAAGACGTACAGCAGAATAAATAAAATCCATGTGTGATCACCGAAGGCTTTACCTCATGTAGATCCACCGACAGTGTTGTTGTAATTACTCAGAATTCACATGAACTTTATAATGTTCTGTAACATGTAACAGTTGTGGTTTTAATTTTTCTTTCACAACTTTACGTATGGACATAATTTGACAGTTCAGATGACAATGGAAATACTTGAATAATACTAACGACAGCTAGTCTCAGGAGTGAAATCTGACTGGAATGGTGATTTTCCACATGGTGTTGTGTAGGAGGGGCTCCCCCTTGTGTTTGTTTTGAGTTATTGTCATAAATGCAGCAACAAAATATAACTCTGTCCTAATACTGTTTATTTAATGTGTCCCATAAACCACATTGTACATAACACATAACAGTCCGTAAATGTCCACGAGAATAATCTTTAATTTTTTTTGTTTTGTTTTAAGTTAAAAAAGACTGACTAAGTCATTTGTAGTAATAGTAATTTGTGGTTATTTTACGAAAGCTATAATTATGGAAGATGTTATTAAATGAGGCTGAAAATCAAAAGGTACAATTGCTTTTGAGAGTGGAAAATTGTGCCCTTGCAGTGAATTTTGGCCACTCTGTAATTTAGGAGAGGGGGGAGGGGGGGGGGCACCCAGTGTTGTGAAAAGCCAGGAATGATTTTGGTGCTAATGTGAACTAACTCTGTAGAAAGCCGTCCGACCACTTACACTGTTTGTTGCTGTTTATTTTACAGGAAGTTGGTGTCGGCTGCCTGCATCCTATTGGCTGCTAAGATCAGCAGTGACCTCAAGAAGCAAGAGGTCAAACACCTCATTGATGTAAGTCTCACACACACACACACAACCATGCTCTCTCTCTCACACACAACACACACACAACCATGCTCTCTCTCTCTCTCTCTCTCACAGACACACACATACAGACACACACACACACACACACAACCATGCTCTCTCGCTCTCTACACACACACACACACACACACACACACACACACACACACACACACACACACACACACACACACACACACACACACACACACACACACACACACACACACACACACACAGTAGGATCATGGTGGATCCTTCCGCTTGTCAGTTGGATCATGTTTCTCTTGCTCAGGTGTTTGTGAAGCAGGTGGAAACGCTGTCTGTCCTTCTCAGTTAACTCTCCACACCACACACACACACACACACACACAGTCACACACACACACACAGTCACACACACACAGTCACACACGCACGCGCGCACACACACACACACACACACACACACACACACACACACACTGAGAGAGAACATCAAACCATCAGACAATTTTGGCTTACAACCTATAAAATGTCAGCACAGTTATGTTTTTTGTATTTGTTTTGATAACGTTTTACTCATGAGGTATTACTTATTAGTAGAAAATATGTCATTATGTTTGTAATATATGTAAATAAACATTGTGTATTTTAACAGTTAGTTCCTAAGTAACGTACCTACTTTATATTTGCTCAGGTGTTTGTAAAGCAGGAGACACTTTCTGTCATTCTCCGCTAACTCTCCTCTTACTCGCAGTAGAGACATTAGACAACTTCAGTTTATACCAGATTAACTGTTAGCACGGAAATGTTTAAGGTCATTTAGAGACAGTGTATCCATCACATACTTATATTTCATGGAACGCTGAGTACTTTTTTTTTTAATCTTGTTTGAGCAGGTTGTGCTATTTGATCTTGTAGATTGTTTTGTGATTGGAGGCCACAATGTAATCGTATCGCTGCAAAATGAATCCACCCTATAAATAGTAATAAAAGCTAACTTACCTATTTGATCACTAAGTATTTTTTAAAGATATTTTTTGGGCATTTTTATGCTTTATTTGACAGTGCAGAGAGACAGAGGTGAAATAGGGCAGAGAGGGCAGTGACATGCAGAGAACGACCGCGGGTGGGAATCGAACCCGGGTCTGCTGCTGGGCCCGGCCCGGGAGGGGGACGCCCTACCAACTGAGCTAAAGGCGCCCCCAGATCACTAAGTCTTTTTGTCTTTTGGTTTTCTTCCTGCAGAAGCTTGAGGAGCGTTTCAGGATCGGGCGGAAGGAGCTGATCACCTTTGAGTTCACCATCCTGGTTGCCCTGGAGATGGCGCTCTACCTGCCCGACAGCAAAGTCATGCCTCACTACAGACGGCTGCAGCAGCAGGCGCCGTTATAACACACACACACACACACACACACACACACACACACACACACACACACACTGAGACACACACACACACACACACACACACAGACAGACAGACAGACTAAGACACACACACACACACACACACACAGACAGACTAAGAGACAGAGACACACACACACACACACACACACACACACACACAGACAGACTAAGAGACACACACACACACACACACACACACACACACACACACACACACACCACACACAGACAGACTAAGAGACACACACATAGACAGACAGAGGCTGAGAGAGACAGACAGACAGACACAGACAGAGAGAGACACACACACACACAGACACATACACACACAAAGACAGACACACAGACAGACAGAGAGACACAGACACAGACACAGAGAGACACACACACACACATTTCCCTTACTGTGGGGGAATGTAAGCACCTTCTCGCTCCACCCCCTTTTCCCATCAAGGCAAACCAGGTTCCAGTTCCGGGGCCGGTGCGAGTGTTGGTTCAACTTGGGAACCTATTACGAACCAGTTTGCTTTACTTTTTTTATTTTATTTTTTGGGAATTTCTTTATTGGCATTTTCCCTTTATTATACAGTTTTGGAGAGACAGAGATGAAATGTGTCAGAGAAGGGGGGTTGACATGCAGAGAACGACCCGGGCTGGATTCTAACCCGGGTCTGCTGTGAAGAGGACTGAGACTCTATGTGCTCTGTGGAAAACGAGAAACTGTGACGGACGGATCTTTGCTGTGATGCCTGGCTCAAAGGCACAACTCCTATGCTCATGACGCAGACACCAAAGTTCCTCCACACTTTGATTTTAGCACAACACACACACACACAGCACACAGGGTAGATATACATACACACACACACACACACACACACACACACACACAACAGACACAGCACAGCAATACAGAGAGCAACATCTTCGCCTTCTCTCTCATCCTTTAAACACCAAAGAGACAAAACACTGTGAACGAGACCACGACAGATACTGAAGCTCAAAGTCATCACAACAACCCTCCAAATTCATGTTTGTTTTTCTTTTTTTAAGATAATTTTTTTTGGCATTTTCAAGCTTTATTAGATAGTACAGAGATGAAATGGAGAGAGAGAGAGAGAGAGAGAGAGAGAGAGAGGAGGATGACCTGCAGTAAAGGTCCATGGGTTGGATTTGAACCCGCGACCACTGCAACGAAAGCCGGAGCCTATATGGTACTCGCTCGATCCACTACGCCACCAGAGCGCCCCATCATATATTTTTTCGTCCCTGTTTTCAATTTCCTCCATTTCATCAGGTTTGGAATTCACTGTCTCCGTAGCAACCGTGGGCCAAAGTCGCTGAAACTAATAATGAAGAAATTTGACAAAACGTGTTGAAATTACAACATTTTGAGTTTGGAGCATTTGACAATCATGATAAGCTTTTTTTTTTTTTTTTTCAAGCATCCTGAATTATATTTTCATATTTTTGTACTTAAACTTAAATTGCGAAATTCAATTTGAGGCGTTAAATTCAGGCGTGTAGGATTCATTTTTGGCAGCACTTCCGTCCGTATCTTGTGATCTTATAGTCAGATTCTTGTTTGAGCATTTTGTCAAGAAGTCAACCCTTCCCCACGTCCTCTCCTGTTGTCAAATCTTTCATTTCTCTGTTAACTTACAGCTTGCTGCTCCTGAATTATCACTTATTAATCCAATATCTATTTATTTGAGACATTTTCAATCCCCCTTACTGATTTCACCGATCTGAATTGACTTTAAATCAACATCAATCGTCCCGTTTTTTTTTAACCTTTTATTTATACAGGTAAATCCCATTGAGACCGGAGACTCTTTTTCTCTCTTTTTCAAGGGAGACCTGTTTTCCTTTCCCACGTTACCATTCACACACACATTCATACACCACCGATAGCAGGCTTACTATCGACATTCACACGAGGCAAGGTGGGTGAAGTGTCTTGCTTAAGGACACAACAACCATGACACAAGTGGCAGGGCGGGAATCGAACCTCCAACCCTTTGATCATCAGCCGACCCGCTCTACCACCTGAGCCACAGTCGCCCTTTACATTAAAACACGCGTTGTTTCAGTCTGTGGCCGTCAGAAGCGACACTGAAGTAGTTTAGATGTTTAAGTGCCTTTCCCTGAGAACATTATCTCATCCTCTCCTTTGCATTTCTAGCCTCTGTCTCGCTTTCATGATGATTGACGGATCAGCAGACTGTCACTCATACAGAAAAGCTTTGCCATTTCTCCTCTCTCTGTTGAGTGTGTGAGTGAGTGATGAGTGATGAGTGAGTGAGTGAGTGAGTGAGTGAGTGAGTGAGTGAGTGAGTGAGTGAGTGAGTGAGTGGTGAGTGAGTGAGTGAGTGAGTGAGTGAGTGAGTGAGTGAGTGAGTGAGTGAGTGAGTGAGAGTGTGAGTGTGTGTGTAGTGAGTACAGAATTTTTGGAGTGAGCGCGAATTCTACCCCTATTTAACTCTTGCAGATGATTCACTGAAGAAAGAAATTATTGTAAACAGATTCCCTGGTTCCGCCATTGTCTTTTTGAAGCGGGTGTATTATTTTGAAAGGGTGTTACGTCACAACTTGAATACCGGATAATACTGTCATGTCCCCTTTAAGCAAGACAATGCACAACAGACTAATCAATAATGAAAAAAAAAAAGAGTTAGTTGCAGATCAAGTCAATTGTTATTATTTGAATTTTAAGCCATGATTTTATGGTGCAGAGCAAGTTTTTTAGTTTATTTATTTTTTTTTTCTATTAGGGTCAAAAATATGAGCACATAATAGGTGTTGCCCTGATGTTTATTTTAAAAAAAATTTTAAGCATCAGAGCAAGTTTTCTTTAAAGGGTTCTGGAGAGGCACAGATAAGGTACAAAAGGCCTTTAACAACTGATTCAGCTGTTTTTTTGTGGGTTGTCGTCCCGTTACCAACAGTGAATCTTCCTAATATGGACTTCAAAGACATTATTCGCGCTTCTTGGATGAGACTCACTATAGCAACGGACTTCCTCTTTCTCTCTCTGCACTGTGATGGAACTTTCTGCTCATGAACCTTTTGAAAAAGCATTTCACACAAAGTTATATTTATTTATACTTTCACTGTATCATAAAGGGACAAATATATTTAACCAAGCGGACGCCTCCGACAGGAAGATCGAGGCAGTTTTATTCCTCCATAGTGGAACATTTTATCTGATAAAGTGACCCTGCGTTCCAAACCCCATACTTTCTGCTATTTAGTATGGTAGAAAAAAAGATTTAGCATGTCCAAATTCTTGTGGCCAGATTTAGTATGGTTAGAAATATCCGGATGTCTACTAAATCCGGTTGAGATTTTTAGTGTTGAAAACAGCATCCTATTTGGGCTATTCTGACCCACAATCCACTGCACACCGGAAGCGACGTCACCTTGACGGAGCCTCCGTTTGAAAACAACCAGCGATGCGATAGATATAAAAGCAAGAGGCAAGATCAAGGCGCATGTTATGATGAAATAAATAAGTAAAAGTATGTCCCAATTGTAGCATACTGCATACTAACTAGATTATTTTATGGTCAGCGGTAGTATGTAGAATAGACAAAATAAATAGTATGAGACTTAGGACGCAGGGCGAGTGTTTTAATTTAAAACTGGTCACCATGTTAACCAGCATGTTGGAGGAAAGCTGCTTGGACCTGAAGGGGCCTCTGTTGTTTTTGCACTTTTTTTCCTTCACAATCCTGAATCTTTATTTTATCACTAAGTAACGACGGTAATAATAATAATAATAATATTTTTCTACAGTAAATGTCTAATGTCTGTGTGTTCTTGTATATTGAAAACTGACCGAATCACTGATTTTTTTTTTTTTTTTTTTTTTTTTTACTAAAAATCTTCCAGATGAAGAATCAGGTTTTAAATTGTTTAAAGGAATTGTTCAACATTTTTTATTTTTAGCTTGTTGCTCTCGGGCTCAAGACAAGGCGACAAAAAACTTTTCTGTATCTGTGCAAGCATTTTTGAAGAAGACATGGACAAATGTCGCTCATCGCTAGTTAGCTTAGCTCAAACACTGGTAGTCAATGGGAGTGTTAGCCTCCCTCTGCTGACTGTCAGAAGATACACTTTACAACGTCACTCCATGCTCCTGTGTGCTGGTTGGGACTTGTTTATTTACCAGGTTATTTTGCTCTCTATATTGTTACACTGTATGTCATCTTAGAATCAAATACATACTTGAAGAAATGCTTGTCAGTAGGTCAACAGTTTGTTTTTGATTCTAAAATTACATATAGTACAAAAAATAACGAAATAAGTCACAAGTGATAAAGAAACAAGTCCTAGCAAACACATAGGACTATTTTGTGAAGTTTTTCTTCTGACTGTCGGCAAAACCAGGCTAACACTCCCATTGACTACCAGTATTTGAGCTAAGCTAACTTGCAATAAGCGACCTCTGCCCATTTTCTTCTTCAAAAATGCACACACAGTTAAAGGAACGGTTTCTGTGGCCTTTAACCCGTTCCTGAGGCAACAAGCTAAATAACAAGCTAAAAATAAATAGCTATTCCTTTAAAGATTCTGAACCTGCTAATAATGCAGCAAAGCACCAGAATACTATTATTTATTTGAAAGAAAATGTTCAGACTTTAAAATCTGGTTCTTCATTTAGTTTCACATCCATGTTCTTCCACTGGTGTTATTTTCTCGCTTTGTAGTATTTTGGAGAATATATATTATATTGTATATACAGCCCTGGAAAAAAATTAAGAGACCACTCTGGATTTTTCTTAAATCTTCATCTCTACATAACTTATAGAAAATGCTCTTAATTAATGAATTTGGTAGAAATGTTGTCAGTAGTTTATAGTATAAAACCAAAATGTTCATTCTACTCAAACATATGCCTAGAAATAGCCAAATGAGAGACACTGAACATTTGGAGTGGTCTCTTAAATTTTTCCATAGCTGTATAGTATATATTCCAATAAACAGCAACGCTTCCTTCATTTTTAAGTTGATGAAATGTAAAAGTAAATATAAGACTCTTAACCAGAGCGCACACGGCACACGATCGTCCGAAGTCTTGGTCTCTACATTAGAGATTTGTGATTTTGACTCTATGCAGCTTTTCACCCTCCTCCTCGTGTTTACCTGTGATGTGCCACCGCTTTCACTTCACCCTCAAACCTGTTGTGTTTATTTTGTGTTTTATATCGAACATTTATTATTATTATTTAATGTTATTCTTCTCTGTGCACTAAGGATGTAAAGGGAAATATATACGTGTTTGTCGTACTGTTTCTTATTGTTTATACATTTTATGTTAAATTAATTTTTTTTTTTAATCGTGTTTTTGTGCTTTGCATCGAGGCATCACGGGGAGTTAAAGGTGGAGTTAGCAATTCTGTAGAATGCTGGTTGTCAAAATCACTTTGTCTGTACTGTGGGTGAACAAAAATCCAATGTTAATGAACAGCCTAGCCTCTGTAAATGGCTGTGTAAACAAAGGCTATACAAACAAACAAGGCCCATAATAGCTAGCAACAATCCCGTTGTGTATAACTATTTTTAGCAGGTTTTGAGAGCACACACACAGTACGGACAGGTAGCAAATCATGAGGAGATATTCACTGGTTTTGACAACAAGCGTACTCCAGAATCACTGACTCCACCTTTAAATCGGTGGAAATATAATTTATGTTGTTTTGGGTTTTTGGCTGCCGTTGCCTTTGTGTCCACAGCACATGTAGAGAAACACACCGAAAACAAAAAGCACTTGTGAAAAGAATTGTTGATATTTTTTTGTATACCCTTAAGTTTACGAACTCGCTGGAGAGATTGTGAACGATCTAAACAGTGTGATGTCACACGCAAAATCAGAGGATGTGATTGGCTGAAAATATTTATTGGAATGTTTTGTAAAAGGTAAAGACCATATACTGTTTAAACTGCCAACGTTTCAACTCATGTCAAGTTTATTTTCATTAAAAATATTTAAATCACTGGTTCTCTTCTCGGCCATTTTTTCCATCAACGTTTTCTCTCTCACGGTGGGCCGATGGAGCTCAAACTTTTTTTAAATGAATTTATAGCGGTCCCCAGACAAATGTGCAGCATCACAACTCTATTCCTGAGATCCTCTGAGATTGTCTTTCCTCTTGGCATGTCTGACCTGAATGGGTTTACTTTGATGGGCCTAAACTGACCTGGTTTTATCTCTGTTTTATCTAGTGACGCCCAATTTCTTCCCTAAAGATCTCTCATTACATTGGTCCATTTCATCACTCAATTTGGCCCACCTGATTGTGTTTACCTGCTCGATTCAAGCAATACAGCTCAGGGTTCACAAACTTTTACACATTCAAAATTTGGCAAATCATTTGTTTATTTGTTTAAACAATTGATTTCCGGAAAATACAATTTTGGAATTGATAAACAGACAGCTGATATTTCATATAAAAAATACTGGTATTGATAAAAATTAATTAATAATGGTTGAACTCAATACAATTCCAAACAGCTCAAGGGGTTCACATACTTTCAGGCAGCACTGTAGACCTTGCCGCATTAGAAAGTTTAAACTGTTGATGTTTGCTGCTGTCCGACCTCCTCATACACTGCGTCAACCTGCAGGAAGAGAAGAACGGTTTGGTTTTTATAAATATAATTTGGTGTCCCAAACGGTTTCATCCCTTTGTCCCCACAGCCCGATGGTCCAGAAATGTGCGATTAGATTCAGGCATCACAGCTGGGTGGTTAGGGTTACTTTACACACACACACACACACACACACACACACACACACACACGGACAGGGAGAGGTTAGAATAGGAGTTTGACCGACACACACAGACAGACAGACAGACAGACAGACAGACATACTATTCTCTGTTATATAGTTAGATTACTTAGAAAGGTGGGACCATCGGGCTGTGGGAACACAGACACGATCCCTCACAGTCACTGATGCTGAGATGTTACTGAGACACACTCACCCCCGGGACGTTCACATAGTCACTGTCCACACGAGGTTCTGAAAAACATGCAGTTTAGATTAGGGCCAGAGACACACACACACTTTCAGTTTTTGTTGATTCTAGCGCCCCCTTTGGAACTAAAGCGTAGTGTTTTCACATTAACACCAAAAGTTTTTTTTTTGTTTTTTTTAGAAATGTGACATTTTAGATGTTCAGTGTGTGTTTCCTGAAGCTTCACCTTCAGCTGCCCTGTTCCTCTTCCTGCAGAATATCAGCAAAGCCACCGCTGAGGACACGATGACCAAGGCGACCAGAGTCAGACGCACATACAGCTGCAAACCTGTGTTTGTTTGAAAAAAAATATATATATCAGTTTTGGGAATCTTTCACATGTATTACAGGTGGCAGTAACATAACTTTGTGAAGTTTGGTTCAATTAAGTAGGAGACCTGTGGAAAACAGAAGTTATAAACTGTTAAAATAGCTTTGAACTATGTAAATGTACCTGGACCTGCAGCTGTTGTCTCTGGACTCGGCTTGTTTGCGTCAGAGGAGGTTGATGGAGGTGTGGAGCTGAAACTCTGTGGTGTCTTTGTTGGTGTGGAGGCTGGTGGGACTGATGTAGGAAGAGGTTGAGTAGTCCGGCTTGGTTTTGGTTTGACTGGAGCTGAGAAACATGATCAGTGGTAACAATCGATGGATTGATTTGTCAATATTATATCGATATTCAAATCAACTTTAGTGTGTACATTTGTGTGACAGTTTATCAGATATTTTACAAACTATCTGTTGGTTTTTAAGAAGAATTAGGTTAAAAATATTTTGAGGTATTTGTGAACAAACTCACCGTCTTCAACTCTGATCCCAAAGTCGTGGTATGAATCTCCAAAGATCCCTCTGTCTTCTAAACCACACCGGTACCGTCCTGAGTCAGACTTAGTCAGGTTAGTGATGCTCACCCACAGAATATCATCAGCTATTATACCATTACTTTCATATTCAATGCTGTATCTGCCTTGTTGAGCTCTGTCCTGATCTGTTTCAATGAGAATACCGTTTCCTTCACATTTGTCTTTACAGAAGAGCCTCCTGCTTCTTCCAGAGTAAGAGAAGGGGCATGCAACTCTTATGTTTCCTCCTTCAGTCCCTGTATGGACGAGGATTTCTGCATTGCTTAGACCAGTGTTTCCATCTCCCAGCGCTGTTGAACGGATGAACAATCAATAGTTACTGTCTGTCTGTAAGATACTGCAGTCTGATTTGCTTCACATTTACACAGTCAGACTAAAGGCATTTGCACACCGGACACGTTTTTTTTGTGCGATGAATTTGCCCGTCAATAATAATTATCGAACGTATATAGAGTCAATACAAGGTTCCATATCAGCAACGTAATTTCGTCTTTTATTTTTACGAATGGAGTTCGATTTTTCGTACCCTTTATTCGAGACGTGTCCAGTGTGCAAGAGCCTGAAGAACAGTCCAGTTCCACCACTCTGTGACTTGATGGGTAAAGTTGCTATAGTTGTTAACTATAGACCCGGGTTCGATTCCCGCCCGCGGTCGTTCTCTGCATGTCAGTCCCCTCTCTGCCCCGTTTCACCTCTGTCTCTCTGCACTATCAATAAAGCATAAAAAATGCCCCAAAAAAATCTTTAAAAAAATAAAAATAAAAAACTAGAATCAAGTATCAGTTATTATGTGTGGTTCCCCTAACTATTCAGATTCGGACAAATATGTATTTATCCACCATAGGCCCTGTAAACAGGTATGTAAACCAAGGGAAGCCACTATAGCTAGCAAAATGCCAGTTTAAGCTTAACACTGGATTTTCTTTTTTTTACTTTAATCTCCCTAACAACAAGAGCTGTTTGGGATGAATTAAGACAAATTATGCAGCATCCGATCAGTACAAATGACACTCGGCAATGAAAGTCTGAAATACTAAGTCACTTGTTATTTTAAGAAACAAAAATTACATCACAATTTATTTTAGGGAACTACAAACTAAAGTGAGTAAAAGCAGAACTTCATGTTTAACCTCAGAAACCAACGTGTGAATAAAATGGTGTGAAAAGTGGTGATAGAAAAGACGAAGACAAACTTTTTCCCACCAACTGAAAACTTTAACTTTAATGAAATAAAAGTAACATAAAGGGATAGTTCAGTATTTTTGATGTGTGGTTGTATGAGGTACTTATGCATAGTTAGTGTGTTAATGGAGATGGCGATCAGCACAGTCATGTAATAGGCCAGTTGAAAAAGGTTTTTTCTCTATATATGCGGTATAAATGCTTACCTAAAAAATAAATGCTAAAATGCTAAAAGTGCAGTATCAGTCCGCAAACCAGCAGTGAAAAAATTCAAAATATTGCGTACAATTTAACAGATATTAATTTTTTAGGTAAGCATTTATAAATGTGTCAAAAAGGTTTTTTCCAGCTGTCCCCCTCTGCAACAGTACAATGCTGACTTCTGCTACAGCTACGTCTCCCCCCAAACTCCTCATAATCAATAAAATAACAGACTAACTATGCATAGGTATCTAATACAACCCCACTTAAAAAATACTGAACTATCACTTTAATAAGACATTAGATTGATAGAAAAAAGAAAGAGAGAGAGAGAGAGAGAGAGAGAGAGAGAGAGAGAGAGAGAGAGAGAGAAAGAGATATAGAGAGAGAGAGAGAGAGAGTAGTAAAGGTAAAAAGTGACTTAATTAGACAATAGATCGATAGAAATATAAAATTGAGAGATAGTACTCACTGAGGACGAAGAAACAGATCAAAGTGTGTCTGATGTCCATGTTTCTGGTGGTTTCACGCCGACTCTTTCTCAGTAACTGACAAACCAGGAACTTGACACTTATCTATATGATGTCGTCCCTCCTTCAAACACATCACACATAACTCTCCTCCCCTCTTTCCGTCTTTTTCTGTTCCATTATCTACAAGTTTGTTGATGATTTTACATGAAAACTTTTCTTGTTTGTAAGTTAAATCTCATTTATGACTCAAGTCATTTTAGTTTGAATATAATTATAGTTTCATTAATGATGAATGTTCAATAGAAATAACAAAAACAAAGATCATCACTTGATCATGTATCAATCCATTTCCATTTCTCATCCACTTCGAGCACTTTTTTTTTTCAATTCAGACGCAATTTCATCACCTCCATTTTATCACTTTATTTTTGTTGTTACAGAATGCAACATCCACTGACAGTGATTGGCTGAGACACCTGTCAATCATTGACTTGTTTTGTTAATATTCAAATTCATTTTCATTAAGACACATATTCAAACACATAGTTAAATATTTAGAGAGAAAACTGTTCACTTTTATATAAGTTTATTACAGAGTCAGAGGTTGTTGCTGTCGGTCTCTAGTGGCCACTGGTGGTACTGCATCTCCACACTGCCACACTGCTTTGGTGCAGGCTCATGTTACAGTGAGTTAACAAGTTATTTTATATTTTATGGATTTACATTTTTGGCACAAACATCTTTCTTAGGACTTCCTTCTCAAGCAACCAAAGTTAGTGGTAGATAGATAATGAGTTGAGATGACCACAAAATGGATCAGGTTCTGGTTTCAATAGATATAAACTTATGTTGAATTTCAAAGGAATCTTAGGGGAATTTCTTTGAATTAATTCTTAAGATGCTGTTTTCTGAACCCAAAGCTAAAATCCCACCACAGTTCTTTCTGTACTGGCTGCAGTGGAAAGTTTAAACTGTAGATGTTTGCTCCTGTCCGACCTCCTCATACACTGTCGACCTGCAGGAAGAGAAGAGCGGTTTGGTTTTTATAAATATCAGTTTGTCACAAACACTGATGATGCTGAGATGTTACTGAGACACACTCACCCCCGGGACGTTCACATAGTCACTGTCCACACGAGGGTCTGAAAAACATGCAGTTCAGAAGATAAGGGCCAGAGACACATACACACACTTTTAGTTGTTGCTGATTCTAGCGCCCCCTTTGGACAAAAGCAGTAGTGCTTTTACGACACCAGTGCCCTCTGTCCAAAAGATTTTTGCAAACGCGTGCTGGTGATGTGTGCATTTGTTTAGGAAGTGAGTGAAAGAGAGACAGCAAGATGCATGGCCATGAGGTAATGTATTTATATGTGACTATGTCAGATTAATAATGGTGATATGACGATGGTGAAGCAAAGTAATCTTTGATAGTGTGTGTGTTTCCTGAAGCTTCACCTTCAGCTGCCCTGTTCCTCTTCCAGCAGAATATCAGCAAAGCCACCGCTGAGGACACGATGATCAAAGTGAACAGAGTCAGACGCACATACAGCGGCAAACCTGTGTTTGTTTGAAAAAATATATATAGTATATATCAGTTTTGGGAATCTTTCACATGTATTACAGGTGGCAGTAACATTACTCTATAGTTTGATTAAATCAAGTAGGAGACTTAAGTTATAAACTGTTAAAATACCTTTGAACTATGTAAATGTACCTGGACCTGTAGGTGGCTTGTTTGCGTCATAGGAGGTTGATGGAGTTGTGGAGCTGGAACTCTGTGGTGTTGTTGTTGGTGTGGAGGCTGGTGGGACTGATGTAGGACGAGGTCGGGGAGTCTGGCTTGGTTTTGGTTTGACTGGAGCTGAGAAACATGATCAGTGGGTAACAGTCAATAGATCAATGTGTCAGTGTCAAAACATATTCAAATAAACTTCAGTGTCCATTCATGTGACAGATATTTTACACATGATCTGTTGGTTTTTAAGAAGCATTAGAATAAAACATTTTGAGTTATTTGTGAACAAACTCACCGTCTTTAACTCTGATCTCAAAGTCCTGGTATAAATCTGGAACCAACAGTCTGTCCAAACCACACCTGTACTGTCCCGAGTCAGACTTAGTCAGGTTAGTGATGCTCACCCACAGAATATCAGAAGATATTATACTTTTCCTTTCATATTTAATGCTGTATCTGTCACGTTGAGCTCTGTCCTTATATGTGTCAATGAGAATGCCTTTTCCTTCACATTCGCCTTTACAGAAGAGCCTCCTTTCTCCATAGAAAGTAAAGGAACATGCAACTTCGATGTTTTCTCCTTCAGTTCCTGTACGTACGAGACCAGTGTTTCCATCTGCGAGTGCTGTTGAAAAGATGAACAATCAATAGTTACCATCTTCCTGATATGCTTCACATGTACAGAGTCATACTAAGAACTATCCAGTTCAACCACGCTGTGACTTGATGGGTAAAATTGCTAGTGACATGTTAGCCCAACTCTCCCCCAGTGAAATTAAACTTATTATGGGTTAAATGGTCTAAAAAAATGCATTTTAACAGGGCGCTCCGGTGGCGTAGTGGATAGAGCGTGTACGATATTGGCTCTGGCCTTCGTTGCAGTGGTCGCGGGTTCAAGTCCGACCTGTTGACCTTAACTGCAGGTCATCCCCCCCTCTCTCTCTCTCTGTCTCCCCATTTCAACTCTGTAATATCTAATAAAGATTGTCATTACTTCATTTCCTTTAAGGAACTACAAACTACTTTAAAGTGAGTCATAGCAGAACTTCATGTTTAACCACAGAAACCGACATGGGGAACAAACTGGTGTGAGATGTGGTGAAACAAAAGACAAGTTTGGCCACGATAAACTGAGACACTGTTTCCTATCAACTAAAGTCTCTGTGAACCTGGTCTTAAACAGTTAATACAAATGTACTGTAGGATTTCAAAGTTGTGTGACTTAATAAGCTTTTAACAATAGCTGTTTGAAAAATGCTGTTTATACTGTCTAGACCGTTTGACTCCCAAATTACATAGTTAGAAAGATTTTGTCTATTTGGTTTTACAACGGCTTTAAAAAAGGTAAAAAGTGACTTAATTAGACAATATATCGATAGAAATATAAAATTAAGAGAAGGCTACTCACTGAGGATGAAGAAACAGATCAAAGTGTGTCTGATGTCCATGTTTCAGTCTCTGGTGGTTTCACGCCGACTCTTTCCAAGTAACTGACAAACCAGGAACTTGTCACTTATCTAAATGATGTGGTCCCTCCTTCAAACACACTTAACTCTCCTCCCCTCTTTACGTCTTTTTCTGTTCCATTATCTACAAGTTTGTTGATGATTTTACATAAAAACTTTTCTTGTTTGTAAGTTAAATCTCATTTATGACTCAAGTCATTTTAGTTTGAATATAATTAGTGTCATTAATGATGAATGTTCAATAGAAATAACAAAAACAAAAATCATCACTTGATCATGTATCAATCCATTTCCATTTCTCATCCACTTCGAGCACTTTTTTTTAATCAATTCAGATGCAATTTCATCACCTCCATTTTATCACTTTATTTTTGTTATGTTACAGAATGCAACATCCACTGACAGTGATTGGCTGAGACACCTGTCAATCATTGACTTATTTTGTAAATATACAAATTAATATTCATTGAGACACATATTCAAACACATAAAGTTAAATATTAAGAGAGAAAACTGCTCACTTTTATATAAGTTTGTTACAGAGTCAGAGGTTGTTGCTGTAGGTCTCTAGTGGCCACTGGTGGTACTGCATCTTCACACTGCCACACTGCTTTGGTGCAGACTCATGTTACAGTGAGTTATCAAGTTATTTTATATTTTATGGATTTACATTTTTGGCACAAACACTACATTGCTTAAGCAATCTAGCAGTCTATAAAGCCACTTAAAATAACCAAACATCTTTCTTTCTCTAACAACCGAAGTTGTAGATAGATAATAAATTGAGAACAAATTGAGGTTCAGGTTTCAATAAATATAAACTTATGTTAAATTTCAAAGGAATCTTAGGGGAATTTCATTGAATTAATTCTTAAGATGATGATTCCTGAACCCAAAGCTAAAATCCCACCACAGTTCTTTCTGTACTGGCTGCAGTGGAAAGTTTAAACTGTAGATGTTTGCTCCTGTCCGACCTCCGCATACACTGTGTCGACCTGCAGGAAGAGAAGAGCGGTTTGGTTTTTATAAATATCAGTTTGTGTCACAAACACTGATGATGCTGAGATGTTACTGAGACACACTCACCCCGGGACATTCACATAGTCACTGTCCACACGAGGTTCTGAAAAACGTGCAGTTTAGATTAGGGCCACAGACACTTACACACTCTTTTAGTTGTTGCTGATTCTAGCGCCCCCGTTGGACAAAAGCAGTAGTGCTTTTACGACACCAGTGCCCTCTGTCCAAAAGATTTTTGCTAGCACGTGCTGGTGATGTGTGCATTTGTTTAGGAAGCGAGTGAAAGAAAGACAGCAGGATGCATGGCCATGAGGTAATGTATTTATATGTGACTATGTCAGATTAATAATGGTAATATGACCATGGAGAAGCAAAGTAATCTTTGATAGTGTGTGTGTTTCCTGAAGCTTCACCTTCAGCTGCCCTGTTCCTCTTCCTGCAGAATATCAGCAAAGCCACCGCTGAGGACACGATGACCAAGGCGGCCAGAGTCAGACGCACATACAGCGGCAAACCTGTGTTTGTTTGAAAAAAAAAAAATATATATATATTAGTATATATCAGTTTTGGGAATCTTTCACATGTATTGCAGATGGCAGTAACATTACTCTATAGCAGGGGTGGCCAACCCGCGGCTCGCGAGCCGCATGCGGCTCTTTGCCCAGCTTCGTGCGGCTCTTCAGTTCATATCAAATTATGTGATTATAATTTTTTTTTTTTTTTTTTTTTTATACTTTTTTTTTGTGTGGGCCTATGTGTGTGCATGTTCGCAAACAATTCATGCGGCTCTTACGTTCGTTTTACATGTTGTCTATTATTTCATTTTTTATTTTATTAATGTGTAGGCCCTATGTGTATGCCTGTTCGCAAATGTTTAATTGAGGACGCAACATAACGTTCGCAAACGTTTGGTGCGGACGCAACATAAAACTGCCCGCTCAGCTTGGAGGGAGGTTTTCCGTGAGTAAACTATTTGTGTCAAGTTCGCTCCGAAACAGAGTGGCAGAGTTTATATTTTTTGTTGAACGTTATACCAAGCCATTCTGCCTTATATGCCAGGTGTCATTTGCGCATTTCAAGGCTTCAAATCTTCAGCGCCACTTCAGCTCTCTGCTAAAAGTAAGTCCCACAAAGCAACATGCATAGTAAGAGAAAAACGCTGTTTTAAATTGTTATATTTTTGTTTGTGGACTTGGTTGAACTGAGAGTTTGTGTGTGAGGCAGTGCACACAATGTTCAATGTTGAAAATGACTGCCCTGTCGTCTTTAGTCCAGTCCTGTCATTATCACAGGGGCGGCCTTAACCATCTGGGGGCCCGTTTCAAGTCCTAGTGTGGGGCCCCCTGTTTTTTTTGTTTGTTTTTTTAATAAATAATGCTTGTGCATGCATGTGCAAGCTCCCCGCGAAAATAAAAACGCCCCCCCCCCTCCCTGAAATCTTACTGGCCACCCCAGTGACCCCCCCCCCCCCAGTTCAAATGTTATTTTTTATTTTATTTTAATTTTTTTTTAAATTACATTTTTTTCCTGATATGTATCCTAGTTCAGAGATGATATGTATTTTTTTTTCTTAACTTTTTTTGATAGGTAGTTGCCAAGTTCATCACACAAACACTCCAATCCACTGATATGAGATCAGTTTGCAATTTTCAATTACTAAATTAATGGTAGGACTGTGGCCACTAGAACTGGTCTCTGGTCAGCAAAGATCTTGAAAACAGCATAAGTGTGCTTGTGACATGCGTGCCACCCATGCATGTGTATAGGCACGTGTCCCAGCAGATTTTTGAAATCTGAATAAAAAAATTAAAGTTTGTAGTTAGCGAGTGTAACATGTTCTTAGCAAGGGCAGACTTTCATAAATAAAGGTTTATTTTTTAGGCAAGATATTTGGTCAGAAGCTAGTGGTCATCCCTCTGTCCAGTTGTTAGGCATCTGGCTGCTAGCAAGTTATGTTGTCTTGCTAATTTTACTATTCATCTGAGCTGAAATAAATATTGACTTTTTCCTTTATTATCTTCACCAGAATGCACCAGAATGCTTAGATTACATGTTAAAAACACAAAAAAATCTTCTGGGGGGGATGCCCCCAGACCCCCCTTCAGGGGTTTATGTTTTCTGACAAACATTACAATGGATACTAACATGATTTGGGCATTTGGGATTATAAATCATCTTTGAATTGGTTGTACAGCATATCACATGCTATTCATTCAGGGGTGCGATGGCCACCCCACTCTAACTCTGTGGCCCACCTTGGCCACCCCCAGTCAAAATTTCCTGGAATCGCCACTGTGTGTACCCGTGTGTACGATGTGGCTCTTTGCAGTAACACAGTAAAAAATGTGGCTCTTTGTCTCTGACTGGTTGGCCACCCCTGCTCTATAGTTTGATTAAATCAAGAAGGAGACTGAAGTTATAAACTGTTAAGATATCTTTGAACTATGTAAATGTACCTGGACTCTGCTCGGTGGCGTCAGAGGTGGTTGATGGAGGCGTGGAGCTGGAACTCTGTGGTGTCTTTGTTGATGTAGGAAGAGGTCGGGGATTTGGGCTTGGTTTAGAAATGACTGGAGCTGAGAAACATGATCAGTGGTACAAGCCGATGGATCAATGTCTCAGTGTCAATACATATTCAAATCAACTTCAGTGTGTCCATTAGTGTGACAGTTTATCAGATATTTTACACATAATCTGTTGGTTTTTAATTCGACCAAATATATTTTGTTATACAGGTGAAACTCGAAAAATTAGAATATCGTGCAAAAGTTCATTTATTTTCAGTAATTCAACTTTAAAGGTGAAAATAATATCTTATACAGACTCATTACATGCAAAGTGAGATATGTGAAGCCTTTATTTGTTATACTTGTGATTATTATGGCTTACAGTTTATAAAAACCCCAAATTCAAAATCTCAGAAAATTAGAATATTACATAAAATCAATAAAAAAAGGTTTTTAAATACAGAAATGTCGGCCCTCTAGAAAGTATAATCATGCATACGTATTAAGTACTTTGTTTGGGCCCCTTTTGCACGAATGCTTGCCTCAATGCGGCATGGCATGAATGCTATCAGTCTGTGGGACTGCTGAGGTGTTATGGAAGCCCATGTTGCTTTGATAGTGGCCTTCAGCTCGTCTGTAATGTTGGGTCTGATGTGTATCATCTTCCTCTTGACAATAGTCCATAGTTTCTCTATGGAGTTCAGGTCAGGAGAGTTGTCTGGCCATTCATGCACAGTAATACCATTGTCAGTCAACCAGTTACCAGTGGTATATGGTACTGTAGGGCAGGTGCCAAGTCTAGCTGGAAATGGAAATTGTCATCACCATAAAGCTTGTCAACAAACAGAAGCATGAAGTGCTCTAAAATCTTCTGGTAAATGCTGTGGTGACTTTGGACTTGATAACACAGTGGACCAACAGCATCAGATGACATGATACCTCAAATCATCACTGATCCAAATTAAATGTTGCGTTTCATTTGGAAATCAAGGTCCCACAGTCTAGAGGAAGAGTGGAGAGGCACAAAATCCAAGGGGCTTGAAGACCACTGTCAAGTTTCAACAGTCAGTGATGATTTGAGGCACCATGTCATCTGATGGTGTTGGTCCACTGTGTTATCAAGTCCAAAGTCACCACAGCTGTCTACCAGGAGATTTGAGAGCATTTCATGCTCCTGTCTGTTGACAAGCTTTATGGAGATGCTGAATTACTTTTTCCAGCAAGACTTGACACCTGTCCACAGTGCCAAAACCACAAGTAACTGATTGACTGACCATGGTATTACTGTGTTGATTGGCCAGACAACTCTCCTGACCTGAACCCAATAGAGAAACTATGGAGTATTGTCAAGAGGCAGATGAGACACACCAGACCCAACAATACAGACAAGCTGAAGGCCTCTATCAAAGCAACCTGGGCTTCCATAACACCTCAGCAGTGCCACAGGCTGATAGCATCCATGCCACCCCGCATTGAGGCAATCATTTGTGCAAAAGGGGCCCAAACCAAGTACTTAGTACATATGCATGATTATACTTTCTAGAGGGCCGACATTTCTGTATTTAAAATATTTTTTTTATTGATTTGATGTAATATTCTAATTTTCTGAGATTTTGAATTTGGGGTTTTCATAAGCTGTAAGCCATAATAATCACAATTATAACAAATAAAGGCTGGAAATATCTCACTTTGAATGTAATGACTCTATATAATATATTAGTTTCACCATTTAGGTTGAATTACTGAAATAAATGAACTTTTGCACGATATTCTAATTTTTCGA
The DNA here is from genome assembly GCA_026122265.1 of Ammodytes dubius. Taxonomy (NCBI): domain Eukaryota; kingdom Metazoa; phylum Chordata; class Actinopteri; order Uranoscopiformes; family Ammodytidae; genus Ammodytes; species Ammodytes dubius. The sequence continues at coordinate 29,608,365 of CM047511.1, read as the reverse complement.
GTTTCACCTGTATATAAGATATTCATTCAGCTGTTAGTGAACAGTAGAAACTCACCCTTTTTAACACTGATATAAAATTCCCGGTCTGAATCTCCCCAACTTTGTTCCTCCAAACGACATCTGTACCGTCCCGCGTCAGACTTAGTCAGGTTAGTGATGCTCACATACAGAATAACAGGAGATGGTAAACGATTACTTTCATATTTAATGCTGTATCTGCCACGTTGAGCTCTGTCCTTATCTGTGTTAATGAGAATGCCGTTTCCTTCACATTTGCCTTTACAGAAGAGCCTCCTGCTTCCAGAGTAATAGAAGGAGCATTTAACTCCAATGTTTTCTCCTTCAGTCCTTGTAAAGACGGCGCCTTCTGCATTGCTGAGACCAGTGTTCCCATCTCCCAGCACTGTTGAACAGATGAACAATCAATAGTTACTGTCTTCCTGTAAGATACTGCAGTCTGATTTGCTTCCGATTTAGAGTCATACTAAGAACAGTCCAGTTCCACTACTCTGTGATTTGTTGAGTAAAGTTGCGAGTTACTCCATTGGTTGTCACATATCTCCACAGCAGAAGGCGCTGTCTCTGAAATGTTGGTATGGAAACAGAATTGGGAATTGGGATCAGAGGTCATCTACAGACTTTTTGGGATGGTATAATTATTTTATGCTAAGAATTACATGTAGAGTAAATCTATTATGGTAACTAACTGCAGGCTCCGCAAATGTAACCAAATCCCCCTCCTCTGAAACTGCGTAGTGCACCTGTTTAACCACAGAAACCAACATGTGGAACTAACTGCATAAGCAGTGGTGAAGAAAAAGACTTGTCCGGCCACGACAAACGTGACAAACAAGACAAACTGTATTGACTACAAAGTTTAACTTTAAACAAAAAAAAGTGACCTAATAAGACATTATATAGATAGAAAATAGAAAGAGAGAGAGAGAGAGTAGTACTCACTGAGGACGAAGAAACAGATCAAAGTGTGTCCGACGTTCATGTTTCACGCCGACTCTTTCTTAGTAACTGACAAACCAGGAACTTGTCTCTTCTCTAAATGATGTTGTCCCTCCTTCAAACACCTTAACTCTCCTCCCCTCTTTATTAGATGTATTTTTACGTTCCGTTATCTACAAGTTTGTTGATCATTTTACATAAAAACTTTTCTTGTTTGTCACTTAAATCTCATTTATGGCTCAAGTAACTTTCGTTTGAAAACAATTATTGTGTCAATGTTAAATGTTCAATAGAAATAACAAAAACAAAACTCTAATTTATTGACATCAGAACGTTTTAATAAAACCAATTTCAAATTTATCAGATCACTTGATCATGTATCAATCAATTTCCATTTCATATCTACTTTTTCCATTTTTTTTTCAATTCAGACGCAATTTCATCACCTCCATTTTATCACTTTACTTTTGTTATGTTACAGAATGCAACATCCACTGACATTTTGTTAATATACAAATTAATTTTCATTGAGACACATATTCAAACACATAAAGTTAAATATTTAGAGAGAAAACTGTTCACTTTTATATAAGTTTGTTACAGAGTCAGAAGTTGTTGCTGTCGGTCTCTAGTGGCCACTGGTGGTACTGCATCTTCACACACTGCCACACTGCTTTGGTGCAGGCTCATGTTACAGTGAGTTAACAAGTTATTTTATATTTTATGGATTTACATTTTTGGCACAAACACTACATTGCTTGCATGTTAGCAGTCTATAAAGCCACTTAAAATAACCAAACATCTTTCTTAGGACTTCCTTCTCAAAACAACTGAAGTTAGTGGTAGATAGATAATAAATGGCACGTTACTCGGGAACATAAACTGATGTGAAAGTTTTAAATGACAATGTCCAGAATCTTGGCTGTTTTCTGCCAATGAAGTGATTCTAATTATTTTACTAAATGAATCCAAAAGACGCTGGTTTCTGAACCCAAAGCTAAAATCCTACCACTATTTTTACTGTACTGGCTGCAGTGAAAAGTTTAAACTGTAGATGTTTTCTTCCGTCCGACCTCCTCATACACTGCGTAGGCCTGCAGGAAGAGAAGTGGGGTTTGTTTTTTATAAATATCAGTTTGTGTCCCAAACACTAATGATGCTGAGATGTTACTGAGACACACTCACCCCCGGGACGTTCACAAAGTCACTGTCCACACGAGGTTCTGAAAAACATGCAGTTCAGAAGATTAGGGCCAGAGAGAGAGACACACACTTAGAGACCAAAAAGTTCAGTATTTTGTATGAAATGTGACATTTTAGATGTTCAGTGTGTGTTTCCTGAAGCTTCACCTTCAGCTGCCCTGTTCCTCTTCCTGCAGAATATCAGCAAAGCCACCGCTGAGGACACGATGATCAAAGTGAACAGAGTCAGACGCACATACAGCTGCAAACCTGTGTTTGTTTGAGAAGTACATTAGTTTGTTTACACTTCCTGTTTCATCATACACTAGTTTTTGTTAAAGTATCAATTCCAAACAAGTACATTTAAAAAAGGATTGATGAGATAAGTGTACAGAAATAAAACAGACAACAGTGTTTTCAGTGATAAACGGAGCACTCTGGGCTGTAACCGCCAAGTTGGGACATCCGAAAACTATGTCCAGAAGAGAACCATCCTAAGAACAGATAATGTTAAGTTAAGATACTGTGCAGAACCCTGTGTGTGTCTTGTATGGCATTACAGGGCATGTCACATTTATTCCAGGTGGCACCAACACAACTCTATAGTGTGGTCAAATTAAGTAGAATACCTACATGTTTCTGTGGTGCAGAAAACCTAAAGTTATAAACCATTAAAATATATTTGAACCATGTTAATGTACCTGGACTCTGCTTGGTGGTGTCAGAGGAGGTTGATGGAGGTGTGAAGCTGAAACTCTGTGGTGTAGTTGTTGATGTAGGAAGAGTTTGGAGAGTCCAGTTTGGTTTTGGTTTGATTGGAGCTGTGAAACATGATCAGATACTGATTGCACAGATACAAAAGTAAAGAACTCAATGGTAACAGTCAGTCAGTGGATCGATGTCTTCCTGATCGTACAGCGGGTAATTTAATGATGTCGATTTGTATTTTACGGATTGTTTTTAACAATCTGCAGTTTATCTTCTTATTGTGACATACCCTCTGGGAGGTAATGGTCGGAGGCGCGGCTAGTTTGTGCATTACGGTAGCAGTGTGTGTACATCATGTGACAGTTTATCGGATATTTAATGCACTAATCTCTTGGTTTTTAAGCAGCATTAGACTAAACATCTTCAGTTATTTGGAACATCAGCATCTCTCAGTGAACAAACTCACCTTCTTTAACTATGATCCCAAATTCCAAGTATGAATCTATACTCCATTTTCTGTCCAAAACACACCAGTACCGTCCTGAGTCCGACTTAGTCAGGTTTGTGATCCTCACATACAGAAATGTAGAATATAGTGGATAAATTCCTTCTTTATAATTAATGCTGTATCTGCCACGTTGAGCGCTGTCCTCATTTGTGCCAATGAGAATGTCTTTTTCTCCACAGTCGTCTTTACAGAAGAGCCTCCTGTCAGCAGTGGAACTGAAGGAGCATTGAACTGTGATGGTTTCTCCTTCAGTTCCTGTATAGACAAAGCCTTCTGCATTGCTGAGACCAATGTCTCCATCTCCCAGCGCTGTTGAACAGATAAACAATCAATAGTAAATCTTACGGTAATATACTGCAGTCAAATATCTGTTTCACATTAACACACAGTCATACTAAGTACTGTCCAGTTCCACCACTCTGTGACTTGGTGGGTATAGTTGTTAATAACTCCACTCCTGTGAAACTAAACTTATTATGGGTTAAGCGGTTAAAAAACAAATTTTAAACTTAAATCAAGTCAAATATTGAGATTTTTACTTTCTTTTTTACTCATCAAAAGATGGACAAACAGTTATTATTTGTGGTTCCCTTAAGATCCAGATTTAGACGACTTTATTTTATCCCCATTGGAGCTATTCATTTGTAGCCTTCCCAGCCTCCACAACCAATAATTAGGTAACACTTTACAATAAGGTACACAAAAGAGTAGTTATTGTTAAAGCTGCAGTGTTCAATTTCAGCCGTTGGGAGCCGTTGGGAACCGTTGGGATCCCAACGGCTGTTTTCGCAACGCTCTACCTGCTGCAGCTCCTCCCTCTGACGACAGCTACGCGCGTTCACGTGAATTCAGGAGAATTGACAGGACACAAACACCATGTCCGATTCCGAGGTATGATAACTAGGCTACATACGTATATTGAACATTTACATCTTACTCAGACATACCATGTATGTTAGCTTAAAATCATTGTAGGCTAATTGTGCTGGTAGGCCTAAGAAAAGTAGCTGTAACAGCCAGGCAAGATAACAAACTAATTGCAACTGTAATTCGTTAGCATAAGTTTCCAGAGCTAGTAACCTAGTAACCATCAATATTACTGACGTTTTTAAAGTGATGAATTATACTACAATAACGCTATTTCTTTTGCATATTAGAGTGTACAAGAGAGCTCAGCCGGCTCTGGGGACGATTATGTCCCAGGTCCAAGCACAAGCAGCACAGGACGAGGGATACATAGAGCCAGAGGACGTCCTGCTGCTAGAGGCAGGCAGCCTAGGGGCAGAGGTAGGGGCAGAGGAAGGGGACGAGGTCGCAGTCGGAGAGGTCTTGACGTGATAGGGCAAGAGGATATGGCCCGTGTGGAAACACTCCGACTTCAACGGGTCACAAATGAGCAGGTAGGCCTGTGTATTTCATGTCATACTTTCACACAAACAAACAAAAATCAGGGGAGCCAAATGTCAGTATAAATGTGTAACAAGTAATTTTATATTTCCTGTCCAGGTTCGAATTAGAAACTTAAACCTTGAAGCTTCCCACCATCTGCTGGAGCTGTGTTTAGAGCGTGAACCATCCCTCATCTTTGACCTCCTGGCCATGTCCCCGCAACCATCTAACCCACAACAGCCTGGTCCCAGTGACCCACAGCAGCCAGCCTGGTGCATTTGCACCAAATGCAAGGAGATGCCAACCGACATAGAGAGGAAATGCTGCGGACAACTCCTGAACTCCTGTGTCTCCATGCTGCCTCACATGGATGCATACATAATGCAAGGTGGGGTTTTGCGGCTGGCCAGGAGGATCTGGAACGATGTCCGGGCTGTAGCTGACCGTCCAGACCCAGGGGAGGACAACAAACAATTTAGGTTTGCTGCCTATAGGCAGTTTGTTGTCTGGCAGTATGGAGCACTGGCTAGGGGACACAGGGTTGTCATTCCCAGCTGTTGTGTCTGGAGGATACGGGACAAATACCCAGACCCACTTGGGCAATATGTTGGCTTCCTCACAAGGCGACTTTAAGCATTATTAAAACAATTGTATAAAACAAGACATGTTCAGTCAATTTTCTGTTTTTAAGACCAACCTTTTCATTGTCAGTAATAACTATAACATATAATAACAATGCACATTCAGCAGGTGTAAATGTTGGACAAAAGAAGAGTGAAGATGTGGTAAAAAGCTTTTTTATTAAAAAATAAAACGATAAGAAATCTCACACAGGAAAATTTAGAAATATAAAAATTTTAAAAAGTCAACAGCGTAATATTGTTCCACCGGCAGCTGAAAGTCAGCGCCACTTTTTTTTGTAGTGTGTTGTTTTGTGTGTGACCTCCAATGTCCTCTGTGCTCTTTTACGGCAGTCCTTGTCCTGTTGAAAGAATAAAGTAATTACTCTTCACAAGTGTTTCATTTCCCTTTACTTCAGATATGTACTGTATGTGTTGATAATATGTCAAACAGGTTTTATTCCATACCTTGTCCTCTGCGAAATTGGGTTTCTAACAGTTCCTGGGTGGTGGGAGGTGGGACGCTGGCAAGAACCCCATATTGCCGTGGGTCATTTCGCCTTTTCTTAGTGGTCTTCGGGAAACCCTTGTCTGCAGTCAGCCGGGTTTCTAGGACAGCACTCTGCAGGTCCTGGATGTATGCGTAGTCCTTCTCCACCTTCACTGTGTACAAACTCCAAGTCTTGGATTTCTTATTGTAGAGCTTGCGGTACCTGACAGAATGAAATAGTGTCTCAATGTATTCACATCAGTCATGCAGCTTAGAATTTTGTAAATACCTGAAAATATCAAATAAACTGAAAATAATTGAAAAAAAGTACTGTATTGAGCCATCAGCCTTCCTCTTCACTGGTCTGTGCACATGATGGTTGTAGTCCAACGCTGCTAAGAGGGTGCGTGCTTTGTAAACAGGGGGGCTGAAGCTGAATCGCTTGCTGGCATACATCAGTATGTGATTGTGGAAGGATTCCAGCTCAGCGGTTGACCTTACAGAATAAAAGAAACAAATGTTTAAGCTATGACCCACATATAATAGAACTTTCATTTGAAAGTGGCCATGAATACAGCGTTATAGAAATGCTTGTAAAAGCCATTACCATGAATAGGGTTTGTAATGCCATGTGCCCTGTATTGTGGCTAGTGTTAAACGGTGTATAGCAAGCATCTCAGCGAAGTCATTAGCCTGAGCACTGTATGTCAAATGCCCGTATAGCAGGGCTTAGCCACTTACAATAACCTTCTCATGAAAACATGTTTTATTACCTGAAACTCAGGAACTTCTTCAGCCAGTGCTCATCCAGCACTATGTCTGACAGTAACTGAAAGGCCTCAGAATCACTCTGGATCCACTCCTTCTCCCTGTCTGCTGGTAAGGGGCCATGTTCACAGCATGATAGTGCCCACTCGTGCTCTCCCTGAACATGGTGCAGAAGTCCAGTCCACATGTCCTACAGTAGAAAAGAACTGCATAATTTCTTATTGTGTTTATTTTACACAATACATTATACACAATTTGTCATTATATAAATGTTAGTGCAAGTTTTTAAAATAAATATAAAATCAAAATAACCAAAGTCAATTTATCAATAAAATCGAAATGTAAGAAATGGTCAGGAATTCAGATTTCCATTTTAAAATCTCAGAGTGAAATCCAAAAAAGAATTTAAACATAATACTTACACAGAACTGAGTATAGTCATCTGCAGTCTTACAGCAATACCAGAAATGGTTGCAAATCTCCTTACTCCAGGTAAAGAGAATTGAACATCCTTTCCGAAGGCCTGCCTTGACACAGAATGGAAAACAACATTTAAATAAAGCTCAGACTTTGTCGTCAATGTTGATTGGCCAACTTCTCTGAAACCAGGAACCTGATGTAATCACCATAGACGCGTGGCTTATAACTGAATGGCAGGAAATGACAAGACCTTTGCTATGCGTTGGAGAAATTATGCTACTTTATTGTTTCATTTGGTGACATGTTATGTGTGTTGACCACTGGGTGGAGCTTTTGGTTAGACAGAAAGCATAAATGTAATCACCTGGCACAGCCAGGTGTGTGTAATTGGGAAGAGCAAACAGTTTTGTATCGCGTCAACGTGAACGGGGGTCATCTAGCAGCAATATATTTGCTCTGTACAAAACCTATTAATGAACTTACCTTACATGAAACAATTCAGTCATTGTGATCCTAATCTCCATTAAGTTGTTTTAACAAACAACAAGAGTCGAAATCAACTAGAAAAAACTGTGTTGTTTCACTTAGTATTATAACAATCTATTATCAAGGACAAATCTGAATCAAAGTCAGGAACTTACTGCATGGATTTTTTTCCCCAAGTTCTTGGACCCGTGCCAGATGTCAAGGGTGTGTCGAACACCAGAGTCCTTGAACCTGCCTTTTGTTGGATCTGCATGGAAGGATGCAAACAGATGTTAGACGCAGGCTAAATTTATTTTGACAAAGATCAATAATGAAATACATAGAGCAATACTTTGTCCGTAAAATTATACACAGAAATATCTTTGCACTTACTGAAGAGCGCCGAGATCTGGGAATGTGCATCCGTGCAAAACTCCTCTAGATTAATCTCTTTGTGAAGAGTCTCGAAGGTCTGGATGAAGGCCTCCTTCTCCATGATCACTGAGTTCTTCTGGGTCTCCCTCTTATCAAGATTGACAATGGACATTATTTCTTTGCTGTCATTGTCCATTGTCGTGTAGGTGCAGTACTGTGCTGAAAACCCAGGGCTATCCATACGACCGTCACCTATGAAAGATGAAAAAAACAAAACAAAAAGACATTGCAGATATAATAGATAAAGCCACATTCTTTAATTTATCAATCTCAAAAAGGTGAACATAGTATGACATTACACAGTAAACAAAAAGTAAATGCATCAAATGTAGTTGAGCCACATTGTAATCAGCTGTGTGTAGGGCTGTAGGAGAAATATTTGTAGAAGAGGAATTTGCAAACTTACCAAGGGCCACTACACTGTCCTTTGATTTCAGCCGGGTAATAATGGCTGACCTCTTGTCATCCCAGTAGTCCTCGATGGTGTCAACACAGTAGGCGTCCTGGATTTTAAAAAACGTGTTTCTATACACTACTCCCAAGTTCATGAATTTGAAGAGCAGAGCCACCTTCCCGTAGTTGTTCCCAGAGAGCAGGATGTTTGAAGACAACATGAAGTCACCTGCTGGAATCCCATATTTTAGAGTGGGCTGGGAGTTCCACTTCCAGACACTGTGACCCTGATGACATATCTGAAAAAACAAAGAAGAGCACAGAACAGTAGCATAAATAATTTACAAGCAAGTGTACACTATGCCATCAAAGTGAAATATTATGATTCTACAGTATGACTTCATTGATAACCAAGTACTCACCCATTCCATGCCAACTGATGTGCCCCTGGAAGTTAACTTCACTTCAAAAGGTCTAACTGCTCCACATTCAGTAGCAGTCACAGGGTCAAAAGTGTTGCAATTTGTGATTGGTATGACGAGATACTGAGCCAGCTGTTGAAGACAGCTGTGGTACACAATGGATGCTGGTTGTCCAATTACATCTTCCTTGCAGAGGACTTGTGTCTTTTCTGGTGGCGGTGGAATCACTTCTGAGGAATTATCTGCATCAATGTCATGAACAGTCTCCTCCAGACCAATAGCTGGTAATGTGTCCAGCCATTTGCTCCTTCGAAGAGCTCCACCAGTCCTGTAACAACATTGACAAACACTACTGTTACATCCCTCTTTGTCTAGGGGTAGAGGGACTGTAACTTAAAACCATTTTAAAGGTAAAGTAGGAGTCGGGTTGTAAAATGATGAGTATTTAATTATCAGAAAGAACAAAAGTATCAAACTTAACTTCACCGGAAGAAATAACAGAAGAGCAGCTTTGCATGAAAGCAGGTAACTTCTTAAGCAAAAAGCATAAACTTAACTTCAAAGAAACACAGTTTAGCAGCAACAGTCCAGCAGCATGGCAGTGAGCAGAGCAGGGGCACAGACTGAGGCTTCACATGCTGCTTATATACTGGGCACTGATTACACCAGGTGAGCATGATTGCGTGAGCAGCACACCTGCTCACTCAATCAGTGGCAACCAAAAGAAACACAGAACAAAGAAACGCACCCAAAACAAGCCCATACATAACAACTACAAAGATTAGGAATAACATTTGCGTAGTGAAATGTCCGAACCACAATACAGATAGATCGAACATGCAAGTTGCTGAAGCCATTATGCCATTGTTTTTTGTGTTATTTGGGGAATATGCGGTTTTATGTTTTGACTACTGCGTGGATTCATGGGAAGGAATTTAATATTCACCTGGCATGGTATATGTCATTTTGGGCGGTTTTGTACCGTGTCCCAAGTCATGGGTATTGTTTGCTTTGTATTGAACTGAATTGAATACCTGATATGGCAAATGGACGTAATTGAGTTGCATGCTGTAATTGAGTTGCATCATGTGCTACAGTGAGCAAGAACCAGCAATGAATAAACGGGTCACAACACTCTTACATTTATTATACATACCGCACACAGAGATCAGGCACGTAATCGCTGTCACTGTCATCACTGTCATCACTGCATTCCCTGTCTTCACTCGTTATTTCCTCCTCTGAAGAATATCCATCCTTCCTCTCCTTTTCTGGGTGCCAGCTGTCATCTTCTCCACTGTCATCTTCCCAGGTGTTATCGGCCCAGCCAATTCTATGAAAGAGATTTTTTAAAGGCTAAGTTTAAAAAGTGTATTGCATCGAAAATACAAGGATTTTATGGAACATACAAGGGAACACTAGAGCCAAGGATGCACTTACGTAGAGTTCCGGATGTCATTAAATTCCTCTTCGGTTATCTCTTCAACATCAGTTACCTGTGAAGAAATACTACAAATACAAAAACAATAAAATACAATATTAACATATTACAGTACTTGAGAAGTCAATAAATGGAAAGGTATTACTGTTGAATAGTTGATACAAAAGTAACTTTCTTCACAGTTTTTTCTTTACCTTTGAAATGTTGTGGCAGGATTGGTGTCCTCTACAACTTCAGCATCCAAGAAGTCATCAGCTCTGTGAATACAAATAGTGTTATAAAATAAAGATCTTTGAAATTAGTTATTGGGCTATATTGTCTTCTACAGTGGCTTGAAAAACTATGGTGTTACGTGACAAAATGTGGAAAAGTTCAAGGGGTATGAATACTTTTTCAAGCCACTGTATAAATGGGCAAGCTGAAAAGAAATGTACACACTTTTATAATTTGGAAATGTTATTGGGAAACGGTGGTGGGGTTGTGATCACCTGTCTGAGAGGGTCTCTGAATGTATACTTGATGCTGGGGGGAGAGGCAGCTTTCTCCTGCGCTTGCATGGTGTGGATGAAGTAGGAGCTGTGAGGTTCTCGTAACTGCCAAAACAGGTCAAGCACAACAGTGATTGGACAATAAAAAAAACATCCTCGGAATTAAAAATATAGGCCTATATATATTTGTTAAAATTACATGGAAAGCCAGATTACACACAAGGAAACCGTCACTTTAAAGCGATCGCGAAATTTAGCTAGGCTGCTGATAGGTTGCAACAACGCTGCAAAAATAAATGGAATACGCTGCACTTCCCTCGCTGTGCTTATCTTGGCAGTTGTGTCAAAGTAGCTTTTACACAAACGTGACTCGGACATTATCCACAGTTGAGTTGAGGCCTAGGCTTGTGAGCACAATCTCTGTGTTATTCCCACAGGGTTAGTCGGAGTGTGACCATAACTAACATATAGGCCTAAAACGGACCAGGAAAAAACAAATGTCCGATGCAGGATATCATTGATACAGAACCGAATACGAGGTAGTTGAATTCTCATGTTAGCTAGTTGGAAGCGACGAAAACCGTCGGGCTAAAAAACACTCGTAAGATTTAGCCTTATAGCGGACAAGGCTAAATGTAGCCTAACTGCGGTCACACCAGCCCATGGGCTGGTGTGACCGCAGTTAGGCCAGCCGCCCATTGAAAAAGACCCGTCAACGGGGCTTTTTCAACGGGCGTTGAAAGGTAGGCCTAACGGTTTTCAATGTGTTATCGTACAATAACCACAGACACATTACATATTCTTCACAATATACCATTGGGATATAACATTATTCCTTACCTGTCTATAAGAAATGTAGCCATCTTGGCGTCCGATTTAAAGTTTTTCAGGTCACGTAATTCTCTCCATCGCTCGTAAGCCACGCCAATGTTTACTCTGGTTTTATTTCGAGCTCTCTCCGTCTCCCTTTTAGCAGTTAACTTTTCGGCATTCGTCTTTCCTCGTTTTTTTGCTGTCTTAGCGGTAGGTATCCCAGGAATGGTAAATTGAGGGTTTGTTGTTGGTGAAGACATTGCTACTTGTCTGTCCGCCGCAGTGGTAGTGTCAGACTGCTAGGCTCGTGACCGCGCACGCAACTGACGCTCAACGTCGTTGCCAAGGTGAACGGACAGTCCCACAGCCAATAAGAACGGAGGATCTGAGCCTGCTCTGATTGGTCAAAATTAACATGAGCGGTGGCAATTTTGGGGGGCAGCACACAGAGGCAGGGGGGAGCAAAGTGATGAAAAAATATTTTCAGACTACTTCACCTACATATAGCTGAATGGCTATTATGACAGTTTTGCCAAATATTACAGTGAAAAAACTGGACACTGCAGCTTTAAAGAAATACTCTTTTTTGTGTACCTTATTGTAAAGTGTTACCAATAATTAAAACAAAGTAAAATTATTAGAGGTGGAGTCAACAATTCTGGAGAATGCTTGTGTTCAGCTAACACACAGTACAGACAGGTAGCGAAGTCGTGAGGAGATATTCACAGATTTTGAAAAAGAGTGATTTTGACCACAAGCGTTCTCCAGAATCACTGATTCCATCTTTACGGAAATGGGACAAAGGAGGGATAAGTTACAATAAGAACTATACAAAAAAATTTAAATAAATCTCGAATTCAAAGTCTAATTTCTCAAAGAACAAAGGCTGTTTGGGATGACATAAAGTGAACAATGCAGTGATCAATCGGTACGAATGACACCAGGCAAAAACACACTTAGTTTTCAGTCTGAAATAAAAGTATAAAATAAGAAGTTATTTTTAGGAACTACAGATTAAAAGTGCACTGTGTAACTTTGGCTGTGTCAGAGAAGTGAACATTTTCCAAAAGATATTCTCATAACTGAATAGACAAACCAAATAGACCACAGTTTGGTTTACAAATATATTCTAGTCTTATGTTTGGTTCAAGGTTCCTCAAAATATATTTTTAAATTTTTTTCAATGCTAAGAATTACATTTAGAGTAAATCTATTTTGTAAACTAACTGCAGGCTCTGCAAATGTAAACAAACAGAATCCCCCTCCTCTGAAACTGCGTAGTGCACCTTTGATTATCAGCTTTAAAATGAGTCACAGCAGAACTTCATGTTCAACCACAGAAACCAACATGTGAAACAACCTGCATGAGCTGTGGTGAAGAAAAAGACAAGTCCGGCCTAACAAGCGTGACAAACGTGACAAACTGTATTGGCTACAAGCATAGTCCTAACCTCTCGCAAGAAAATGTTGTACATGTTAACGTTCAAATGCATCAGTCTGGTAAACTTTGAGAGAAAAATGATAAGGTTCTAAGTTAGGAAGTGGCTTTAAAAGTTATAGCAGTAGGCTATATGAACATATATATTTTTTAAACATCTATGTTTTGTAAAAAAAAATTATAAATTGAATGTATCACTTGCATGTTGCAAATAAGGCTTGTTTCGATTGGCGACCGGATCGTTAATCAGCTATTTATGGGATGGATAACGATTGTTTTTCCCCAAGATGATTGGATGCAGAAGTACCTCATACAACCACACTTCAATAATACTGAAATATCGCTTTAATAAGACAATATATTGAAAGAGAGAGAGAGAGAAATAGAGAGGGAATAGAAATAGTAAATTAAGAGTAGGCTACTCACTGAGGACGAAGAAACAGATCAAAGTGTGTCTGATGTCCATGTTTCAGGCTCTGGTGGTTTCACGCTGACTCTTTCTCAGTAACTGACAAACCAGGAACTTGTCACTTCTCTATATGATGTCGTCCCTCCTTCAAACACATCACACATAACTCTCCTCCCTTCTTTACGTCTTTTTCTGTTCCATTATCTGCAAGTTTGTTGATGATTTTACATAGAAACTTTTCTTATTTTTAAGTTAAATCTCATTCATGGTAATTTTTGTTTGAATATAATCATTGTGTCATTAAAGCTGGGGTGGAGGATTTGGGGAGAAAGTGGCACACTTACACACTGCTTCCTTCTTGAACAACAATCATTTGAGAACAAATTGAGGTTCTGGTTTCAGTAGATATAAACTGCTGCTAAATTTCGAAGGAATCTTAGGGGAATTTCCTTGAATTAATTCTTAAGATGCTGTTTTCTGAACCCAAAGCTAAAATCCCACCACAGTTCATTCTGTACTGGCTGCAGTGAAAAGTTTAAACTGTAGATGTTTGCTGCTGTCCGACCTCCTCATACACTGTGTCGACCTGCAGGAAGAGAAGAGCAGTTTGGTTTTTATAAATATCAGTTGGTGTCACAATCACTGATGATGCTGAGATGTTACTGAGACACACTCACCCCCCGGACATTCACATAGTCACTGTCCACACAAGGTTCTGAAAAACATGCAATTTAGATTAGGGCCAGAAACACATACACACTTTAAGGCCAACAAGTTCTGTTTTATGTGTAAGAAATGTCAGTGACTGCAAGGAAATTTCAGTTTTTATTGATTCTAGAGCGCCCTTTGGAAAAAAGCAGTAGTGGTTTAATTTAAATAAGAATGCTTATTAGACAAGTAAGTATATTTTGCTATGTGACCTTTGCTATGGAAGTACCAAGAGGAGGTAGCAAATTAAAAACATGCATCTGCTAGAGATTTGTTTTTAATTTAGTTGAGACACCCAGTACAGAAGGTGAGAAGTGTCAATACATATCACATACAAGAAGCTGTGTACGTGACAATGACAGGTCTGCTTTAGACCACATCTTAAAGCATCACTATGAAACTGACCCCAGAGCTTCCTCTTGTTATCGTAGCTCAGGAAACCCATTTCATATGAGTGTATGAAGCTGCATGCGGCTTTATAGACCCTCTGCAGTGGCTCCCTGTAGCTTTGCAAAAAAACAAAACCAAACAACAAACATTTTCTGTATATTTGCGTCAACTAAGATATGCGTCACATCCAACGACTATGGCCCAGTGCCTTTCCCTGCATGAATAACGACGTTGTTGCTGTCGCTTATTCAAAGAATCTCCCTTTCAGTCTCCTTTCACCCTGAGTCAATCAGCCACTCCCCCCTGCGCACACACGCTCTCCAGGCTCGAAACGGCTCTAGACACATCATCAATTTAAAACCATTGTCCACTAATCAAGTATAACTAACTAAGTAACGTTAATTACCGCGGTGAAGTTAGTTTCAAGTTGGATTGGTTCAACAGACATTCATCAGCGAAGTCTTACTAGTATCACCGGCAGTATGCAGCAGGAGAACGGTTAATTAACACACACACACACACACACACACACACACACACACACACACACACACAAGCCCTCGCACGTAACGGAACACTGACCACTGACTTAACGTCAATAAAATACTGTTTACACAACTATTTCAATACCTCCATGCTAAATGGGTCATATGCTATTAATCAAAATTATGATAAAAGAAGGTAACTGAATTGGGATCACACTCAGTTTGAGTGATAATATGTAATAGCATACAAATATTTGTATAAAGAACAATAACTTAATCCTCAATAGCTTCCATGTTGTGAGCCAGTGTCTCCAAATTATTACAGAAAATAGTACTAAACAGCTCACATAGGACAGAGTTGATTTAACCTCCTAATTTTCCTCTCAAAGTGCACCAGATTGATGCATTTACTTTAGAATAAGGTACACATTTTTCTTACAGGGGGGCATGCCCCGAGACCCCCCTAGAACAAGGGTACCCCCGGCCTACAGTCTCCCAAAATCTGTGGGAAACACTATATAACTATATTTTAAACTGTATAAGCTGTGCTATCAAATATGTTTTGTGTTTCCAGACCAATTTAATTGGTCCGAACAGTGGACAAATTGTCTCTTTTGATAGTAAAGGTTGCAGACCCCTTGCCTAACCTAGTCTTCACAATACACACTTATATTTGACTGACTACACAGTCCGTGGTTTGAGGAGGTTTATATTTAGAAGAGATAAATAGTACTCGAAATTATTGACATTTTTAAGTAACTCTCACACTGTCCACTGTAAAAACTTTAAGATATGCTTTAAGATATGAGGTTTATCTACAACTGCTATATACAGAAAGAGACGATAGAAAAGAGTGGTACTCACTGAGGACAAAGAAACAGATCAAAGTGTGTCTGACGTCCATGTTTCAGGCTCTGGTGGTTTCACGCCGACTCTCTCGTCTTCACTGACAAACCAGGAACTTGTCGCTTATCTAAATGATGTGGTCCCTCTTTCAAAGACCACAAACTCAACTGTGTGTGTGTGTGTGTATGTGTATGTGTGTGTGTGTGTGTGTGTGTGTGTGTGTGTGTGTGTGTGTGTGTGTGTGTGTGTGTGTGTGTGTGTGTGTGTGTGTGTGTGTGTGTGTGTGTGTGTGTGTGTGTGTGTGTGTGTGTGTGTTTAGTATATAAAAACAAACTGATTTTGAGTTTGCCTGCAGCTTGGGGCGTGCGTATCCTAATATTAAGAGCCTTTTTTCGGTTTTAGTTGTTAACTTTTCCTGGTTTCATTTGCTTTAGCTAATTCTGCATCAGGTTTGTGATGAACTTTCAAGTACTTTTGATTTAATTATTTTTCTATTTCGTTATTTAAAATTTAAGTCACTTAATGTTTCTATTAATCATATTTTTCCAGTAATTTAAAACAGTGTAAAAACATAATAGGATTGACACTTTCAACTCTGCCACCTGTGTCATAGTTGTTGTGTCCTTGGGCAAGACACTTCACCCACCTTGCCTCGTGTGAATGTCGATAGTTAACCTGCTATCGGTGTGTGAATGGTAACGTGTAAATGGGAACAGGTCTCCCTTGCAAAAGAGTCTTCGGACTCAGTGGGATATACCTGTATAAATAAAGGTTAAAAAAAAACTCTAAAAAGCTGTTCAAATAAAACACTTCAAAACCCCATTCAAATTGTATTTACTTTGTGTTGTTATATACTCAGCATAGCTGGAGTTTAGTTACTGGAAGAATGATAATTTTAAAGCTAGCACCTTTAACTCACAGCTTTACAGCTCATATTGATTTCACCATAAGGCAAATTAACACAGCTAGCAGCATCTCCGACACATCAACACATCACAACATCACACAGTGAAAAAAATGCTAAACCATCAGTCACGGCTGGCCAAGTGCAACGATACCACGCGCTACGCTAGACAGTTAGCAGGCATACTTATCTGCGGCCAGTTAGCGGCTTAGCACATAGTTTTTTACCCCAAAAACACAATTCCAACATCACATCTTAACACATGGAGACTCACCCAGGGAATCGTTTCAATGTACGGGCTCCTCGGGACTTTTAGTGGTGGGGAAAATCTCTCTGATGTAGCTTGTCAGCAAAAAGTTGCTAATGTTAGCAGCCTCTTCACACAGGGTCAAAAATCAATTCTTCTAACTATCAAACTACTATACACTCACTATATATCTGGTTCTGGGTTCTAAATGAGCATCCAATTCACTTTTTAAATAGCTACGTTAACAGAGAGATTTTATCACGTCCAGTGGCTCGTCCTGAAAAGAACGGTTCTCCGTAACGGCTGTCTGCTGACGCTACAAGGAGGCGGGTCTAATTCCTGATTGGCTAACTGAGCCAAAACAGTTGCCATGCGACTTTTTTGATTGACAGGCGATTTAACCAATCACAACATATTATTCAAATACAATACAACAGAGATTAAATTAATTTATTTGCAATATTTTCCCATTATATATTTATTATGAACCAACACTAGAGAGACAGAAGCTCTGATAACTTGTGTTGTGTCATTAAATAATGCCAAAATAAACATACAAAAGGGTGCCAGGTGGAGGAGGGGTTTGGTGAAGTTTGTTTTACTCACAAAAAATGTCCAAGAAATTATTTTCAATTTATTTTTTATTTCATAAAGCATCAGGAATTTGTCATTTGACAGAATTTAAAAAACAGAATAAATACAGAATTAAACTGTAAAAAACATAATATGTACAATTGTGCAGATACAAAAAGCTCATAGAAAGATCTCATATATTCAGTTAACATTTAAAAAATTATATAATGTTTAAAAAAATATATTTCTTTTAAGTACTTTTATTCCCAGCAGTTGGTGCTGTTTGGTCTCACACAAGGTTAAATCACACAAATCAGTCACCAATAAGAATTATATTTCGCTACCACAGTTTACTGATGATTTCACTAATGAAAAGTCTGTGTGAACAACAAATTCAAATTCAAATACAGTACAATACATTACAGTAACTTAGAACTTAAACCTTTCAAATTATTCCACTTTAACAAAATAGCTTACTTTACATTGCTTTGTATATTTCACTCAAAGAAGAAGTAGTAAATGCAGATCTAACTTGAAGCTTATTGTTATGCAAGTTTAAAGGAATACTTCACCCATACGGAACTGGTGTTCTATCATTATAAAATCGCTATTATAATATAATGAATGAGGTTTTTCTTCCCTCAGTCTTCCCTTGGCCCAGCTGTCCTGTTAATCCTAACCCTACATTTTACCATGTGTGATGTCACACATAGGAAAATGTAGGGTTATGCAGTGAGACCATAAAACACTCTTTCTGCCTTCAGTTCAATACACCTTCATATTTCTACCGGTAAAGTAGGTCTTTAAGGAAAAGCTGTTTATGTGTGCGTGACGTGTTACTCACTCAAAAAACATTGTGTTCACCTGTTTGCAACTGAGAGAATAAATTAAAGCTGGGGTGGAGGATTTCGGGAGAAAATGGCAGTTGGAATAGAGATTCGAATCCAAATACCTCAACCGCTCCACTTGTTCTCTTTGGTCCCTCCCCTAAGGTCCCTCCCTGACACGCTCTACACCAACAAAGTCGTGCCAAAGTGAATGGACAGTTCCAACAGCCAATAAGAACAGAGAATCGGAGCCTCGCTCTGATTGGTCAAAGTGTACAGCTCATGTTTACTTTGACCAATCAGAAATCATATACCCCAGCTTTTTTTTTTTTTTTTTTTTTTTAAGATATTTTTTGGGCATTTTTATGCTTTATTGATAGTGCAGACAGAGGTGAAATGGGGCAGAGAGGGGAGTGACATGCAGAGAACGACCGTGGGTGGGAATCGAACCCGGGTCTGCTGCTGGGCCCGGCCCGGGAGGGGGACGCCCTACCAACTGAGCTAAAGGCGCCCCGACATACCCCAGCTTTAAGCTACTTCTGAGGTACTCTACTTAACAGTTAACAGTAGAGTACAGAGGAGTGGAGGGGTCGAGTCGAGGCGTAGAGTAGACGACATTATCCACCTCACCACAGGGGGCGCTATGGAGCCGTGACGCTGCAACGTTAGAAAAGTCCACCTCAGCGTAGGTGAGTTTCCTCGAGTCGTCTTCAGTCTGGAAGATAAGGAACACAGATACATTGAAATTAAAAATACATCCATTGAATTGAATTTCTAGCACTGAATATGTATGCATGAAATGTGTCTCTCAATTGTTTGCCTCTGAATTTAACTCATTTTCACTAGATTAGATTAGAATAATTTTGTAAACAAAACTGTGGGCCGTGCCTCTGTATACAACAATGTTTTTTTATTCGCTTATGAGAACATATCTTTAAAAAAATCACTTCTCTGACAAACCTATAGTTACACAGTACACCTTTAACTTATTTCTTTAATACATTAATTAATTATTTTCACTGAGAGACCTGTTAAAAGACACAGTTAAATATTTAGAGAGAAAACAATTCTCTTTTATAGTAGTTTGTTACAGTCAGAGGTTGTTGCTGTCACCATCTGGTGGCCACTGTTGGTACTGCATCTACACACAGTTCCTCACTGCTTTAGTGCAGCTGGCTGAACAAACACCAGCTCATGTTTCAGTCAGTCAATGAGTTGTATATATTGTATGGTTTCCTATTTTTTTAAAGACTATATTGCTTGCATCTTAACCCTTATGCCCCGCTGGTGGAGATTTGTGTATCTGGGGTTGCATTTTTGAGATAATTTTGGCTGTGATTGTCCCCTAGCCATAAAATTTGGTAAGGAGGTGTGTTTTACAATGAAGTTTTGATATTCTGAGTTTCATCCATATCTACTTCATTTTGACTGTGTGAGATGTTTTTGTTACACTGGGACCGCTAGCTACACGATTTGTACCATTGACTTCCATTATAACGACATTTTTTGACCCCCACCTTTAAATTAAAGTGAAAAATATTTTTGACTGTAATTTCCCATTTCTCTGTAGTAAACTTGATAAGGTTATGTAAAAATGAGGTCAATAAAAAAAATGCCCCATTTTAGCCCCCCCCCACTAATCTCTATGGTGACCCTTTACAACAAATTGGCATCCTTGTGTAATTCATGGCTGCAAACCAATAAAAAAAATAAAAAAATACAATAAAATAGTTTTGATGTGTAGTTAGTGAACACCTCTTTTAGTCAGAATGGTTGAAGTTAAAAAAAAAAATCCAGGAGTGTGTCTGTGTGTACTCAAATCACATACACTGAAATCCTTGTCTAAAAAGATGCCATTTCGTAAACTCATAGAAAGCCATAAAACCAGTATTTTTGATTCCTTGGCCATGCCAAGATAAAATCAGAATTTATATAATGTTTTGCATTCATTTTGAAGGTAAGGCATCACATTTTAGGTTTTAACTATTATCTAGTTGATTTATGAATTTCATATGGTGTATTACTGGGGGAAAACTTGCCTCATGACACAAACCTGAAAAAAAATAGGATTTTTCATAATTTTAAAACATTTCAGGAATACTGGCCACTGCGACAACAAATCTAAAGAAAAATGTCAAATGTGTTTGGATATGGATGGGGGGGACTGTTGTCTGCATGTCCATGACAAAATAAGATTGTGTGTGTATGTGTGTGTGTGTGGGGGGGTGTGTGTGTTTGCATGTGTCATACGATATTAGGGCTGCAAATCTGTACCCCTTGTAATTTCTCTCCTCTTATACACACACACAAGCACACTTTCACAAACACACATGCACTTACACATGCACACACAGACACATACACACACTCACACACAAAAAAAAAAAAAAAAAAAGCTGTTATTTTGTAGTTTTAGTGAGTGGTTTTCATCATAAAAATTCATATTTTGATGATAAAAGAGGTGATAAAATGGGTAAATTTTACTATTCTCGTTCATTTTACCCAATTGCATTGTGTTTTCTTCAGTAATATGGGAAATCAGAGGCAAAAAAAATGTTTCACTTTAATTTAAAGGCGGGTTGCCAAAAAGTTTTCTTATAATGCAAGTCAATGGTAGAAATCTAACTTTTTTTATTCAATTTGACATTATTCAAAAAGTAATAATGCCCCAAATTCAATTTTCTCACCTATTGTTCAGATGGGTGAGCCGGTGATACTAATAATAATCAAAGTTAAAAAAAATATTTGAATATTGAATTTTAGTGCATTTTTCAAAAAAGCGGTTGGTGGTATATGATCGAAACTGGCATCTAAAGGGTTAATTTTTAATTGTGATTAATTAAATCATGACATAGATTGAACAACAACCCCTTCATGAAAAATATGGAAAAAAAAATGGTGAAAAAATATTGATCTTTCATCATTTTAATGCAGTTTAAAGGTCAAAATACACAAAATGTACGAAGCGGTCCCAGTGTAACTTTTTTATTCAATCTGACATTAAACAAAAAGTAATAATGCACCAAATATAATTTTCTCACCTATCATTCAGATGGGTGAGCCGGTGATACTAATAATAATCAAAGTTAAAAAAAATATTTGAATATTGAATTTTAGTGTATTTTTCAAAAAAGCGGTTGGTGGTATATGATCGAAACTGGCACCTAAAGGGTTAATTTTTAATTGTGATTAATTAAATCACAACATGAATTGAATAACAACCCCTTCATGAAAAAAATGGAAAAAAAAATTGTGAAAAAATATTGATCTTTCATCATTTTAATGCAGTTTAAAGGTCAAAATACACAAAATGTACGAAGCGGTCCCAGTGTAACTTTTTTATTCAATCTGACATTAAACAAAAAGTAATAATGCACCAAATATAATTTTCTCACCTATCATTCAGATGGGTGAGCCGGTGATACTAATAATAATCAAAGTTAAAAAAAATATTTGAATATTGAATTTATGTGTATTTTTCAAAAAAGCGGTTAGTGGTATATGATCAAAAATGGCATCTAAAGGGTTAATTTTTATTTGTGATTTATTAAATCACAACATGAATTGAATAACAACCCCTTCATGAAAAAAATGGAAAAAAAAAATTGTGAAAAAATATTGATCTTTCATCATGTTAATGCAGTTTAAAGGTCAAAATACACAAAATGTACGAAGCGGTCCCAGTGTAACTTTTTTTTAACGGGGCATAAGGGTTAACAGTCGAAAGCAACTTAGAATTACAGATGTTATGGTCCCATGAACACACTCTTAGCCCACTCTTTCAGCTTGTGTGCTGAGTTTTTTCTCCAAATCTTTTGGGTAATAGTGTAATGAGTATCTGAATTTGAAAGTAGCACATTTCATCATAACGTCAACTCAGAATGGTTTTAGATATAATAACATATATGACCTACCTACATATATAAAGTTTGATTGGTTGATTGATTGATTGATTGATTGATTGATTGATTGATTGATTGATTTATTGATTGATTGATTGTCTCCAAATCTATTGGGTAATAGTGAAGAGAATATCTGAATTTCTCATGTTCATTGATGCACCTTTAAGTATTTCTCTCTCTCTCTGTACTGCAGACTTCCTCTGCAAGAAAACGGAAGCTTTTACAAATCTTGAGGTGTGAAAAACGCTGGCCTGGTTCCTCTTTCTAATAAATGTGTGGTAGTTACTATAAACTTTTTACAGCAGGCCAGTCTATTTTTGGGCTTTTTAAAATTAATCACCATTCATTTAGTTGAGGGTTAGGGTCAACTTAGGGTCGCTATCTCCCACATGGAAAGTCTCAAGTCCATGAAACTTACCCAACCTATTAACCTCAGCCGTAGAACTGTACCCACCACAGTGTTTGATTCTGGGATGAACAGAAGCAGAATTTTTTGGGGTGCTTTTTACGGTAAGCCAACTATGTAGTAGTTACTAAAAAAATTATTTAAAACAATCTCTGTAGTAGGTAATGCATAACTAAGAGGTAGGTAATAAAAAAATATATAAAAAATAAAAAAAACTCTGTAAGGTAATACATAACTAGGGGAGAACGGGGTAAGTAGGCACACTTTTTACTCTAGTGAGAATTGCTCATCACCTAAACATCTTTCAATAGTCATTCCTACATTACATTGAAGCTTAAGGTGTTGGCTTGAAATGTGTACCCCTCACTTTTTCTATCTTATTGTAATAAAGAAGAAATTAATCATCAAAGACACCCTTACACATTGTGACAACCATCCCCATCAAGGGGTCGGTTGTCATACACTATGGGGTTGTTTGTCACAATGTTATCTTAATGGGAATAATCTTTAAAGGAAGGCAAGAAAGTACAACTAAATTTGAAAGTTTAATTGCATTGTCAAGTTGACAAATAGGCCTACATAACTTACTCTAGCCTTGGCAGCTTGTCTAGTTTGGAATGCACTGGGTTGTTTTGATTTTGTTGCCCTTTTTTCCTTTGCATGCTAGCTGCCTTTTCCTGCTCTATTCTCTCCTTCTCTGGGGTGTCAGTGAGGATACAGCTTGACAATTTATTTCATTATTGGGTTCCTTTTCTGGCTGTAGCCTTTGGATAACATGTGACAACCAACCCCCCCAAAAATGTGACGACCAACCCCAACTTGAATTTCTTGCTAGCATCAAGGCCAACAACCATCTGACAACTAATTAGCTTGCTAATCACAATCTAAACTATAGTTTACTCTTCACACATTGTATGGGTAACAAGTGTTTTGTTATAAACCCATTGTGTAAAAGCCTAGAAGAAAAATACTGAGGAGCTAAATATTTTCAATTTGACATGAAAAACACAAACAGTCGTCTCACCTCAAATTCAACAGTCTAACTCCAAGGAAGACTATGTAGGTGACCTCTGATCCCAATTGTGGATATTTACATACCAAAATTTCACAGACAGCGCCTTCTGGTTCCGAGATATAACGATTGTGACAACCAACCCGTGTGACAAATTACCCCGTTCTCCCCTACAACAAAAAATGTTTTTCAAAAAACTGTAAGGTAATGCATACCTATGTCATGGTTACCTATTTTTTTTACTTACGTTGTTCTGAGAAGCAGGCGCAGTGGCTAAGCTGTAGATGTCGTTACTGGTTTCTACTCCACCCGGTTTACTGTATTTGGCACAAGCGTAAACGGTGGATATTTCTACCGGAGGAGGTTTGCCCCGTCTGTCTTCTCTGATCTCCTCATACTCTGGGCCGGCCTGCAGGGAGAGAAGAAGGGTGGGTTTTTTGTTTTTTAAAGATTTTTTTTTTGCATTTTTAAGCTTTATTAGACAGTACAGAGTTGAAATGGGGAGACAGAGAGAGAGAGAGAGAGCGAGAGAGAGAGAGAGAGAGGGGGGATGACCTGCAGTAAAGGTCCACGGGTCGGATTTGAACCCGCGACCACTGCAACGAAGGCCGGAGCCGATATGGTACACGCTCTATCCACTACACCACAAGAGCGCCCCCTGAAGGGTTTGGGGTTTATATATTTGATCTGATGTCTCGAAGATTAATGATGTTGTGGAGATTCAAATGTACTCAAACTCACCTCTTGGTTGTTAGCATACTCTGTTTCAATCGGTTCTGAAAAACATGCAGTTCGGAAGATTAATATTTGAGACACACAGAGACACAGACACACACAGATGTTACAGTTTATGATCAATTGTTAACGTGGCTACACACACAGACACACAGAGTGTTTCAACTAAAATGACCATACAACCAAATCAAGCAAAACTCAAGAACTGCACTATGTAGGAAAAGTTGATTTGCACACTACTCTTGCAACTTTTTCAATGTCTACAGTGAGTATTTGTCACTAAATGAGCCTAGAAACTGTTTTACAGTGTTTGTCGACTTCAACCTAAATACAGTATGCTCCTCACCTTTGGGTTTTCTGCCTTTCTTCCTGCAGAATATCAGCACAGCAACTGATAATATGAGAACCATGGCAACCAGAACCAGACCCACATAGAGCATCACACCTGTTGTGATACAAACAGCAGAACAACTTTGTTTATCACTTCCTGTTTCATTATAAAATACAGTTGTAGAAAATCTTTAAAGACAACTTTTTTTCTTAAAGTGACTATGAGGAACTTTAATTTTGTTGATTTTAGCGCCCCCTTTGGACACAAGGGATAGTGTTTTTAACAACACCAGCGCCTGCTGTGTTCTGCAGTAATGTTTTATGTGACTATGTCAGATTAATAATTGGAATATGACAAATGTGAAGCAATGTAAACTTTTAATTTAGTAATTTATGATGATCAGAGGGAAAATTAGACTGTCTCATAAACATTTAAGAGTTCCTTCTAGTCCCCTTCAAACTTAAATAAAGTACAAGATATAGACTTGTATACTCATATATAATACTCATGAAACATAGGTTCAGGTGCTTTCAAACAGCTGAAACTCATAGAAAATTATGAAAATATACCTGGACCATCAGCTGTTGTCTCTGGACTCTGCTCGGTGGCGTCAGAGTTTCTTGATGGAGGTGTGGAGCTGGAACTCTGTGGTGTCTTTGTTGGTGTGGAGGCTGGTGGGACTGATGTAGGACGAGGTCGGGGAGTCTGGCTTGGTGTTGGTTTGATTGGAGCTGTGAAACATGATCATTGGGTAACAGTCGATGGATTGATGTGTCAATATTATATCAATATTCAAATCAACTTTAGTTTGTACATTCGTGTGACAGTTTATCAGATGTTTTACTCAAGATATGTTGGTTTTTAAGAAGAATTAGACTAAAACATTTTGAGGTATTTGCGAACAAACTCACCTTCTTCAACTCTGATCTCAAAGTCCTCGTATGAATCTTGAACCCACCACCCTCTGTCTTTCAAACCACACCTGTACCATCCTGAGTCAGACTTAGTCAGGTTAGTGATGCTCACATACAGAATAACAGTGGTTAAACTTTTACTTTCATATTTAATGCTGTATCTGCCACGTTGAGCTCTGTCCTCATCTGTTTCAATGAGAATGCCTTTTCCTTTGCATTCACCTTTACAGAAGAGCCTCCTTTTCCCAGAGAAAGAGAAGGAGTATCCAACTGAGATGTTTCCTCCTTCAGTCTCTGTACGGACCGAGAATCCAGTGTTTCCATCTGCGAGCGCTGTTGAAAAGATGAACAATCAATAGTTACTGTCTTCCTCATATGTTTCACATTCAATCAGAGTCATACCAAGAACTATCCAGTTCAACCACGCTGTGACTTGATGGGTAAAATTGCTACAGTGACAGCTTACCCCAACTCTCCCCCAGTGAAACTAAACTTATTCTGGGGAAACTGGTCTAAAAAAATACATTTTAAGAGGGCGTTCCGGTGGTGTAGTGGATAGAGCGCGTACCATATTGGCTCCGGCCTTCGTTGCAGTGGGCGCGGGTTCAAGTCCGATCTGTTGACCTTAACTGCAGGTCATCCCCCTCTCTCTCTCTCCGTCTGTCTCTCTCTCTCTCTCTCTCTCTGTCTCCTCATTTCAACTCTGTATTATCTAATAAAGCTTGTCATTACATCATTTCCTTTAAGGAACTACAAACTACTGTAAAGTGAGTCATAGCAGAAGTTCATGTTTAACCACAGACACCGACATGTGGAACAAACTGGTGTGAGATGTGGTGAAGAAATAAAGAGTTCGGCCAAAATAAACTGAGACACTGTTTCCCATCGGCTTTGAAAACCTGGTCTTAAACAGTTAATATAAACATACTGTAGGATTTCAAAGTTGTGTGACTTAATACGCTTTTAACAATAGCTGTTTGAAAAATGGCTGTTTTTTTTACTGTCTAGACCGTTTGACTCCCAAATTACATAGTTAGAAAGATTGTCGATTTGGTTTTAAAGGACAAAAAGTGACTTAATTAGACAATACATCGATAGAAATATAAAATTTAGAGAAGGCTACTTACTGAGGACGAAGAAACAGATCAAAGTGTGTCCGACGTTCATGTTTCTTAGTAACTGACAAACCAGGAACTTGTCACTTCCCTTTATGATGTGGTCCCTCCTTCAAACACCACACACTAAACTCTCCTCCCCTGCGTGTGTGTGTGCGTGCGTGCGTGTCTGTGTGTGTGTGTGTGTGTGTGCGTGTGTGTGTGTGTGTGTGCGAGTGCGAGTGTGTGTGTGTGTAATATTCCTGCAGAAATGTTAGCCTAACACTACCCTTAATACTAGATGTTTGTGGCCATTTCATTACCTGCTTAGTGTTTGGATGACTTTACATTATTGACTGAATTGAAAATACAAATATGTTGTGGTCAAAATCTAAGCTAAGTGTTGCAAAATAAAGTTGAAGGCCAAATATCTATAAAACTATATATATACAGTATATAACATAACTGATATTGATACAGCCTTTATGTAAATGACAAAAGAAGAAAATGATAATCAATTAATATGTATTTTCTCTGCATGTCATTCCCCTCTCTGCCCCACTTCAACTCTGTCAAAACTTTTTTTTATCTAATAAAAGCAAAAATGCTCAAAAAAAATAATAATACAAAATCAATTCCATTTGAAGTTTATTATTTTCTAGATTAGTTACAAAACAACCGAAGAGTCGGGCATGACGTACTGCAATGCTCTGAATGACGTACTCACTCATTTACACACTTTCTCTCACATTCACACACAGAAACTTGATCAAGGGGTTTGTGATTCACAGCAGTGTATATTCACTATGTGCAGCTTTATAACGCACACAAATGTTACAATTTATGATCAATTGTTAACATGTACACACACACACACGCACGTTACAATTTATGATCAATTGTTTACATGTATACACACACACACACACACACACACACACACACACACACACTACAATCTTCTGTCTTATGGCTGCATGCGAATGGCCCCGTCCAGCCTGATAACCTCTCCGTTGATCATGGGGTTCTCGGCCAGTGATGTCACCAGGTGGGCGAACTCGGCGGGGTCTCCCAGGCGCGAGGGAAAGGGCACCTGCCGCGCAAGGAACGACTGGACCTTCTCTGGTAGGCCGGCCAGCAGCGGAGTGGAGAACAGGCCTACAGGGAAGATAGAAATATACATAAATATTTAGATGTTTTATGGTTTTATTAGTTTTTTTATTGTATTAACAGGCCTACAGGGACCAAAGAAATAAACATAAATATTGAGATTGTTTTATTCCTGTCCCATCAATATGATTAAGGAAATATTTTATTCCTAGATTTAAAAAAAATAATGTTTTATTGTATTAAATAATTAATTTGTATTTTTTTCTCTACAGGGAAGAAAGGAATACACATAAATATTGAGATGTTTTATGGTTTTATTCCCACTGAAGAAAACAAATAAAGAATAAATAAGTTATAGGAAGGGAGTCAGTGGAGACCACTCCAAATATTCGGTGTCTCATTTTACTCTTTAGAGGCATATGTTTGAGTAGAATGAACATTTTGGTTTTATAATATAAAACTACTGACAACATTTCTACCAAATTCCAATGCATTTTTTGTCATTTAGAGCATTTTCAATAAGTAATGTAGAGATGAAGATTTAAGAAAAATCCAGACTGGCCTCTTTCCAGAGCTGTATTTAAAAAAAGAAAATAATTCTTTGAGTTCCCATAGTAACGGTGTACAGTGTTTGAGTGTGTGCACATACCGGGCGCTATGGTGACGACCCTGATGCCCATGGGAGCCAGGTCTCGTGCAATGGGGAGGGTCATTCCAACGATCCCGCCTTTAGACGCAGAGTACGCTGCCTGGCCCACCTGGAAAGAGATAGGGAGGAAAGGTTGAGTGTGTGTGTCTATGTTCTATGTGTGTGTGTCTATGTCCTATGTGTGTGTGTGTGTGTGTCTATGTTCTATGTGTGTGTGTCTATGTCCTGTGTGTGTGTGTGTGTGTGTGTCCGTGCGTGCGTGCCCTGAGTCTGTTTGTGTGTGTTTGTGTCTGTGTTTTTGTATGTGTGCCTGTGTATATATATGTATGTGTGTGCATGTTTATGTGTGTGTGCATGTGTATATGTGTTTGGTGTCCGTATATATGCGTGTGTGTATGAATGTGTGTGTGTGATTGTATGTGTGTGTATGTCCGTACTGTATATGTCCGTATATATGCGTGTGTGTATGTATGTGTGTGTATATGTCCGTATATATGTGTGCGTGTATGTGTATAATGACTGTGATTGTATGTGTGTGTATATATATATATATGTATATATGCGTGTGTATGTGTCTCTGTGCGTGCTTGTATGTGTGTGTTTTAATGCACCTGTCCATCGAATGCGGCGACGCTAGCGGTGTTGATGATGCATCCTCTGTGTCCGTCTGCGTCCGGCTCGTTCTTCCCCATCGCACCGACAGCCAGACGGATCACGTTGAAGGTTCCTGCTATGTTTACCTGTCACACACACACACACACAACACACACACACACACACACACACACACAGACAGACACACACACACACAGGGACGCACACACACAGAGGGACACACACACACACACCTTTATTTATTTATGTAAAGTTTCCAGCAATGTTTACCTATGTATGTGTGTCTTACATCGATAACACGTTGGAAGTCCTCCAGGCTGTGTGTGTGTGTGTGTGTGTGTGTGTGTCCCTCTGTGTGTGTATGCGTGCACGTGTGCGCGTCCCTCTGTGTGTGTGTGTGTGTGTGTGTGTGTGTGTGCGCGCGTCCCTCTGTGTGTGTGTGTGCGTCCCTCTGTGTGCATCCCTGTGTGTGTGTATGTGTGTGTCCCTCTGTGTGTGTCCCTCTGTGTGTGTGTGTGTGTGTGTCTCTGTCCCTCTGTGTGTGTGTGTCCCTCTATGTGTCTGTGTGTGTCCCTCTGTGTGTGTGTGTCCCTCTGTGTGTGTGTGTGTGTCCCTCTGTGTGTGTGTGTGTGTGTCCCTCTGTGTGTGTGTGTGTGTGTGTCCCTCTGTGTGTGTGTGTCTCCCTCAGTGTGTGTGTGTGTCCCTCTGTGTGTGTGTCTCCCTCTGTGTGTGTGTGTGTGTGTCCCTCTCTGTGTCTTACATTAATAACTCGTTGGAAGTCCTCCAGGCTGTGTGTGTGTGTGTGTGTGTGTGTGTGTGTGTCCCTCTCTGTGTGTGTCCCTCTGTCTGTCCCTCTGTGTGTGTCCCTTTGTGTGTGTGTGTCCATCTGTGTGTGTGAGTGTGTGTCCCTTTGTGTGTGTGTGTGTGTCCCTTTGTGTGTGTGTGTGTCCCTCTGTGTGTGTGTGTGTGTCCCTCTGTGTGTGTGTGTGTGTCCCTCTGTGTGTGTGTGTGTCCCTCTGTGTGTGTGCGTCCCTCTGTGTGTGTGTGCGTCCCTCTGCGTGTGTGTGTGTGTCCCTCTGTGTGTGTGCGTCCCTCTGTGTGTGCGTGTCCCTCTGTGTGCGTGTGTGTCCCTCTGTGTGTGTGCGTCCCTCTGTGTGTGTGTGCGTCCCTCTGTGTGTGTGTGTCCCTCTGTGTGTGTGTGTGTGTCCCTCTGTGTGTGTGTGTGTCCCTCTGTGTGTGTGCGTCCCTCTGTGTGTGTGTGTGTCCCTCTGTGTGTGTGTGTGTGTCCCTCTGTGTGTGTGCGTCCCTCTGTGTGTGCGTGTGTCCCTCTGTGTGTGCGTCCCTGTCCCTCTGTGTCTGTGTGTGTGTGTGTCCCTCTGTGTGTGTGTGTGTCCCTCTGTGTGTGTGTGTGTCCCTCTGTGTGTGTGCGTCCCTCTGTGTGTGTGTGTGTGTCCCTTAGTGTGTGTGTGTCCCTCTGTGTGTGTGTGTGTCCCTCTGTGTGTGTGTGCCTCTGTGTGTGTGTCCCTGTGTGTGTGTCCCTCTGTGTGTGTGTGTGTGTGTCCCTCTGTGTGTGTGTGCCTCTGTGTGTGTGTCCCTGTGTGTGTGTCCCTCTGTGTGTGTGTCCCTCTGTGTGTGTGTGTGTGTCCCTCTGTGTGTGTGTCCCTCTGTGTGTGTTTGTGTGTGTGTGCCTCTCTGTCTTACATTAATAACACGTTGGAAGTCCTCCAGACTGTGTGGAACGTCTTTCTTGAAGTTGTAGGTTTTCACTGCGACGGCGATTCCAGCGCAGTTCACGGCCAGGTCCAGTCTACCGAAGCGCTCCCGGGCCAGAGACACAGCGGCCTGCACGTCTGCCTCTGACGTTACCTAGGGGGTTGGATCAATGAAGTAAATCCAAATTCAATCAAAAATCAATTTTCCAAAGCCCATGCTGACATCCTCAAATGTATTTTTATGTCTAAAACACACAGATATTTCAGTTTACTGTCATAATAGGATTAAAGAAAACAGAAAATATTCACATTTGAGAAGCTGAAATCAGAGAATTTGGACATTTTTTTAATCGAAAAATTACTTGAAACGATTAATCGACTATCAAAATAGTTGGCGATTATTTCAATAATAGATTTGTCGATTAATCGTTGCAGCTCTACACTATAGCCTAATTAAAACAGTTACAGGTAGAGTTGGTCAGATTTAAGACAATCGGCTAAATGTCTAAGTTAAGTTAAGTTATCTTTATTTGTCAGTTGTACACGAGGCACATTGAAATTTGTCTTTTCGCATATCCCCTCTCAAGTTACCACACTTCGGAGGGGGTCAGAGCGCAGGGTCAGCCGCAGTACAGTGCCCCTGGAGCAGTTTTGGGGTTAAGTGTCTTGCTCAAGGACACAATGGTAGAGATGGTGGGCACCGTAGACACAATACCAGCCTCTGCTAGTTTTACGACTCACACCCTCCTGTCCGGTGCCGGGGATCGAACCAGCGACCTCATGGCTACTGGTCGGCCACCTTACCTCTAGGCCATCCTACCACCCACAGGTAGGGTTCGTCAGATTTAAGACAATAAGCTAAATGTTTAAATCGGTTAAAGGACTCACGTCAGCGGGGGCGAAGGCGCAGCGCTCCCCCAGACTGGCAGCGAGCGCCGGGCCGTCGGAGGAGGGAAGGTCCAGGATGACCGCCGAGGCTCCGCTCTGGATCAACCGCTCCACCGTGGCCCGACCCAGACCGGACGCCCCGCCCGTCACCAGGCCAACCATACCCTGCAGGAGGGGGGGGGGAAGAGAACTATGTATTATAATAATATATACGGTAATTTTTTTTTTTTTTTTTGGGTGGCAGGTACACAAAGTAAAATAATGACACAGGTGGTCTCAATGTTACAGTACAATACAGAAAATCATAGGTGACAGATTAATACATGAACAATCTCACTTCACTATGTGCTGCACAGGGAGGGGGAGAGAGAGAGAGAGAGAGAGAGAGAGAGAGAGAGAGAGAGAGAGAGAGAGAGAGAGAGAGAGAGACACACACAGGAAACACATTAGTCTTCAAATGTAAAGTAGTTTGTCGAAAATGTCACTTATTGAGAAAGTTTGCCCAACTTAGACAATCTTTAGGAAATTGTTTCACGTACAGGATCCATCAAATCTCACTAACGGCTGTAACATCTGCACAGATCATTTTCACTGGACACAATCAATTCCACATTTCATTTTGAAAGCATAGTTTTCAAAAAGTAACATGTATTATTTTTTAGGCAAATAAAATGTTCAAATATTCACATTTTAAACGTAATTAATTTAGGATTTTTTTTATTTTTATTATTTTTGGACACTGAAACAATACAATTCCTTTCTAATACGATAAGTAATCGTCTATCTATAGTTTACAGAAATAAATCAAATTAAATTGAGTACTTGAATATTTAATTTATTTTCTTTCTAGTAGTCCTAGCTCCTAATCCTGAAATTCAAATGACCAAAAAATTTAATAAAAATATAAAGAAATGTTGCATTCATTATGGCACACGTTGCTCATAGTTAACATCTGATTTAAAGAGTTTTAAGCAGGTCCCATTGCTCTGCATGTATTAAGCCTCTATAAAATATCACAATGCAACTTATACAACTAGCTAAGGGAAGCGGATAGGCTCAAATAAAGTCAATTCTAACATTAAAAACACTTGCATGAATCAGAAAACGCGCTTATTTAAATGTATGTCACATCACACTGTGTATTGTGATAGAGTTTGGCGTGTGTACAGGTTTATCTTTCTCTCTGCTCACCTTGATGCTTCGTATGTTCGCCATGTTGGGTCAGGAACAAGCGGACGTGACGTAACAACGAAGGTCGTCTATTTTAAAAGGAGCCGATAAGGGTCAAAAAATTAAAAAAAAAAAAATTGTCTATGAAGAAGAGGAAAATCCCTTAAAGATACAGTGTGTAATAGAATGTATTGGAAATGTTCAGAACAGACTTGGAAGAAGTCAAATATTATTCTCACAAGTATTTTTTAAATGAGTGTAGGCGCTTGACGGAAAAACTAGTATAGTACATAAATACTTTGAGATAGGCCTAATAGTAATTTTCATATCTTTTTTGAATAAATATTTTTTAAATACGTGTTTTCGAACTTCCTTTGTGTTTTTGTAAATTATATATATTTTTTATTTACACAAATCATTACTGCAGCACTATCTATCTGTCTGTCTATCTATCTATCCATCCACGCATCCATCCATCTATCTATCTATCCATCCATCTCTGGCATATAAAACATTCCATTGAAAAAGAATAATTTTATGTCTGACCCGACACACAGAAATACGGACGTAGTGACACCTCTTTCACTTCAACGCCTCTTCGGTCACACAACGTGTTGGTGTATCTAAGCCCCGCCCCTCTAGTCTGACCTGACCAATCAGAGAACGTCTCAGGGAACGCCCCTCTCATGGCAGCGCGTGATTGGCTGAATAAAAGAGAACGTTGGCCAGTCATAGCGGCTCTCCAGGGTCAGCTCAGGCGAACAACCGAAGCTACAGACGGAGTTACACGTTTAGTTAGATTTTAACAAATTTACAGGTTAAAAAAAAATGCAATAGCCTGTTATTTGACACAATGATAAAGATTTTATATATTTTATCTTTACATTCGGAAGTCTTTCCTAAATAAATGGATAGAAAATTGATTTTTATGACACACACAAACAAGGCACATGACAACATTTATAGTTTTCAGTGATAGGGATATATCCTTTATTTCAAATTGGAAGCAAAGATACAGCATGTTATATATACAATCGACATTAGAATCGGATTAAGAGCCTATTACTTCATCATCTTCCTAAGTAAACAGAAATTAAAGTAGAGCAGCACATAATGTATCATTACGGTTAATCAGCTAAATCATGGAATATCATGAAATATCTTAATGCTACAGAAAAATGTAACCACTTATTTGTTTACCCAACAACCTACAATGACCACTGTCACAATAACACAGACAGACAGAGACACAAGCACACACACAGTAGAAGCTGGAGCATCATGTAGGAGCATTATGCTGCATTGTGGAAGGCAGTAAGTTGTATAGTTGTATCTCCAAAATAGGGGTTAATTAATATCCCGAACCCCACAACAACACAACTTACTACCTCACCACAACAAAGCCACAAACATCTGGCACTGTAGCACACACTAAAAAAAAGTCACTACGTTCCAAATCACATACTTTTTCTTTTTACTACACTGCATACTAAAGTACAGAAGAGTTTTAGGGCCACAGGAGAGAGAAAACAATAAGTTAAGGAAGATTTTTTTTTCTTTATGTCGAGAAATGTCAAGAATAAAGACGAATACTCCAAAATGCAATTGGAGTTAGTGGGGCATTTATGTATTTTCAGCATACTACAATTTATGTGCAAGTAATGAGACGTCCTAAATCTAACCTTGGGGTTACTTTTCTATGATATATTCTCATCATAAGTGAATAAACAAAAACTTTCCTCACAGGAAAATGTGATCCCTGGAAAACTGTTTGAAGTTAGAAAGCTTCCTGTAAAGTTACTGTTTCACTGTTGTTGTTTACAGCAGCAGGGCCCACAGTTTGGTTCCTCAAAATAATAAATATTATCAAGTCAAAGATATTGAATTTACATGTATGTTAGTGCATATTTGCTCCTTCTACGGCTAAGAACCTGAAGCTAAAGTAAAACCTTGGTCAGAAATATATCAAAATCGGGGCGCTCTGGTGGTGTAGTGGATAGAGCGTGTACCATATCGGCTCTGGTCTTCGTTGCAGTGGTCGCGGGTTCAAATCCGACCCGTGGACCTTTACTGCAGGTCACCCCCCCCCCCCCTCTCTCTCTCTCTCTGTGTCTCCCCATTTCAACTCTGTACTGTCTAATAAAGCTTGAAAATATATCAAAATATATCATCCACAATACATGTTCCATCTTCCAACAGGAGTCCAAACTGTAACTAAGCAGTGAATGTAAGCAGGTCTTCTTGTAGCCGGGGCGATGGTTTGGTTGCCGTGAGAAAGACAGTAGGCTGTATAGTTATCTCCCAGATCTGGTGTGATCCTAAAACTATACAAACTACTACCTCATCCCACAGCTCCCGCGCTCATCCTCCGGGATACAAATCACTCAGTAAATAGTATTTTACTGTTTCAGAAAATCTTGACCTTTACTGCATGTCACCCCCCCCCCCCCCAACCCTCTCTCTCTCTGTATCCCCATTTCAACTCTGTACTATCTAATAAAGCTTGAAAATGTTAAAAAAAAATAAAAAAAAAAAAAAAAAAAAAAAAAAAAAAACAAGGTAGAGAGAGATTAATTTTTTGTCAAAAATCAGTGAATATCTCCTTCACAATCCGCTAACTGTCTACTGTGTGTGCGCGCTGGAGAAATAAAAATATATTCCAGTGTCTATTTGACTGTTTATGGAACCTAACAAACTTACAGCACAACAGTTAATATATTCAATATAATATAAATAAATATAATGGGTTCTCTGCAATATTGTGTTATTTTGTGCAAAGTTTCTAGTGAGACAGAGGAAGAGAAATCAACCTTTAGAAAATTATGTCACCTCAACTCAAGATGGGCTCCAGTGCCGATCACAGACCTAGGGGGACAAATAGATAAATATATTAATACATAAAGACATACTATCAATAATAAGCAGCAGGACATAACAAACTAACATTGATTATTGAAGTCAAGTCAATCTGGACAGCATACAAACCCTTGATTCAGAAAAAAAAATGTAGAGTATAAAAAAGAAAATGGAAGAAAGGGGTGGACAGAGAGTACATGTCTGGGGCACAGAAAAAATAAATAAATTTAGCAACTTGCAAAGGGTGACACTGACATTTTTGTTTGTTATGGTTTGTATTTGTTTAGGAGATATGAGATTTAGAAATGTGTATTAATATATTTTGTTAATAATCGTTTCTTCGCCATTATCTTGTTCTTACATTTGTTGTACTTAATGAAGTGTGCGTTTCAGTTTATTGGAATAAAAACCAAAATCACTGCCGTTTCTGTTCGTCTCGTTAGCTAAATATCTTAACTGCTTTTTCTAAGATTTTAATGATAATTGACAGAAATATCTATAATTTTTCTAGCAAATCCATGTATTTCATATGTTGGTGTTATGTTAGGCAATAGTATAGGCTATACATCAGCAGATAAAATGTCATTTAAAATTTCTTGAAATAACCTTAGTGTAGTCCTTGTAGTAAAGTCATAGTAAAAAAAAAAAAATTGCAAGTCACATAAGCGTCAAGTCAGGAATCTAGTCTGATACGCTAAACCTTGAGTTTTTAGCCTGAAAACGGTCATAATAGACATTTCTGCAGACAGATATGAACATGGGTGGAAAGATAGGACGCTCAATTCATCCTGATTCACGGACCTGCCGATAGCTTACATCCTTAAAACCAGGTGATGCTAAAATGCTAACACGAGCACCATTCTCATCCGTTCTCCAAGCTACTTACCACTGTTTCCATGACGCCGACGTCTTTTTCAATTAGTAAGAAGTGAAACTATATTATGCTGTTGTTGTTGAAGGGCAAATGTAAAAGGTTTTAGGTGCAGCTAGCTAGTATGTAGCCAGCAGTGTTAGCTAGTGACAGCTTGCTAGCTGCTGGAATTGGCGGTTCTCGTCCTCGTCAGTCCGCCAGGGGCCGAGCGTCGTCACAGGGCCTCCCCGCCCCCCGAGCACTCTATCCTGGGTACGTTCTGCTCCATGTCCCGCTATTTGTCTGGTTCTCCACGGCATAGATACAAACCTATAGCTAATAACACCACCAGTACAGCAGCACGTTTATCGTCTGGTCTGTGCCTCGCTTTACCAGCACGCCAAAAAATGAAGCAAAAAAAACACGTGACCGCCCCCCACACCACACGCAGTTTAAAAAAAAAAAAACGAGGCGTCATGACGTCACGTTTAAGTCAGAAAGGTGACGCAGTGATTTTTCTGAATGCGGGATTTTCTTCTGCTACTACAACTACAACTACACTACACACATCTTCACAAAACATTTGTTTTTTTATGAATGGAAACGATTTTCCAAAGATGAAGCTGAGAAAATAAGACGGTCAGAGTAGACTACATCACTGTTGTCACACATTCATCAAATAGTAATCTCGGACTGTAGCCTATATAAAGAAAATATACTGTAGAATACACATACATAAATCGTTTTCGTATTCTGTATGGTAAGCATACGTAATAGTTTCCTTTTATTTACTTTATTTGCAAATTGCAATAAAGTGGCAGGGCTGTACTATATACACAATCAATGTAATGGTTATAAAACCAGGAAATGTTTGGTTCCACATAAAATCTTCTGACAGTAGTTTCTTGATTTACAGTAGGATTAGAGTAATATCTTGCGAATTGTGATACTTTATGAAATTCAAAATAAAGTAGCTTATTAATGAGATGTTATTTATTTGCTTGTATGTCTTATTATAGCGATCAAACTGGTCTTCAATCTGCTTTCTTCCACGACAATTTCCCCTTTTAAAATAAAGACACTGGGGACACCATCAAAATACTTTTTTTACTAAAAGAATAAATTTTATTTCAGCACTGTAAGTCATTTCCCAACCAGTACAAACATGACTGCCATCTTTCGTCTCTTTCTAAACCCATTCCTCCCCTCCGTCTGTGTGAGAGCAGACCACCAACAGCCAGACAAAAAGTTAAAAAAAAAAAAAAAAAAACGAAAAAATTAAAACGAAAAAAAAAAAAAAAAAAAAAAAAAAAAAAAACTTTCTTTTTCTCAATCTTACCACAAACAGTCTGGTGCTTCCATAATGCTAACATTGATGACAAATTATACCAACCATAATTATAACAGCAATATGATGATAATATTTCTATAACAATAATATGGATCATTTTTTTTGTAACCCTTTTTCAATGCACAGGTAAGTATATTTTTTTTCCGGAGGTGGGGGAGACACACAGCCTTGTACTGGAGCACATGCAACGGTACACTTGTAGCTGTGGGCTAGACAAAAATGCCCTTTTTACTTGGACTCTGAAATGGGAGCTTGGGGGGGATTATACTGGTGTTTTCGGGACGTTTTTTGAGGAGGGGGAGGTCGTGGGAGTGTAGAGAGAGACAGACAGCATAAGGGACCTTTAATCCAAAAACTGTGAGAATCCTGCAAATGGTTTAGAACAGGCGCTAACACAACAGGGGTGACTTGACTTTCCCACATTCTGTATGACAGACAATAATACTGTTTTGACTCCTACAACACTTCTACATCGGACATTTCGATTCGGGGACTTTTGGTTCTTCTTAAACATTGGCGAGCTCTTTCAGGAAACTGTTTTTAACATTTCAACGGTCACAGAGATGGTGCATTTTCCTCACAAGAACTTCAGCTGAGATTTTTTTTTTTTTTTTCATGGAAATTAATTAGTCTTTCAAGGGATGTAACACACATTTTCATTATCGAAAAATAGGTGCATTTTCAAAAATTCATAGCTTCAAACGTCTATAAAATGTCAAAAAATAATAGAAAGAAGGCTTAAAAGCTCTGTTTACTAAACAAAATTTGAAAGCACAAAGTTTTCAATTATAAATGGCAAAAAAATTAAAAAAAAAGTTTAAATTCTCAAATTGTTGATGCTGGAGCAGGAAAAAATTGGCTTCTCTGTTAAACCATTTACAATTTTTGCCGATATATTTTCAGTGAAATTGATCAATCGACTAATTGTTGCAGTTTATGTCGTAGTTCCAAATGAATGAATTTTCTTAATTTATCGACAAATCGTCTTAGTTCAGTCTTTTTTTTATGAAAATGCATTTCAGTTTTCAGTAAAATACCGCTACCTGCTGCCAAACTGATCTCAGATGTGTTTTTTGAGGAAAATTCAGCCACTTTCAACAGCCTTAATGCCCTCATGTGAAGAGACTCAGTGAAGTGATAAGTTGCTCAATCAAATCAATCAATCAAATCAATCAATCAATCAATCAATCTGGGAAGTCGAAAAAGGCAAGTTCGATTAAGCACAACATTAACATGAGGGCGCCTAATACCCCAGCACACCTGAAAACATATCGTGTCAATGTGTCATTCATTCCTTTGCGTTACCGTAGTAACTAAAATTCAGTCAAAAGAGCAGGTACAGGGTTTGAGTGACAGGGAGTGGTGAATTTACCCACAATGCCTAGAACCTGTGAACATCTGTCACTCACTGTCCCACACACACAAACTATTCCATCCTTCTTTATTCCCCCTGTCTGTCTGCGTCTCCACAACCACGGTGAAAAAAAATTATAATAACAAAAAAATAAACGTAGGCCTAATAAATTCACCGTAAACCTCACAGACCTGTCAAGATAAATCACACGTGCTGTAATGTCATAATATATAGAGTCATACTCATCAGAAAACGTGTTACTCAGGGGCAAAACCGTTGACATTTTGGGCGACATTTTGGGGATATTTGGGGCGCGATATAGTTGGGATTACTGGGTGTATACTTTGGTTCTCGGGGTGTTTTACAACTGGAGATGTTTGTTTCGCTGCTTTTGTGCAAGGGCGCTGCGTTAGATTAGATAATAAACGAGTCGCGCGACCACGAAAAAAATTGTTTCATCTGGGGGGATATTACGAGAATCAAAAACATAGTGCAGACGACGATTTTTCAATTTCAGAAAAAAAAAAAAAAAAAAAAACGGGAAATATTCATTTTTACTTACGTACATAATAAACGGTGGTCTAAAGATGCCATATATAAAATACAGGTAAGGAAAATCGCAATCATTACAGTTTCAAATCTCTAGGTTGGCTAAGCGTATTTCAGTACTAACTGAAGCAATGGTAGAAGGATTAGATTAAGAAGATGTAATAACATTAAAAATAGTAAGAAAAAACACATTTTTGCACAATTGAATAAAACCGTTGTGATTTTTTTTTTATAACCTTTTCAGAAATTTTTTTGTTTGTTTTTTTCTTTAACTCCAGACTCTGGCTAGTACATTACAGAAACTGATTATCGACGTTAATATTTATTTTACCTTTTTACTGTTAGTTGGGGGGGGAGTTGATTAAGGTGGGCGGGGCAGCCCGAAAGAGAGAAAAAAAATATAGAGAGAGAATGGCCATTAGAAAGTTTAACGGTCCTAACTTGCTAAAGAGAGGAGAGGCATAGCGGAAGAGTGAAAGATTGAAGAAGAACTGAAGTACAGGGGTGTGGGGGAGGGGTTAACCTATGTGTGATATATCGGAGTGTGTGACTGCTTTTGAGTGAGCGTCAGTGGGCTTGGTGAGCAAGTGTGTGTGTGTTTATGTGTGTGTGAGTGTGTGTAGTCTATAGGGGTGATATTAGGGGCAGAGTAAAGAAGAGAATGACAGTTTTGTAGGCGAGAAAGTCATAGCAGTAGGCAGTAGTAGGGGGTGGTTAGGATAACAAGCATAAAAATCACTGATCAAATATCTATCGAACTAAAACAGACAAAAGGACAAAGAGAGGGACACTACATCATGTTATTGTGTTGAATTTTTTTTCTTTTTTTCTTCCATACTAGCTACTGTGTAACTCAGGGTTTAACATCTATGTATCTGTGTGTGTGTGTGTGAAAATGTGTGTGTGTGTGAATGTGTGTGTGTGTGTGATGGTCGTTTCCGTGCCTACACCAAAACACCTCTTAACGTGTATTCTTTTAAACGTGTCCATGGAAACTCGAAAATGTGGGATTATTTTTTCTGTGGTTGTCAGTAGAACTCGACGTTACCGAATGAATGATCTCCGACGAAACGGCACAGAATCACTTCAGCATGAAAGCAGAGTAACAAATGCAACTGAATACCTGTCTTGTCGTGTGTATATGTGTGTGTATGAGTGTGTGTGTGTGTGTGTATGAGTGTGTGTAACGGTTATCTGGCGAGCGAATCAATAAGAGGGCGGTCGTATACTAGATCACACTCGGGCTCGCCACAGAAAAAAAAGCCATCTTCTAACAATGTACGTTTTTTTTTTTTGCGATACACATATCTTGTACTAATGTCAAAAGTTGAAAAGCAGTTAAGTATATGACTCCTAGTTTCAAAATCTAGTATTTTCCGGCCAGTGGAGCTATATATATATATATTTTATATATATTCTCTAGCCTATAGTCTTGGTTGTCTGTGTATTACAGTCCTGTGTTGTTGTGTGTGTTAAAAATCCCAACGCTATTAACCATTTTAACTCTTAACCTAGGAACAGCTAACAGCACTCCGATCGGTGCTTTAAAATCCCTATTACGAATAAACGGCTTATATAAAGTCCGAACTTCGATTTTTCGTTTTGGTGTAAGAGAGACGGCGTCCCGAGCCTTGTAGTTATGAGTGTAGGCCTACACTCACATGGCCGGGCTTCAAACGGTCAGCGTACTGTATGTCACTGTAATGGTTATTGAGTCCATAACTGAGGGGATGTGTCTTTGACGCGACTACATTAACACTTACATATATATAGTATAGTCAGGGTTCTTTTTCCTTCAAAAAAACGGCAAATTTTCTCTCAAAAGCTGTTTTATTTTGTATTGTCTTTTTTATGTCAATTTCCGTGGCACACGATAAGAGCAACAAGTCATCAACACAGTAAGAAAAATAAGGTGCTTCTTGTTGACAGTTTGAGCTCATTTTCAAAAACCTCTTTTAAGTAAGTTTTTATAGAGATCGTATATGGCCGGCATCTCTCAGGCAGTTGTTTTTTATTTCTATCCGTTGGTCTTACTGCTTTTT
Organism: Ammodytes dubius; assembly: GCA_026122265.1. Classification (NCBI taxonomy): domain Eukaryota; kingdom Metazoa; phylum Chordata; class Actinopteri; order Uranoscopiformes; family Ammodytidae; genus Ammodytes; species Ammodytes dubius. Next base: position 29,566,499 of record CM047511.1, on the reverse strand, counting down.
TTTTCATTTTGCAGCTGTGCTACCAAGTAAACGGGTTCGAGTTGTATGTCTGTATGTTTCATTCCGTCTTATCAAGATGATGAAATCTACCATAATAATGTGAGTGGGGGGGACACATCTTCATTCTCTACAAACATAAGTGCTCTAATACAAACAATTATTTTAGGCGTCTCAGATTGTGTGCGGAACACTTGTGGATTCCGCGATGAGGCCTCTCTCTCTCTCTTGTCATGTGACTTGTGAAACCTGAACCCCCAAAAAATCCTCACAGCCCATTACGGGACGGAGGTACTTTTTTTTTGGGGGCGGGTATAATAAGTGCTTCCTGTTGGTCTTAAAGTGACACACAAGAACTTTAGCGGGAGGGGGGGTATATATCGTCTTGACAACAGTTGATGTATGTTGCCAGTTGCCACGCCCCTTTTTTCTGTTACATCACTGGCTTCGCCCTCGTATAAAGCGGCGAGCCTTTTTATAATACACTTTGGAAATAACGTTTTTTGTCTTTCTTCGTTCTCGTTAGAAATCTTGAAATGATTCCCGGGGGAAAATTCTCGGCGTGGAGAAAAATCGACGGCGGGGAAATCACTTTCATTGCAAAGTCCTGGACTGATCGCGCGAGGCCAGTCTTAAGAGGGGAAAACAGTTAACCCATTTCTTTTCCATCTTTTTTTCTTTTTTGGCCTTAACTCCTCAGAAAGGTGCGACAGAGAGTTTTATTCATATCTTTATATATCGACTGGTAGAGGACTTTCCAGTGTGGTTTAACATTTCTTTCTTTTTAAACAAAAGTGCTTTCTTTGTTTTGGAAACCCACTCTTGTTCACATTCTGACGTCTCTCGAATAGATTCTCTACCTTTTAAAACGTAGTTCTACATCATGTCATAACGATTTTTACGATTAAGCGCAGGGGACACCCCATGACAGACGGGCAAATACACACCTGTACGGGGGGCTGGTTCAAATAGGGCTGGGCGATGTGTCCGAAAATTTTTAATTAGGATATCGATAAGTATCTCGATAAATGTCAAATCGTCATTTCTTTCTTGTTTTAAGTGCTTGTAAAGGGGCGCTGAGTTTCATTTGCTGTCACTCATATATTTTTTATTCTCACTACAATTAAAAGCCTTTCAGCCAAATGTAGCTATCTATTCCTGCGACCTGATTGGCTGTTTGTTTCTTCTTCTTTATCTATATAATGCAGTGGCAACTTGTGGTTAAGGTGCATTTTTAGCTCTAGCCTCTACCGGTTCGTTTAACTTCTAAGAAATTTGACATTTGTGAAAAATTTCTAAAATTGGGGGAAAATGATACTGTGATGATATTTTTTAAATCGCTACATAACCCAGCCCTAGTTCAAATTCTTTATATATTTAAATACAACATTAAGTGCTTCTGTTTGGGGAAATACAATCAAAGCTTTTGGAGTTAGGGACAAGGGAGGGCGGGGGGGGGGGGGGGGGGAGGATAATATAATATAATAATGCACATTTTTTTTGGGAGGAGCAGGGTAAATATAACTTGCATACGTTGGGGGCTTAAGGTGCGTAAATTCATGGGGGTCACTCACTTAGCACTGCTGACGCTAGGCTATGCTACATAGGTCAAAGTAAGATAGCACATCTTAGTGCTTAGTTTTCAATAACCAATCAATCGATAGAGGGCTTTTTCCGCTGTTAGTAAAATATACTAACGTTTTGTTTTGGTGGGGGGGGGGGGGGGGGGGGGGGCGACGAAAGGGTCACTGCACAGAAGAATGATACTCACTTTGTATCTCTTGAAAAATTCATGTAAGACAAAAAAAAAAAAAAAAAAAAAAACTCACACGAGATCGTTATGGCGACAAACCGCATCATCGTCAACAACACGACTAGCGACCATGGCGACCAGATGCTGTAACCGTTGGAAACCACATCCAAATCCGTCACTAACCGAAAGCTTTAAACATCTGTGTGCAGAGATTGAAAAAAAAAAAAAAAAAAAAAAAAAATCAAACTGTACAGATACCCATACGTACAAAGGGGGTAGGGGGTGTTTTTTTTAAGTGTCGGGGCGTAACAAAGGGGGCGCAGGGCTTCAAGCTTATTCTACTTTGAGTGCTTTTTAGGGAGGGACGCTTTAGGATATTTTGAGGGTCGGGGCGCATTACAGACTCACGGAGAAAAAAAACCTCTCTTCATAGAACAATGTAAAACCACATGAGAAAAAACTAAAACAGGAAGTAACAGCCAGCTAACCAATCACAGGGAAGCAGCAGGGGAAAAGTGGGCGGGGCCTTAGCAACGATCGCCTGCTGCTTCCCGTGAGAGTTAGCGCAGCCAGCTAGCACGCCGCGAGGGGCTACAAAAACAGGGAAAGGCAGTCGAACACAGAACTCTCTCAATCCATCCATCCGTCAATCAATCCGTCACTCCTCCTTCTGTAGTGCTCCGTCTGACGGGCAGTCGTCAAGGCAACAGGGGGCGACTACTACTACTTCCTCCTCCGCAGCCACGGGCCCTTCTGATTGGTTGTCTCTGCTGGCTAAGGCACAGGGGATTGGCTGGGCCGCAGCGCTGCCATTCAGCTGCTGAGTGGCGACCTCGTCGGGCAACGGGTCGTCTGACGGCTTTGGGGGGCTGCTGCTGCTGCTGGAGGGGGGGACGAGTCTGTGGACAGGGGGTGGGGAGGAGGGGGGGCAGAGGGTTAAAGAATAGTTTATGCATTTTGATAAAGAAATAGCAAAGGTTCAACCAGTTAGCTAGCTCAAACACTGCTGCTGGATGGGACGGGGGAGGGGGGGGGACAGAGGGGTTAAAGAAATAGTTCTCACTCTCCGGCTCAAGAAAACACAACAGAAACCATTCCTGTAACTGTTGTTTGTGTATTTTTGATAAAGAATAGGCAAGGTTCAACCAGTTAGCTTACTCAAACACTGCTGCTGGAGGGGGCGACATCTGTATGGAGGGATTTTTTTTTTTTTTTTTTTTACTTTATTTATACAGTAAATCGATAGCAGCTACAATCGACATCACACATTCATACAACAGAGATAGAGAGGTGATATGTAGATGTGATTTTGGCTTAGGGGGCTGCTGCTGGGGGGGGGGGCGTATGTATGGGAGGGGGCAGAGGGTAATACAACAGAGACTGAGAGGGGATACAGTCTGGATTTTTCTTAAATCTTCATCTCTACATTACTTAATGGAAAAGCTCTTAATGACAATCTTTTTTGGGGGAAATTTGGTAGAAATGTTGTCAGTAGTTTGTAGAATAAAACCAAAATGTTCATTCTACTCAAACTATGCCTTTAAATAGTAAAACGAGAGACACTGAATATTTGGAGTGGTCTCTTAATTTTTTCCAGAGCTGTATGTAGATATGATTTTCTGTCCTGATTATGGATGGGGGGCTATTCTCCATAATCTGATGCAAAGATAAAGAAAGGCTGGTGTGGTACCTGTGTTCTGTTGGCAGGTGTCTTCTTCACTGCGCGTACTTTCGCTGGAATCTCTTTTCCTCTCCTGTGAACAAACACAAAGATGTTCGGATGTGGAACACAAGTATTAATAGTCTGCTTTACATGAACAAAAGCACATTTTAAGAAGCACATTTTTACAGGTAAATATGTCAAACTATTGATTAAGATAATAATTGTGTCACTCACCCAGTCTGTAATTGCCTACTTGCTTATTTTATTTATTTACTAATTGCATGCTAGTTTACATTTTGAATCTCTGTTTATGATTTATCAGTTTATATGTATAAAACAAGAAAAGTGTCTTAAAGCTGGGGTCTATGATTTCTGATTGGTCAAAGTTAACATGAGCTGTACACTTTGACCAATCAGAGCGAGGCTCCGATTCTCTGTTCTTATTGGCTGTTGGGACTGTCCAGTCACGTTGGTACGACTTTGTTGGTGTAGAGCGTGTCAGGGAGGGACCATAGGGGAGGGACCAAAGAGAACAAGCTCCACCCCAGCTTTAACCGTCTCAAAAATGAAGTTATATAAAATATTTAAATGTATGTATGTCCGTCTTTCTGTTTTGGTTGTTTGTTTGTTTTTTTGTATTATTTTACACTGACTGTGGCTTGTAACCTTTGAGATATTTCCCTAGCTGTCTTTATTCTAATTTCTGTCTTTTTTTTAAATTATTATTGTCTTTTTCTTTTATCTATACACTTCTATGTATCTATTTACAAGTATGGGTACTGGATAAGTGTATTTTTCTGTATATTATTTTTTGAAAAATGTGTCGTACTTTTGTCTGTTAATCTGTATTTTTGAAATAAAATAAAAATTTGATCACAAAAAAAAAAAAATGTATGTATGTCTCTCACCCTTTCCCTGCTCCCACTGAGACCACCTGCATGTTGAAGCCTCGGCCTCTGATTGGTTTGTTCCCGGCCCACTGGCCCACCACCATCCCCGCGATCTCCAGCTTCCCTCCCTGGGGCGGGATGGACTGGAGGCCTGGACAGGGAGGAGAGAGGAGTTAGTACGCAGACCGGCATTTCCTTTGTCAAATAAGAAACTTTAGTGTCCCAATTCATTACTACACACTTACTTTATATAGTACGTACGTATCAGTTTTAATTATTGTACTTCTAATTCCAGCCATTCTACATCACTGTCTAAATATATCGACTGGAGGCTTGGACAGGCTTTTTTCGCTATTTTTTTTCAAATGATCTCTTAGTGCAAATACATTTTTTTCTCATTTCTTATTTAATGTGTTTTTTGACTACAAGCATTCTGCAGAATCACTTTTATCCTTGTTCAAAAAAACTATTAAAATTACTGATTATTTTAAAAAAAATGTGTGTGTACCTGGGAAGGCTCTGGGCCGGTGCTGGTTGGCGTAGTGTGGATGGTGGGGGTGGTGGTGAGGGGGCATCCCTCCCATGGGGCGCGGGGGGTAGAGCGGGGGCATGGGGTAGAAGGGAGGCACCATGGAGGGGGGCAGGAAGGCAGGAGGGGGGAGGGGAGGAGGAGGGGGAGGCGGGCGGGACAGGTTAATGCCCTCCAGGATGGCCTGTCGCATCTTCTCCACTTTGGACACAAGCTCCTCCTGAACAACACAGAGAGATACAGTTAGATACACAGATAAGAGTATCCCTGCGTTCCAATAGGCATTCTTCCCTACTATTTAGTATGCCAGAAAAAGATTTAGGATGTCCCAATACATGCATGTCAATTGCAGTATGCCAAAAATACCGAGATGCCCCACTAACCCCATTTGTATTTTGAAGTATTCATCTTTATTCTAGACATTTCTTGATATAATGAAAACAAATCTTCCTTATCCGATTTTCTTTTTTCTCTCCTGTGGCCCTAGAACTTTTCTGTACAGATGGAAAAAAAAACTATTTGCTAAAACCTGGTAAAATGCATTTCTCCTTGCTATTGACAAGGCTAATATTTCTGTTGTACATTGTCCCTCTTCAAATTGATGTGGAATTGGTCTATTCTCGCCGAGTGCCTTGACGTAACCCCACCCCCCCTTGCGCGAGTCAATCTTTCATCTATATCATATCAATAATTCAACCTCATAGCCTTTATATTTTTAAACCAGGACCTCCCCCCCTGATCTGCCTTCCTCATCACCTCACCACCCATTGTGTATTTATTTTAAACTGTTTTTTTAATTCTATTTGTGTACCTTGCTTTTAAACAGTATGTTATTGAATTCTTTTAATGTAAGGCGACCTTGAGAGCCTTGAAAGGCGCCTCGAAATAAAATGGATTATTATTATTATTATTATTAGTATTTGGGTCAAGTAGCTCATGATAAACTTGGGTCTTTTATAACAATCTGTCAGGTACATATGAAATCAAGATGTAGGTAAATATTAGAGTATCCATCCAATCAGATTTAGTATCAGAAGAATCCATTTCAAAAGACTCAACAATAAAATGTAATGGGGACAACCCAGAGAGAGAGGGAGAGAGAGAGAGAGAGAGAGACAGAGAGAGAGAGGGAGAGAGAGAGAGAGAGATAGAGAGAGGGAGAGGGAGACAGATAGAGAGAGGGAGACAGAGAGAGAAAGAGAGGGAGAGAGGGAGAGACAAAGAGAGAGAGAGGGAGACAGAGAGGGAGATAGAGACAGACAGAGAGAGAGAGAGAGACAGACAGAGAGAGGGAGAGAGAGAGAGGGAGACCGAGAGAGAGAGACAGACAGACAAAGAGAGATAGAGAGAGGGAGACATAGAGAGGGAGAGAGAGAGAGAGACAGACAGAGAGAGACAGACACACACACAGACAGCCACACACACACACACACACTCTCCTGTTCGTACCTGGCCCTCACACATGTCCAGCAGTGCGGCGCGGTCTCTAGCGGCCCGGGCCAGTTTGCTCTGGAACAGTTTCCCGTCGAAGAATCCCCAGGGGCAACAGTGTTCCCACGGCAACGGCTGGCCACACACGTCATTGACGAAGAGCGCCGTGTCGACGCCGGCCATGAAGAGAGACGCCAGCTGCACCCCGCGAGAGTCTACCTTCTCCACCTGACACAGACACACACACAGACAGACACAGACACACACACACACAGACAGACAGACAGACACAGACACACACACACACACACACACAGACAGACAGACAGACACACACACACAGAGAGACACAGACAGACACACACACACACACACAGAGAGAGACACACAGACAGACAGACAGACAAGACAGACAGAAAAACACACACACACACACACACACACACACAGACAGACAGACACACACACACACAGACAGACAGACAGACACACACACACACACAGACAGACAGACAGACAGACAGACAGACAGACAGACACCACACACACACACAGACAGACAGACAGACAGACAGACACACACACACGCGGGGAAAACACAGCATTTAGAATACAGATGTAGACTAATAGACCAGCACGCATCAACCTTCTCCACCTGATGGGAAAACAAAGCATTTAAAAGACTATTAGAATGATATTATTGAGATGTCCCTACTGAATAACCATGCTGACAGACAGACAGACAGACAGACAGACAGACAGACAGACAGACAGACAGACATACAGACAGACACACAGCAGAGGGGGAACCACAGCATTTTAAGAGACTATTACAATGATATGAGTGAAAATACACATGTGTAAAACAAAAGCATATTTAAACTGTAGCAGAATACATTTAAAACTATATAGTGGAACACAGATGTAGACTAATAAAAGTGCTAAAAGAGGGGATAGTACAGAAGAGTTGAATTGTGAATCAAGAGGCTTCAAAACATGGTCTGTGGGCACACACACACACACACACACACGAGGTAACCACAGCATTTTAACAGACTATTAAAGTGATATTATTGAGATGTCTCTACTGCTGCCACACAGACAGACACACAAACACTTTAAGCCAGAATTTAAATCTTTATTTCATTTTTACAGCATATAATTGTCCAACGTTTCCACTGAACAGATTTTGGATCAAACCTTTTTTTCATTTTATAAATAAAAATTAAAACATTTTGGCACATTTTAAGAACCAAAACTAAATCTGAACCCCAGTAGAGAGAGTGTAGAGTGGTCTGTTACCTTGAGCTCCTGCAGCTGGTCGGGTTCGTAGAGCTGACTGGAAACGGCCTGAGCCAGAAAGGCGTCCAGCTCGTGTCTCTGGAGGATCCTTCCCCAGGCCACTGCATCATATACCTGACAGGAGAGGGGAGAGGAGAATTTAAACCTTAATTTAAAATCTTAGGGGGGCTCAGTCCTCTTCAAAGCAGACCCGGGTTAGAAGAATCCAGCCCGGGTCGTTCTCTGCATGTCATTCCCCCTCTCTGCCCCATTTCATTCTCCAAAACTGTCTAATAAAGCATGAAAGGGGAGAGGAGATTTGAATTGTAACCTTTATTTAAAATCTCGGGTCTACATTTACTTTAACTTTTATTTTGTATTCTATTTTATTATATCTATATGCTGCACCTTATCTCTACACTTGTTATCTGCACTTTATCTACATACATTTCCTTTTTCTATATTGCATTGTCGAGAGGAGCCTGGGACTTATATTTAATTGCCAATGACTGCTGCTGTAGGTTGCAGATATTCACTGATTTTGACAAAAAGCGATTTCAACAAGCGTTCTCAAGAATCACTGACTCCATCTTTAAAACCAAACTACAGCCAGCCAGCAGTGATATTATGTGCCTGCGCAAGCACCCCATGTAAAATATATACAATTGTGTAGATGCAATGGTAAATAGTAAATGGACTTGACTTATATAGCGCTTTTTAGCCGATTTTCTCAGCCCAAAAGCGCACTAAATTTCTTACCACATTCACCCACACCCACACCAATTGCAATAAACACAAATACTTCAAACAGCCAGCAGTAGCATTGTAATGTGTGTCTATATACAAAATTCCCCACCTAAACAAACTATAAAAAAATATTAAAAAAAAAGTAAAAAAACTGAAAAATCTAACAGCAAAAAATATACAATTGTGTAAATGCAACAAACACAAATACTTCAAACAGCCAGCAGTAATGTAGTAATGTGTACCTGAGCACGCAGCACATGAGCAGCAGATGTTGTGGGACTTGTGCGGGGTTGAGGAGGGCGGGGCAGTCGGAGCGCATGCAGGCCAGGAAGGCTCTGGTTCTCCGGGAGCGATCCTCGCTGGCCCGACCCAGCCACAGGCGCCTCAGGTTGGGACACGTCCACTCCCTGAAGCACAGAGCGGGAACCAGCTCCGGGGTCAGCGCAGACTTGGCTTTACCGCTGCTCCACTCCTTTACTATCACCGGGGGAACTGGAACACACAGGGCAGGGGGAGTTAGTGAGTGGGGGGAGAGGTGTGTGTGTGAGTGAGTGAGTGAGTGGGGGGAGGGTGTGTGTGGGGGGAGGGTGTGTGTGAGTGAGGGAGTGAGGGAGTGGGTGGGTGGGTGAGGGAGTGAGTGAGTGGCATAGACGGTTTATTTTATTGGCTGTAGAAGGCTGAAACGTGACACTAGCATTTTGCAAGCAGTGAGGCTTAAAGGTACAGTGTGTAATATGACATCATCAAGAAAGTTCTACAAAGTTCTAGAATGCAACACTCCCTGGGTAACCCCAACCCTTTCCAATAATAACAGAAGCTACAGTGGCCTTCAAGGACAAGAACAATTCAAAATTTTAAACAATGCACCTGATGACATTCCAACTATGACACTTTCAAGATGGCGGCACTAGGCCTTGGTCCAAAATATGCAGAAATATGGACATATATGAGATCCTTTCTAAGGGAAAAAATAATAATTCAAACATTTTTTTCAGCTATTATGCACTAAATTAAATGTACTTATGGATATTATAATTACTTTCTACAAAATCTGCTAGGAAATAAAACCCAAAATTCTACACACTGCAGGTTTAAATGTGCTACAACAGCTGAAGCTAGATACTGTTATCGTACAGTGCTAATAAGACCAAACAATTACATAAAGGTAAAGGACCAATGCAAAACAAATCTTTAATAGAATAGAATAAAAACAAACAAAACATGTTTAGTTAATGTCTATGTAGTTACAGATTTCACAGAAAAATGTAACTTCTGTGGAAAACTTTAACCTAGTTTGGCTAGTTACCCAGACACAAAACTAAGAATAAAAATATACTAAATTAACTTTATTTATACAGCTAAATCCCATTGAGACCGGAGACTCTTTTTCAAGTGAAACCTGTTCCCATTCCCACGTTACCATACACACACACATTCATACACAGATAGCAGGCATACCGACATTCACACAAGGCAAGGTGGGTGAAGTGCCTTGCCCAAGGACACAACAACCATGACACAAAAGGCAGGGCGGGGATTGAACCGCCAACCCTTCGATCATTGGCCGATTCGCTCTACCACCTGAGACACAGCCCCCCACAAATACAGATACAAGTACATGTACACTTCATATAACCTCCCATAGTGTATATATATATATATCTATATATAGAGAGAGAGGGGGAGAGAGAGAGAGAGAGAGAGAGAGAGAGAGAGAGAGAGAGGGAGAGAGAGAGACAAAGAGAGAGAGAAAGAGACAAAGAGAGACAGACAGACACACAGACAGACAGAGAGACATATATATAAACCCTAACCCATGCGCTCACCTTCCAGAGGCGCCCTCTTGCGCATGGCGAGCCTCTCCAGGCGGCGGTGCGTCTCGGCCAGGCTGAAGAGCACGCCGTACGCGTACTGCCTGGAGGCTCGGAACAGCAGCGAGGCTGGGGGCAGCTCAGAGTTACACTCATCCTCTATACACACCGGCATCTTCATCTCTCCCTGGAGGGGGGGAGGGATAGAAAAATGGTAAATGGACTTGACTTATATAGCGCTTTCTAGCCGATTTTCTCAGCCCCAAAGCGCTTTACATATCTTACCACATTCACCCATTCATACACACACTCATACACCGATGAGATTAAAGAGAGGATAAAAATACACCTCTTACACTGAGGCAGTTTGGGGGCTGTTTTGAAGCTGGTGACAAAACCTTGAACTAGTTATTTTTCACAGCGAAATAACTGGTTTCATAGTGGCACCAACTATTTGCTACATTTTGCCTGAGGGGGGAAGGGAAAGAAAGAAGCATTTTCATCTCTCCCTGGAGGGGGGGGGGATAGGAAGAGGTTAAAGAGAGGATAAAAATATACCATTGAATGCACACACTTATTTAATTTTTTTTATTATAATTTATTTGTTTTTGTCATTGTTGCTATTTTTGGAGAGAACTGTGAGAGCCTGTGTATGTACTGTGTGTGTTTGTCTTTCTGAGGACCCCTTCGAAAACGAGATACTACATCTCAAGGGGATAATCCTCAAATAAAAATGTTTTAATTAAAAAAACATAAAAAATTCTTTGTCAGTTGCCTCAATTGCAAACCAGTTATTTGCGTTTCGACAGCATTGTTTAAGTAGTGTTTTGGTTTTGTCCATGCCGTACAGTACACCATTGTTTTGTTCATGCTCACAAAGCAAAGCCAGGAGCAACACTGGAGAGCAGAGACGTGTAACAGTGATGACATGACGTGGCTCTCTAGCTCGTGGAAACACAAACCGGTTCTTAAAAAGGTTCAAAAGTTGAACCAATTCAAAAACCGACACCAGCACAAGACCAGAAATAGAATCAGGTTCAAATTGGAGTAAAAGGGACGCAGAGCTCTGAGGAGGGTCATGTTATGAGCCTGGTTCAATTAGACTCGTGACTTTAGGTCTTTGCAAATATATAAATATATACAGCTCCGGAAAATATTAAGAGACCACTCCAAATGTTCAGTGTCTCTCGTTTGACTATTTATAAGTATATGTTTGAGTAGAATGAACATTTTGGTTTTGCTCCATAAACTAATCGACAATATTTCTAAAAAATTATGTGAACAAAATTGTCATTAAGAGCATTTCCATTACAAAATCCAGACTGGTCTCTTAATTTTTTTCCTGTAGCTGTATATATATATATTTAAAATTAAAATTAAATATATTCTTTTAGAGACTTATAAAAGATGAATGTCATGTCAGTGAGAACCCCGTTTACCTTGGTCAATATGTGGAAAATCTGTGGGTACATCAGTCCTCTCCTGTGTCTGTGCTCTGCGACACGAAGCACCTCAGCACTGACCTGAAAGCCATCAGAAAAGGTCAAACATAGTTAATTCAAAAGACAGTTAACTACATACAATTCTTCACATGTCAATACGTAATAGGTGCATTAATGATGCAAACATCGCTCTTACAATTGAATCAAGTCATTGGCTTTGTTCAAAAAGCCCTTCTAACGTCCTCCCTCCTACATACTCAACATGTATATACTACATACTTTCTACTTAACCATCCATTGTGTATGCGAGGTTCGTCGGACCGTTTACACTGAAGTATACAGAAGCATTGTTGGGCGGTTGAGTAGGAAAAGTAACCTATCAATCCATACACAAAATCTTCCCAGAAGTAAGTATTCATCCGGGCATTTATCGTCTACACAAACTCGCATACACAACGGTCACATACTCAAATTGACGTCAAAATGAGTACGAGTAGGACGTTAGTAGGGTTTTTCGAACACACAGCCATTTTCTTTTTCTCTCTCATGGACACTCACCTGAGGCAGAGGGGGTGTGGTTATGTCCATGTGACTCCTCGTCGCCATAGACAACAGTGACGGAATGTTGGACCCGCTCCCGTTGCCCTGGGAACCATCTCCAGAGACCCCCCTCACAGCTGGCTCGTCCCACCGAGAAGGCTTGTCCGTCAAATGGCTGAGAAAGAGAGAGAGAGAGAGAGAGAGAGAGAGAGAGAGAGAGAGAGAGAGGGACAGACAGAGAGAGAGAGACAGACAGAGAGAGACAGACAGAGAGAGGGAGAGAGAGAGGGAGAGAGAGAGAGGTGGAGAGAGAGAGAGAGAGAGAGGTGGAGAGAGAGGCCATTTTATTAGGGCCCGAGCACCGACCGGTGCGAAGCCCTATTGAAACCGCAAGGATTTTTATTCTTATTACGTTTCTTAATGGTTTTTGGCACTTTTCACCCCCTTCGCGTCATGCATAACTTGACATTTTTTGGTGTACCCATCAGACCTGCAAAAAATAGCAACTTATCGTTGGTTTCCAAAAAAAACGGCGCCCCCTATGGCCAAAACAGTTTTTCAGGAAATGCATGCTCAAAAATTGGGCTAGAAGCCTGCAATTCTAGGACAACATGTAATGGCCCAAGGCGCACATAAATGCAATTTTATGTCATTAGCCAAAATCAACAGGAAGTCGGCCATGTTGGATTTAGTGCCTAAAATCGCCAAAACCATAATTTCGCATTTCGACGAACTCGTCCTAGAGTTTTTACGCCAGGGACGTCAAACCACTGCTCAAGTACTCAAAACGCTTGCCCGATGTTAGATTGCGAAAAGATTTCAAGAGCACAGTAGTACCAGTGATCTATTGGGGTTCAAAGTTGACGTAAACATCATAATTAACGAACCTCATGAAACTTTAATTCATCATAGCTCAGGCTGTGTTATAACCTAGCTGCACCAAATTACAACCCCAAATGTATCTTTGCAGGCCCCACAAAAAAGCCTCTTGAAGCCCCGCCCCAAAATCAACAGGAATTTTTTTTAAAGTGAAATATGTGAATAGGGGCGGAGCTTAATAACACGTTGGCCATAACTCCTTAACCATAGGTCCTATCAACATCAAACTTGCTGGGTATGTGCAGAAGTCATGTGGTAGCATGTCCCTCTAAGCTTATCGCGATTAACCCAAAGGGGGCGCCACAGGGGCGGGGCTTAATGACACGTTGGCCATAACTCCTTAACCATAGGTCCTATCATCATCAAACTTGCTGGGTATGTGCAGAAGTCATGTGGTAGCATGTCCCTCGAAGCCTATCGCGATTAACCCATAGGGGGTGCCACAGGGGCGGGCCTATCCACAAATTGGCCATAACTCCTTAACCGTAGGTCCTATCATCATCAAACTTGCTGGGTATGTGCAGAAGTCATGTGGTAGCATGTCCCTTGAAGCTTATCGCGATTAAACCATAGGGGGCGCCACAGGGGCGGGCCTATCCACAAATTGGCCATAACTCCTTAACCGTAGGTCCTATCATCATCAAACGTGCTGGGTATGTGCAGAAGTCATGTGGTAGCATGTCCCTTGAAGCTTATCGCGATTAACCCATAGGGGGCGCCACAGGGGCGGGGCCTATCCACAAATTGGCCATAACTCCTTAACCGTAGGTCCTATCATCATCAAACTTGCTGGGTATGTGCAGAAGTCATGTGGTCGCATGTCCCTCCAAGATTATCGCGATTAACCCATAGGGGGCGCCAGAGGGGCGGGCCTATCCACAAATTGGCCATAACTCCTTAACCGTAGGTCCTATCGTCATCAAATTTGCTGGGTATGTGCAGAAGTCATGTGGTAGCATGACCCTCGAAGCTTATCGCGTTTAACCCATAGGGGGCACCACAGGGGCGGGCCTATCCACAAATTGGCCATAACTCCTTAACCGTAGGTCCTATCATCATCAAACTTGCTGGGCATGTGCAGAAGTCATGTGGTAGCATGTCCCTCGAGGCTTATCGCGATTAACCCATAGGGGGCGCCACAAAAATCACCCGACTCTGATTGACTTGAAATTGATTACACATACAGCTCATGGTGCTCTACAATATAGCCTCATGGTCCTCTACAATATAGCGGCAACTTCTGCGCTTCCGGCGACAGCTATCGCTGTGCCGCGCACCCCGAAGAGGAGGAGACCGCGGCGCGTTCTCTCACGCGGTCGCCAGCACGGCGAGCAGCACGGAGGTGCGAGGGCCCGGTCATCACTGCTTGCAGTTTTAATTTTATTTTATTTTTACATACCGGTTTACAGAGCATGGGCTGTTTATTAACACCAACAAAACAAAAAATTCAGCGCACACAGTATGGACAGGTGAGGAGATATTCACTGATTTTGACAACAAGCGTTCTCCAGAATCACTGACTCCGGCTTCATTGTTTTGCTTAAACATAGTAGAAAGGAAACTAGTTAAAAAAGTCATCCAAACCCCGACTCTATTTCCGGTTTCTTACTTTGCGTTGCTGTCGTTGGGTTCGTCTCCGTCTGATGAGGACGAGGGCGAGGGGGAGGGGCCGGACTGGGGCGCTGCGTGGTGATTGGGTAAACGGCTTCCCCCTGAGTGGTGGAATCATACGGAGCCGACCAATCGGTGAAGCTCATCTTGCCCTTCAGCGAATCGTTGCAGTCCTGGGAGGCTGGGGGCGGGTTCTGGAACAGAGGGGCGGAGCCAGGGCCGTACGGAGCGTTCTGATAGGGCGGCTTCAACCCCGGAACCTGGGGGGGCGGGAACTATACAGGAAGAGGAAGCAAAATAAGCACAATAATCTATTTTCTATAATTTGTTGCATTTTATTTGATACAATTTAACGTATCGTTTTAGTCAGTGTGTCTTGCATGTACATTGAGAGGCCGAGCTAAGATCATACAGTGTGTGTGCGCTGCTTATGTTTGTCAACTGTGTCTTGTGTTTGTGTTTTTTAAGCTACTGCCCCCTTTAAATTGCCCCTCTGGGACAAATAAAAGTGATTTGAATTGATTTTTGTGTAGAGCAGAAAATACATTGGCTACACATCAAAGATAATGAAGGAATACCAAGATAAGGACTGTACCTGATTCTTCCCGGGCTGCATGGGTCCCATGTGACCAGGTGGTCCCCCAAACGGGTTGGGTCCAAAGCCAGGTACTAAAGCAGAGACGCAAACAAGAAGGTTAGCATTTTTCAATCAATCCCTTCGTGATTTTCTCTACTTATGACATCTATTGCAGCATGTCCGTCCTGGGAGAGGGATCCCTTACTCTGTCGACTCTCCCTGAAATTTCTTAAAATTTTTTTATTCCCGGTAAAGGGTTTTTACTGGGAGTTTTTTCTTAGCCGAGCTAAGGGTATAAGGGCAGGGTGTCATATTGTATCATATTGTATCATATTGTATGAAATGTAAAGCCCACTGAGACAAATTTATTTGTGATTTTGGGCTATACAAATAAAACTGATTTGATTTGATTGTTCCACTCGATAAATACACATTTATTCAAGTCTAAACTAACTAGATAAACTAACGGTGTAGATTATTGGGTTGTTTTAACTACTAATTAACTATTTGGAAAAGAACATTTAATCTGAGTTTTTATTGCTTGTGTATCATCATCTTGGAACCTTTATTTGTTTGATAATTATGCCTAAACCTTTTGTGTTGTCTCTCGTGTGTGTGTGTGTGTGTGTGTGTGTGTGTGTGTGTGTGTGTGTGTGTGTGTGTGTGTGTGTGTGTGTGTGTGTGTGTGTGTCTGTGTGTGTGTGTGTGTGTGTGTGTGTGTGTGTGTGTCTGTCTTTTGTCAATTTTTGTATGGTCCGTTGACTGTTTAAATTCAAATAAAGTTTATTTGAACTTGATGTACTCACGTATGAAGGAGGAAGGGCCCATGTTGGGCGAGCGAGGTTTGGAGGCAGCGGAGAAATAGTCGACGGCTTTCTTGAACCGCTCGACTTTGTCTTCCATACGAGACTGGAACAAAGGGAGGAAACAAATCATTATTATTGACTAAACATCATGTCGGGATTATGTTGTCTGGGACAGGTCTACTTACAGTCCCCAGAGTTAGGACTAGACAAGGAGAAGCAGCTTTTAGTTATTATGCACCAAAAATCTGGAACAAACTCCCAGAAAACTTGAGGTCTGCTGCAACTCTCAGTTCTTTTAAATCGAGTCTAAAGACTTTTTTGTTTCCATTTTAACCTGCAATTTTTATTTTATTTGCTTCTTTTATTTGCTTTTAAATGTTTTATAAGGTGTTTTATGTATTCTAATCTTGCCCCTGTAAAGCACTTTGAGTGGCCTTGTGTCTGAATTGTGCTATATAAATAAACTTGCCTTGCCTTGCCTTGTTACCCTTCAGACCAAAGCAAAGACTTTAGAGAAACTTGCCCTGCGTTCTAAATCCCATACTCTTTTTCTTTCTTTCTCCTATTCTACATACTAAAGCTGATCATAAAAAGTATCTAGTTAGGGTGCAGTATGCTACAATTGGGACATACTTGTAATTATTTATTTCATCATAACGTTGCGCCTTGATCTTGCCTCGTCGCATCCCTGTTTGTTTGTTTTCTTGGCCGGATTTGGTAGACATCCGGGTATTTCTAACCATACTAAATCTGGCCACAATAAATCGGGACATCCTAAATCTTTTTTCTACAATACTAAATAGTAGATAGTATGGGGATTGGAACGCAGCCTTGTTTTAGCCGTCAATCATTTGTTAATGTTTTGCCGGTGTTGTGACCTTGCTTTAACTTGTGTCTATGTATAACTACAGCTTTCAAAAAGGACTATTGTTTAAGGTTTAATCAATTATGAAAATGTCCCAATACATTCATCAATCATCGACTAACTATTTCATCAAGTTACATTTAAGCCATTACAGCTACTGCAGTTTAAAGGTGGACTCAATGATTCTGGAGAACGCTTGATGTCAAAATCGGTGAATATCTCTTCATGATCCGCTAACTGTATGTATGTTTGTGTGTTAAAAAAAGTCCAGTGTTAATACACAGTCTAGACTTTGTACTGAAAGGATATGAAAACAAACGGTCCAATTGAGTTAGCAGCATGCCGGTTCACAGAGCCTAGGCTGTGTATTAACACTGGATTTGTTTCTTTCAGTGCAAATACAGTACAGACAGGTAGCGGATCATGAGGAGATATTCACTGATTTTGACAACAAGCGTTCTTCAGAATCACTGACTCCACCTTTACTTTAGTTTATTTGTTTATAGTTTCGTGGACAGTCCCCTTTGAGAAGGAGCAGCTTTAGCCTATTTGGCTAATTTCCAGCTGTAGTCCCCAGTAGTTTAAGCTCAGACATAGATTTATATTCGATAGGGATACTTCCTCAATCATAAATCATAGCGATACTTAAAGACCAAAACGTACTAATTCACCAATCTACAAATGCTGTGTAATCAGCACTGTAAACTTCATAGCTGGTTTTTATTGCTGAACTGAAACTACACAGTTCTGCTTAGTGAAAGGATTCATATATAATGGTCTGGTGCAACTGAACAGCTTGGCCCTGATGTGTGAGGAAGTGCAGATGCTGACTCGGGTCTGTGTTGTCAACAGTGAAACAGTGATGACCTATTCACCCACCGGCTACAGGCTGCTGCCGGCTGTTATGAAGGAAGTTAGGACGCATTTTCATTTTCCAGAATCATATATTTATAAAAGATATAATATGTCAAGCTATTTCAATATAGCCTGTGCTTAAAAGTGAGCCCTAAATCTGTCAATTTAAATTTAAAAAAAGGTGGAGTCAATCATTCTGGAGAACGCATTTTTGGTCAAAATCACTTTGTCAAAATCAGTGAATATCTCCTCGTGATCCATTACATGTCCGTACTGTGGTTGCACTAAATATAAATCCAGTGTTAATACACAGCCTAGGCTCTGTAAACTGGTATGTTAACAAAGGGTGTTTAAACTAGGGTGGTGGGGGGGGAGGGGGGGGCACCATAGCTTAGGCTGTGTATTAACACTGGATTTTTTTCAGCACTCACAGTACGGATAGGTAGCGGATTGTGAGGAGTTATTCACAGATTTTGACTAAAACATTTTTGACAAGATGCATTTTCCAGAATCGCTGACTCCACCTTTAACCTTTAAGACAAAAACTATTCATTAGTATTCAGGCGCTTTATACAGTGAAGAAAACCCCGTTAATACACAGCCTAGGCTCTGTAAAAAGGCGCGTTAGTTACACAGTGACACCAACCTGTGACTGTTTGAAGACGTCTCTGGCGATGGCGTCGAGGTTGCCGAGGTCTTTGATGGAGGAAACGTATTCTGACACGGCTTTGATCACCACCTCACAGGGAGGAAGCACCAGCTGGTGAGCACGCACCTGGCAGACCAGACACAGAGAGAAAACGGTCCATAATACAATACAAAAACAGTAAAAAGACAAACAACAAAAAGGCTAAAAAAGACTCCAGCTGTCAGTTCCACACTACACAAAGAGTGTTCAGATATTAGCATATAGGCTAAAGCGCCAATGGTTCCATAATGTGGAAGTGAACCTAACCGCACTCATTGTAGGGTTCACTAGAGTTGTGATTATGCCGTTACATGACTCTGATAGTCTACACATACATCTGTACATAAGATTCCTGAGCACAGCAGGACAGGTGGGCACATTAACACTGACAAACATTTGGCTTGCACTACACACAGATACAGACAGAGGGTTTAATACACACATAGATATAGACCATACAGAGGGTTTAATACACACATAGAAACAGACCAGACAGAGGGGTTAATACACACATAGATACAGGCCAGACAGAGGGGTTAATATAACATAGATACAGACCAGACAGAGGGGTTAATACACACATAGATACAGACAGGGGGTTTAATATAATATAGTGTGTGTAATGGCACTTTTTAGTATGCACCTTTAAGTATGCACCTTTAAGTGTGTACTTTTAAGTATGCAGGTTTCAGTATGTACTTTTAAGTATGCAGGTTTCAGTATGCACATATTAGTATAACATAGGGGTCCGCGTAGCCCCGGTTTGTGAATCACTGGTCTCGTTTTATAGTATAACAAGTTGTATAGATTTGTAAAAGAGATTATAAGGAACACAGGAAGCTAATATAAATATGAATTATTGAGCTGTGGAAAAGGGGTAGGATTAAATAAATTATACTTCTTCCTACTCCTTTTCAGGCATATCAATTCAATGTTTTTTTTTTTTTTTTGTGAAATAATTTGATTTTTTTCATATTGTTTTTTTTCTAATTTTGATATGTCTGAAATAAATTGAATCAATAAAAAAATTAAAATAAAATACCTTGAGAGAAGCTAGTGGGTGTTCTGGTCCCAACAGACTCCAGTGGAAGGCAGCCAGGTCTTCATCAGGCAGAATATGATTTCCTGAAAAACACACACAATGATCCTTTAACATTCTGCTGTCTCAATGAATAAAATATAGAAATACAACTGACTAGGAAAGGGTGTCTGTTTTACTGAGAGAGCGACACAGAGAAATGTGTAGCGCTGTCCCGAATATTTCCAATGTTCTACTATTTGTTTATTAGGTTGGTATTCAATGTACAATTCAGCGATTCATTTTGTCAGCAAATGATGTCCTGTATTTGTGTGTGCAGGCTGATGTATCGAGAGTGAGTGAGTGAGTGAGGATGAGAGAGTGAGTGAGTGAGTGAGTGAGTGAGTGAGTGAGTGAGTGAGTGAGAGTGAGAGAGTGAGTGAGTGAGTGAGTGAGTGAGTGAGTGAGTGAGTGAGTGAGTGAGTGAGTGAGTGAGTGATGAGTAGTGAGTAGTGAGAGTGTGTTTGTGGGCGTCACTGTATGCGTCTGTCTGTGTGTGCTAACGTGTGTCTCTTAAATATCTGTCTGTCTGTATCTGTCTGTCTGTGTCTCTCCCTCACTCCCCCCTCACCCAACAGAGCAGCGAAGGTGCTGCGTCTTGAGGCCCAGCTGCCTGTATCTCTGCCTGCCTGTCTGTCTGTATCCGTCTGTCTGTATCTCTGTCTGCCTGCCTATCTCTCTATCTGTATCTCTCTATCTGTCTGTCTGTCCGTCTCACCTAGCAGAGCAGCAAAGCAGGCCAGGTGCTGCGTCTTGAGCCCCAGCTGCCTGTCTGTCTGTCTGTATCTCTGTCTGTCTCTGTATCTATCTCTCTATCTATCTGCCTGTCTGTCTGTGTCTGTCCCCCTCACCTAGCAGAGCAGCAAAGCAGGCCAGGTGCTGCGTCTTGAGCCCCAGCTGCCGGGCGGCCTCGGAGAGCAGGTACTGGTGCGTGGTCAGGTTCTTCCCGTTCCAGCTCAGCTTCAGCGCGTGGGACGAGAAGTACGCCGGCACGTTGCACAGCGCGAACTCCGAGTCCTGAGCGATCAGACCGGAGAAGCCAAAGTCCCTGTAGAGAGACAGCACCTCCTGGTGGTGGTCCTCCAGCGTCTGCACTACCTGCAATACAACCACAGAAGAAGAGAGATCAGAGTCTGGAATACAACCAGAGAAGAAGAGAGATCAAAGTCTGATGAGTCATAGGAATAAAATGAAATGACAGATGCAGTTCACAGAGCTATTGTTCAGTAGTGTGAGTTAAACCTGCAGTGTGTAGAATTTGGGGTTTTATTTCCTAGCAGATTTTGTAGAAAGTAATTATAATATCCATAAGTACATTTAATTTAGTGTATAATAGCTGAAAAGAAAATTTTGAATTATTTTTTTCCCCCTTAGAAAGGGTCTCATATATGTCCATATTTCTGCATATTTTGGACCAAGGCCTAGTGCCGCCATCTTGAAAGTGTCACAGTTGGAATGTCATCAGGTGCATTGTTTAAAATGTAGAATTGTTCTTGTCCTTGAAGGCCACTGTAGCTTCTGTTATTATTAATCGAAAGGATTTTACCCAGGGAGCGTTGCATTCTAACTTGATGATGTCATATTACACACTGCACCTTTAATGTGTTGTGTGTGTGTGTGTGTGTAATCTTTGAAACTATGTATGGGAAAGGATTTTTTAAATAAAATGAACACAGTGGATTGGAGAAGACCAGAAAACAGGAATATGTCTCTTTAACTCTCTCTGTCTCTTTATCATTATATTGTACCAGATTTATTGCTATATTTTTTAGTGCATTGTTAACATACAGAATGGACAAAATCAGACTGATTAGTCATTGAGTTTGAAACAGGTTAAATTCCTGCTAAAATAGTCAGACAGTGGTTCTGACATATTGCAATTCCAAAAACAACACTGAACGCAATTCATAAACCACTGTTTGCTTGTGAAAATACATTTGAGGAAGAGAGAGAGAGAGAGAGAGAGACACAGAGAGAGAGAGAGAGAGAGAGAGAGAGAGAGAGAGAGAGAGAGAGAGAGAGAGAGACAGACAGACAGAGACAGAGAATGAGAGCAGGAGATCTTCCAAGATGGTGCCACACTTGTAATGTCAATCTTGTTCATCAACGTCATTGTTAATCAAAGTGAGAACCATTCAATTACATTCATTTACTTAATGAGAAATCTATCCAATGAGATGCTAATCAAATGATCGCAACATGAGGCAGAGACAGAGAGGCAGATTCATCTATCATGACAGGCTTGTTCTAAATGCCTAATATGTGTGTCAATCACCAATATAAAAAGGTAAACTAATAACAATTTCAACAAATAGATAAATATAAATGTAACAATGCAATATTAAATGCAGGGTTGGCTTAACCAGAGGGATATACAAGTTACATTTAAACCTGCAGTGAGTAGAATTTTGGGTTTTATTTCCTAGCAGATTTTGTAGAAAGTAATTATAATATCCATAAGTACATTTAATTTAGTGCATAATAGCTGAAAATTCTTTTTTGAATTATTATTTTTTCCCTTAGAAAGCGTCTCATATATGTCCATATTTCTGCATATTTTGGACCAAGGCCTAGTGCCGCCATCTTGAAAGTGTCATAGTTGGAATGTCATCAGGTGCATTGTTTAAAATGTAGAATTGTTGTTGTCCTTGAAGGCCACTGTAGCTTCTGTTATTATTCGAAAGGGTTGGGGTTACTCAGGGAGCGTTGCATTCTAGAACTTTGTAGAACTTTATTGATGATGTCATATTACACACTGCACCTTTAAGACTTTAATACCTTTTTAATCCCACTTTAAATTAAATTGAATGCCAACAGCAAGGCCATACGGTCAAAAATAGGAAAGATATAATGGAAATTCTGATGCATTTTAAGGAACTTTTAATAGGAATATATATTTTAAACTAACATTTATATACTCACATTGATATACTGTAACAATAGCCTTGTGTATTGTTTGTATATACTCTTAATAACAAAATCAAAAAGTGCTTATTTGTCACACAAGAACCCCTATCCAAGTATTTATTATATCCTACAAAAGGGCAATCGAAAACGGTACGATTTTTGTAAAGGAAGTTCAATACCTTGTAGGTGAAATGTAATACATTTAAAAGTCTTGTTTTGAGAATATTAAAATCGATGCTTTCTTAATGCTTTTAAGAGCCCGCGGGTAGAAGCCTGATATAGACTAAATAAACGTTAGAGCAGTTAATGTAAAATTGAGTAAGACACCAAAGGAATACTGTAATATGAGCTGAAAATACACAACTATTTCTCAGAATACAGGTAGGAAAAACAAGCGCACACACACACACACACACACACACACACACACACACATAATTATCCTACTATGCACGCACAAGGAGCAACCACAATGTGTAGCACTCTAATGTGGGTGGGATTTCTCTATGCTAACATGATACACTATAGTCATTGTTGGAATGGAACCAAAAGGTAATCAGAGGTTTAACTGCATTTATAGGAGGCCTTGAAAGCAACGTTATGAGCCATATTGTCTTTTACACACGCGCACACACACACACACACACCACACACACACACACACACACACACACACCATGTTATTCGAATTATTCTTTGCACTTTTAGATATCTGCTTTGAAGAATGAGAGATCCAGGGTCACGTTAAGAAAAATAAATAAATAAATACCTTACAAGAATAAACCAGAATTGTAGAAGTAAAAAAAAAATCTGAATGTTATGTGAATTAAATCGTAATTTTAAAAGAAAAATATTCATAATTTTCTGAGAATAAATTAGTTTTATATAATTAAGGAAATAAATATCGTCTTTTCCCCTGCATTAAAGGTGCAGTGTGTAATATGACATCATCAAGAAAGTTCTACAAAGTTCTAGAATGCAACGCTCCCTGGGTAACCCCAACCCTTTCGAATAATAACAGAAGCTACAGTGGCCTTCAAGGACAAGAACAATTCTAAATTTTAAACAATGCACCTGATGACATTCCAACTATGACACTTTCAAGATGGCGGCACTAGGCCTTGGTCCAAAATATGCAGAAATATGGACATATGAGAGACCCTTTCTAAGGAAAATAATAATAATTTAAAAAAAAAATTCAGCTATTATGCACTAAATTAAATGTACTTATGGATATTATAATTATTTTCTACAAAATCTGCTAGGAAATAAAACCCAAAATTCTACACACTGCAGGTTTAAAATGAGGAACGTGGAGAATCTAGCAGAGTGATAGCCTGCTTCTTTCACAAATGAGGAAATGGTTTATTTATATTAAATTATTTTTTATTTAGCGTGGCCACTATACACTTTCATATTGAAGAGCAACACAGTCTTCATTTCATCCTTCCATATTCTATATAGCAAGCTTATAATAGTGGAGAAAGGCAGACATAGTACACTCTCACCTTACTCTTCTTTATTCTATATCAGTGCAATTACTATTGATACAATTTCTTTATTTTTTATTAATTTGTATTTTTTTTTTTCAATATATATATATTTTTTAAATCAACAACAAGCTAAAATGCATGAAATAAGTCATTTCAGGGTTCAACATAATTTTTTTTTCCTACTGGCCCGGCGGGCCAGTGGATCAAAGTTTTACTGGCCCCTTGTATTTTTTCACTGGCCCTGGCAGTAAAAAATGTATTAACTTTTTTAGTGTGTGATTTTCACACACACACAGCTACATTGACCTGACAGATCAGAAATCAATCTAACCAACGCAGTACAGAAAATGAATAATAACTGACAATAAATATAATACCATAACAAGCATTATTTAATTGCTCTATTCTGCTTGTATTCGTAGCCTACTGGCACTACCCTCGCTATTACTAATAGGGGTGCAAATCTCTGCTTTCATCACGATACGATATTACATCGATTAATTAGACAACGATATGATATTTGCCGGGGCCTGCGATCGATATGAGACGATATTATATGCCCATTTAACACACAATGGCCTATCTCGTTATCTAAAAATACATGTTGATAATATAATAGCCTTCTTAATCGTTTGTATAATTTTCATCCATGTTTATTCATTCTGAACACTAAAGATCTTGAAATTAACAGGATAAACAATAAACTTAAGCTGCTACCTCGGCTATTTCCCTCTGTTTGATGACATTTTATTTAATGTCAAAGGGACTTCCTTATAAAATACAGCTAAAAAAAATATTAGCTTGACTTATTTGATTGAAAGATTAATATCTTTAATAAGATTAATATCTTTCATAAGATTATTATCTTTCAATCTCTTACTATTCATATCTTAAGGTGTAGCGGCAGTAAACAATGCTTGGAGTGACATTTGAGTAGTTTTGGGCCGTGTAGGGTTTCAGAGCACAGATTGGTGGATTCCTCGCTAGCTTAGCTCATTAGCCTAATGGAGCTATCCTCTTTAGCTGAGGCTGCGACGGCTTGTAAATTCACCCCGCGGAGAGGGTGACCGCCCCGGGGAGCGCAGGAGCTTCTCGCCGCTGAGAGAGCAGCCGAGCTGCGCATTATTGGAACTTTACACTGCGAGCCAGGCAGCACTGTGCTGGACAGCCCGCGGGGACAGCAGCCGAACTGCGCCGCTAGCTCGGCTGCTAACCCCGCGAGCCTGTCGAGCGCTGCCCGGGTAACGTCGGTTCGACTGCTCTGTCAGCGGGGATATATGATCCTCTCCCCATGGTGCAAACACCGACAGGTCTGTTACCGATGGGTTTCAGTGTCCGAAATTAACTTTGATAATCACACACGACACAAGCGAGAAAAGCCTGGTGCGGTCGGGCGGAAATAGTGTCACAAACACCCGAGCAAGGACATTGTCAAAATAAAAGCATATAGCCTACTACATATAGCGTCTCTCGCGTGTACTTTAGCGAATCGTGATGTTGTCAACAAAAAATACACAAACTGGGATTGGCCAGTCACTGGCCCGGGCGGGCCAGTGACTGGCCAATCAACTTGCCCTGCATATGATTTTACTGGCCCCGGGCCATCGGGCTATACGTTATGTCGAACCCTGCATTTCAATGAACATGTGTCAGACAGGTAAGCTTATAATAGTGGAGAAAGGCAGACATAGTACATACACCTTACTCTACTTACTACTGATAAAATTAGCTTTCCCTTTTATTTTATTTTTTTTAATTCTCTTAATCACAATCAAATTAAAATGCATAAAATAAGCCATTTTAAAATGAACAAGTGTCAGACACAGAGGCCCTATACATAGTGTCTAAACTCTACTTGATTCTATATCCGTGCAATTACTATTGATCAAATTTCACATTTTCTTAAATTTATTTTTAATATTTAATTTATTTTTAAAATCAACAACAAAACTAAAATGCATTAAAATAAGCCATTTCAAAATGAACAAGTGTCAGACAGACACACAGGGGGCCTATAAATAGTGCATCCAGTCATCGGCAGCTCAACAATGTAAAGGAGGTTCACTGGGTTCATGTTATGTAACGTATAGGGCTAGGCTAGGTCAAGCTGTACACAATACGTCTTCCTAACTACTTCAGATGTCCCAAGGAAAAAAATGTGTGTTGCACGGGGTGACATTCCTCCTCCAATAGACCGTCCCAAATACACCCATGACGATATAAATCTCCAGTGAGAACAAACAGCCCCACACACACACACACACACACACACACACACACACACACACACACACACCACACACACACCACACACACACAACACACACACACACACACACACACACACACACTTTGCCAGACCAGGCCTGTGTTTGTATTTCACATTAAACAACGAAATTCCAGGTTGGCTGGCTCATCTCAAGTGTCTCAAGTGATTTCAAACTATAGCTGCACGTGCTCACTCACTCACTCACTCACTCACTCACTCACTCACTCACTCACAAACTAACCGTTAAGAGTTAACCCAGGCAGCGCTGAGTGCATGACGTAAGCCGCTAAATGGGCGTGCGACATGAAAAGGGCAAGTGTTAAATGCACGACACGCCTAACTAACCACCACAAGAACACACACACACACAACTCCACACAGACGTCAAATACACACACACACGAATGAATGAATGATCAAATATTGGTATGGTAGTTGTTGGTTGGTACGCCTAACCACCACAAGAAAAACACACACACACACACGAATGAATGATCACACGTTGGTATGGTAGTTGGTTGGTGACATGCTACTCACCCGCACTCGGAAGCGGAACATGGCGAGGCGGACGCAGTGGCTGAGGCAGGCCGGGGGCAGGAACCAGGCGCGAGGGGGTGGGGTGGCTTTGCTGCCGACGTGGTTGACGATCAGCTGAGCCGTCTGCCGCTGGCCCTGGGCCCGGCGCGCCCACTCTGGCCAGCGCTCCTTGCCCAGCGTCCCGTTGAAAACCACCACGAGCTCGAGGCCGCCTTGGTAGAGACAGGCCTGGGACAGCGCGGCCAGGTAGCCCAACATGGCGTTCCACTCACCGCCGCATACCCAGTCCGTCTGGGAGGAGTAGCAATAACAACAACAATAGCTTTATTCATATGTAGCCTTTAGCACCTTGAAAAACATTGTTTACTAAGTGATTTGGTTTGATACAAAGCTAATGATAAGAGACCGAGACCCCCACCACAGAAGGGGCAAGGCAGAGGCAAAGTTACATTAAAACAATTGGAGGAATACAATTAATAGATAAAATAATAAAATGAGTTATAATCTAAATGAAATCAGATAAAAACATTACATACAAGCCACCTGCCTGTCAAAATAAGATTTAAGATTCTGAATTCAAGCCTTATTTATCTCAACAACACAAGCATCAGGTCGTTCCTAAGTTGGGGAGGGGTGGAGGTAGGGGCCTGTTGCCTGATCGCAAAAGCAACAGGGCGGTCAGTCTCAGTCGGTCAGTCACCTGGTAGCCGCCGTAGAGCCTCTGAAGGCCGGAGTCAGCGTCGATGAGTATCCTGGCTGGCGGGGGCGGGGGAGGCATGGGCCCGGGGTGGTGGTGTGGATGGTGCGGGTGGTGGTGTGGATGATGGTGGTGAGGCGGCTGCTGGCGGCTCGCGCTGCGGGCCAGCTTCAGCAGGTCCACGGGCACAGCGGCCCCGGGACACCGCTTCTCTAAATACTCTTGGAACCCTTGCACTCCCATGACGGTGTTGTTTAGCCGGTGTGTCTGGCCGGGAGCGGGCTCGGAATAAGTCCTGTAATACGCCGTGGTTGAAATGTGGTGGGGCGAGACTTCGGAGCTAGCGATGCACTGACGGCAAAGCTAACTACTAAGTCTCCCGATGTAGTGACTAGAACTATGAGGGTTTAGTTAAAAACCCTGAGAAATAACTTCTCGCTCGCCCCCAGACTATAGTGAAATGAGTCGCCGTGCACTGTTGCTAACGTGCACTCGTGTCAGCTATCGTTACTTATTCGGAGATATCGATAAGCCAAATGTCTCAGTTTTGGTCGCGGGTGCTAGGTTTAGTGTCCATCCCTGGTGGATTTTTGGTTAGATGCCAGCAAGGCCAGTGCAGCTGCCTGCAACCAGAAAAAGTTCAACATTTTTTTCCTGCTCTCATAATTTGGCTTTTAACATAACCGGCGTCAAAATTTGCAATTGGGATTAGATAACGGAGATGCAGAAATGGCTGTGTGTTGTAGATGAATGCCAATCGGATAAGTATCCTGCCTGTTTGTGCACATGAAACAGATGAAATACTGCGCATTAGTTAGCAAGAGCACAGGCTGGGTGGCCACTTCGCGGACATGATGTGGAACCGAGAAGCTAAAGTAAAATCGTTCTATCTCGTTTGACAGCTAAAATATTTGACATTTAATCAGCGCTACCTCATGCAAATTTGAGCACGTGTCTCGCGGTGGCTTGTTGGCTAGCGGGTTGTCAGAATAACCAATTAAAACAAACTAACAAGCTGCACTAACATTTGCTAACTGTGGCTAGCCGTTAGCTGCTGGCAAGGGTCCCCGGCGTGATTTGACGCGTCAACTCCCGCAGACAAGTCGGAATGAGATGGATGTCTGACGAAATAAAAAGAAAAGGAACTAAAATAAAATAAAAATAAAAGCCCGATGGTGCCTCCCTCGCTTTCTTTCCACGCTCACGGCTTCATGTTGCAGAGGGGAACGTTACTTCCAAGCGACATCAGCCATCTTGCGACTTCCTCGCGGCCCAGTGGAGTGGGAGGGAAGGGAGGAGGCGCGGCCGTTGGGGAGTGGAATGTTGGGAAATGTAGTTCATTGCTACGTCACGTCCGACTAGAATAGCGGTGGCGAGAGAACTAAAGAAACTACAACTACCGGCACAAGGATACAGACGGTTGAACGAGGATAAAAACGTTGGAGTAGAATTTCCCCAAGTGGAACACAAGTGATTCAGTTACTTATGTTGTTATTTTAACGCTGTTTTGGCAAATTCGCCTTCTTCATATCAACGTGTTATTATTCACAACATTACTGTGGTTTTGGTAAGAAAATGCTGATGCTACAGACCCTGCTTTATTGAAGTAAACCTAAATAGGAGATAGGCTACAAGTGATGAAAACCGTTGAATTGAATAACCAAACACAAGTTTAGTGGTTATTTGCTTAAAAAGCATGAAGGTGTTGAATGGTGTAACAGGTAGAATGGCGCTATCCCGTCCATGTCAAATGTGTGTGTGCGTGTATGTGTGTGTTTGTCGCCTCCCTGTGGTTCTGTTCAGAAAAGGTGCCTCGAGGGGATGAGAAGGGAGCGGGGGCTGCTGGGAAATGTAGTCCAATATCGCTATAAACCGACTGGTAAAGCTCTGGCGAGAAACCGAAATAAACTACAACTACCGGCATTAGGCGACAGACGGTTGAGCGAGGATACAAACGTTGGAGTAGAAAGTCAGTCAGTTTTATTACTATCGTCTTTATTTAAACGCTGTTGTAATCCTCATTACTCATTCACATAAGGCTAGTTAAGCAAATTCTGATGCTACCGGCTATAACATCAGCTGTAGCCTGTAGCCTTAATAGGAAATACAAGCAATGCAAACAGCTGAATTTAAGACCCAAACATTATTAGAGCCAGGATACTTAAAAAGCATGACACGTGTTGAGCGATGTAACAGGTAGAATGTCTCGTGTGTGTGTGTGTGTGTGTGTGTGTGTGTGTGTGTGTGTGTGTGTGTGTGTGGTGTGTGTGGTGTGTGTGTTGTGTGTGTGGTGTGTGGTGTGGTTGTGTGTGTTGTGTGTGTCGCCTCCCTGTGGTTAACTTTAGAAGTACCGAGAGGAAGTAGGCCAAGCCAGCGCCAACGGGCCCTCGGGGCTGTCTGTTAAGGTTACCATGGCGACGTGAAGCTAGCTCGAAAAGACTGCAACTTGTCTGCTGCTCATATCTGGTTATCCACACATCTTTTCTGACTTAAAAATAATGAAATAAAGATACACAGTGTCGAATGAAATTGTCGTTGTGGATGAGTGAGTGTGTGCGTGACAGAGAGAGAGAGAGAGAAACGGGAGATGGATTTAACGATTAACCAAGAACGCGCAGCTCGCCCCCGCTGTCGTCCATTCATCCATCCATCCATCCAGAGAGAGGGGGAAAAGAGAACATGACTGCCCGGTGTGTACGCTCCCTGTCCGGGGCACTGAAGCCTGTGTTCAACAGCCGGTTTCCCAAGGTAAGAAAAGTTCACCATTTATATACTGTTAAACCTAGTGTCGTTGTGTTGTTGTTTTTAACGTTTTGAATCGCTTTTACTTTTACGGTTACCGTCACGGGTTCATTTTTAGCTAAGCTGATTATCGGTTGGTGGTTTGGCGGCCGGTGGTTAATGGCGCTGTCCTTTCAGCACCACTTAATGTCAACTGGAAATGGATGCAGATATAAAATGCACTCTTTGTCTTTTTTCTGAGATAGCCTTATAATGCTGTTAATACACATTCAACTGCTTCCTGCTCATTCATAAATTATTCAGAGACAAATGGCTACCTACTACTACGACTCAGATTCCATTACATCGCTTCAAGAGTATTGCTTTGTATTTATTTATCGAGGGTAAACAGAACTGTTTAACTGTGTGACTTTACATTTAGCCTAAACACCATATTCACAGGAGATATATTCTCATAGGCCTATAGCTCTTAAAATAATTTTTATTATGCGGATTTGACAACCAAAACATTACGTTAATTTCTGACTTGTAATATTATGTTATCTCCAACTCCGAAAGGATGACTAAACTCACAAATTTATTTAAATTCATTGTGTTAATTTGATATACAGTACCACCTCATGTAGCTTATCAATTCTATCTTCTCTGAGAATTAACCAAATTTTGTCTGTGTGTATTCACAGGTTTATGGGGCAGCGACTTGTCACCAGAGACACAAATCTACTTTTACTACTGTAAGTTTATGAGGATAAAAATGCCTAAAAGAGGATCTCAAGACAGACACACACACACACACACACACACACACACACACACTCTGTTTACCTTATATCACCTTCCTTACCCCATGTCCCCACTGTTACACCCAAAGCATGTCAACGTGTCTATTTATTAATTATTTATTTTTTTGTTCACCTTTGCAGTATTTCTACAGGGAAGTCTTTAAGAACAATTTCTAATTCACAATGGCGGTTTGACAAGCGACACAATTCACTCAGGGAAAGAGAGTTAGGATTAGACGGTACATTAGACGTAAAATACAATTTAAAATGTCATATTTTTCAAACTTATATACCAAACTAAAATTGGCAATGAGAACACAGACAGCAGTCAACAAGTACAACATGAGAAGGGCCAAAACTTACAAATGTGTCTACAACTATAGGATGTAGAAAAGCAACTGCATAGATCAGTGAAGATGGTTGAGATGGCTTTTCTTTTTATATTGTAGTATATTTCGTTATGACACATTCTAAGATTACTTTAGTGTATTATGATACTATACATTTTATATTAAGGCCTATACTGCTACAGAGCCGGACAAAGACAGTTAGCCTCATCTGGCAGGGGGCAAAGTCAGGGATGTCAGCTGCTTGAGTGAGGAAACCCTCAAGGCTGACCTGTAGATCATTCAAATTTCACACAAAGGTGACTGTCTGGTGAGTTAATCAAAGACAGTCTGGATAAGAGTTAACAGTAGTTTATTGACCCTGGCCATCATCATCATCATCATCAGCAGCATTGTCTTAAAAGTTGCTGAATCAGACTTCTTGGCCAACGTGACATATTGACTCTAGGTGATGACTAAACTCAGGATGTAATCTGGGGGCCAGAGGTTGCCCTCTGACCTTTAGGGTGGAGCTGGTTAGGGTTAAAAGCAGCCACAATTCTGGAAAAAGTTAGGTCTCAAACTAAGGAACTCTTCATAGTTTTTGGTTTTATGCAGGTACCTCTATTAGTTTATTTGGCTACAAACACTTTAAATTCTTATTGGCTTCGTTTTGACTGCAGGATGAGTTTTGTTGTTTGAATAAAAAGAATTGTTCCTGAGACCTCCTCATCTGCCTCAAACTGCGTCTTCTTCCATCAACTAACTACCAACGCTGGCTTTCTGAGTAAAGGACCAAGAAAATATACTGCACTATACTTTATTGTAGGAGCAGAAATAGGTTATTATCTTACTGT
Organism: Ammodytes dubius; assembly: GCA_026122265.1. NCBI lineage: Eukaryota > Metazoa > Chordata > Actinopteri > Uranoscopiformes > Ammodytidae > Ammodytes > Ammodytes dubius. Next base: position 29,534,446 of record CM047511.1, on the reverse strand, counting down.
TATTGTTCACATTTACAGAATCCTAAAAAAAAAAATGTGTGCAAACAAACAAAGGAAAATAGATAGAAAATAATAATATAAATAATTAAAAGATGGCGATTTTTTTTTAAGGATGAAATGGAATTTACTGCATGTCCACAGGAGCACCAATGTTTGTTTGTTTGTTTGTTTGTCTAATTGATATTCCTATGATGTCACCAGGAAGCTGCTGGTTGTCTCCCCCATCCTCTGTCCTACTAACTTCCCTGTTTTCTCTCCTCCGATCTGAATCCCTCCTTCACTCTCCCACACCAGACCATAGTGAGTATGGCTGCTCACAACTCACACACACAGTTGTGTAGCATTAATTGTGTGTTACTAGTACGTACTTCTAGTGTTGCGGAAGCTACTTTGAAAGTATAGCTTTGCAAAATACCATTGACTTTATTTACACTTTAAGAAATTGAACTAGAGCAAAGCAACTCTAGGGAGAAATCTAGTTTGGTTAACTGTGTGTGTGTGTGTGTGTGTGTGTGTGTGTGTGTGTGTGTGTGTGTGTGTGTGTGTGTGTGTGTGTGTGTGTGTGTGTGTGTGTGTGTGTGTGTGTGTGTGTGTGTGTGTGTTACAGCCTCCACCCGCTCGGTACGGAGGCCGACACACCGTAACTCTGATTCCCGGAGATGGAATTGGACCGGAGCTGGCCAACCATGTGAGGGAACTCTTCCGGTGAGTCGACTCTGGTTAACTTTCCATTCTCATTTATTTTATTCATTTATTTATTTATTTCAGCTCTTGACCATAGTGTCATGGTATATGGAGCATAACATTCAAATAATAACAAAACAAAACTATGACACTTTCAAGATGGCTGCACTAGGCCTTGGTCCAAGATATGCAGAAATATGGACATATGAGATCCTTTCTAAGGGAAAAAATAATAATTCAGAACATTTTTTTCAGCTATTATGCACTAAATTAAATGTACTTATGGATATTATAATTACTTTCTACAAAATCTACTAGGAAATAAAACCCAACATTCTACACACTGCAGGTTTAAACCTGCAGTGTGTAGAATTTTGGGTTAATTTAGTGCATAATAGCTGAAAAAAATGTTTTTGAGTTATTTAAATTCCCTTAGAAAGGGTCTCATATACGTCCATATTTCTGCATATTTTGGACCAAGGCCTAGTGCCGCCATCTTGAAAGTGTCATAGTTGGAATGTCATCAGGTGCATTGTTTAAAATTTAGAATTGTTCTTGTCCTTGAAGGCCACTGTAGCTTCTGTTATTATTCGAAAGGGGTGGGGTTACCCAGGGAGCGTTGCATTCTAGAATTTTGCAAAACTTTCTTGATGATGTCATATTACACACTGCACCTTTAAGCTCTTGACCATAGTACATGGTTTGGAGCATAACATTCAAATAATAACAAAACAAAACAATGGTGCACGGCATGGGCGAAAACAAAAAACACCACTTAAACAACGGTAGGACATATTTTAGGAAGGCACCTGTTTTACCAATAACCCTGCGTTCCATTCCCCATACTTCCATACTATTTAGAATGCCAGAAAAATAATAAAGATGTCCCAATAAGTGCATGTCAAATCCAGTGTGCCAAAAATACCAGGATGCCCTTTGCCCTAATACATCCATTTGCATTTTGAAGTATGGAAACCAGAATGATTAAGTATGTAGTATAGTAAAATGGAAAAGTATTTGATTTGGAATGCAGGGAGTGGTTGTTTTTAAATGGGCTATAGGCAAGGCAAGTTTATTTAGCACAATTCAGACACAAGGCCATTCAAAGTGCTTTACAGGGGCAAGATTAAAATACATCAAGTATAGAATACACATTAGAAAAGCTAAAGGAAAATATGAAAATAAATAAAACATTGAAATAAAATAATAAAATACAAACTAAATACATTTAAACTTAAAGGTGCAGTGTGTAATATATGACATCATCAAGAAAGTTCTAGAATGCAATGCTCCCTGGGTAACCCCACCCCTTTCGAATAATAACAGAAGCTACAGTGGCCTTCAAGGACAAGAACAATTCTAAATTCTAAACAATGCACCTGATGACATTCCAAAAACATGCGATACAATTTACAAAATGTAATATTAATATTTGTAATTCTCCACTCAGGAAGATAATTCAGATTATTGGCAGAGGTGATTTTACACCAATGAGGACATATTTATGAATGAGGATATTAATTTTAGCTAATAAATTACTTAAAATGTTACACAGTGTCCCTTTAATCTCCATCTGTTTTTATATTTTTCTTTTCTTCAGGTTCTGCTGTGTGCCGGTGGATTTTGAAGTTGTGAACGTGGATTCAACCATGACCTCGGACGATGACATCAATAATGCCGTCATGGCGATCAGACGCAATGGAGTCGCACTGAAAGGTTTGGAGTTTCTCGTGTGTGTGTGTGTGTGTGTGTGTGTGTGTGTGTGTGTGTGTGTGTGTGTGTGGGTGTGGGTGTGGTGTGTGTGTGTGAACGTGAAAAAATAAGTTGTGACATTCTGTTATATCAACTTCTGCTGTGATGTTTCTGCAGGAAACATTGAGACCAACCACAACCTGCCGGCCTCCTACGTGTCCAGGAACAACATGCTCCGGTGAGTCCATCGCATTTCATCCTTCAAACCGTGTCAGACACCAGTGTGCCTCCAACCTGTCTATTAGAGCATAAACATGCCATAAACTGATCTTTAAAAATAAAAATGCATCAGTGTAAATGACTCCAGTGTTGATACACATCAATAGGTTCACAGTTTAACCTCATCAAATCAAATCAGTTTTATTTATATACGTAGCTCAAACATTTGCCTCAGTGGGCTTCACAGTCCATACACTATATGATAAACTCTGCCCTTTGACCCTTAGCTCAACTGAGGAAACAAAACAGAACAAAAACCCTTTAAAAAGGAAAAAATATTGTATATTTGCATGCAGTATATTCTCTGTATATTATCTGCCCTTAGACCCTTAGCTCAACTGAAGAAAATCCCCCCATACAAAAAAAACCTTTTAACGGGGGAAAAACAATTCACACCTCACCCCTTGTCTGTGTCTGTGTCTGTAGCACGACTCTGGACCTGTACGCTAACGTGATGCACTGCCAGTCTCTGCCCGGAGTGAGGACGCGTCACCGCAACATCGACATCATGATCGTCAGAGAGAACACAGAGGGAGAGTACAGCAGCCTGGAGCATGAGGTGAGGGGGGGGGGGGGGGGACACACAGTCAAATATACCGTTTGGTCGGGGGGTTCCGGTGGTGTAGTGGATAGAGCGCGTACCATATTGACTCCGGCCTTCGTTGCAGTGGTCACGGGTTCGAGTCCGACCCGTGGACCTTTACTGCAGGTCATCCCCCTCTCTCTCTGTCTGTCTCCCCAGTTCAACTCTGTACTGTCTATTAAAGCTTGAAAATGCCCCAAAAATATCTAAAGAAAATAAAAAAAATGTTTGGTTTGGTTCATCACCATTTCTTTTTGCATTTCCACTGTCAAAAATTAGGAAGGGAATCAAAATTAGCGAGCCGAGCTTCACCTATTTTTCTGACACACACACATAGTTAGGGTGCTGTCTGCAGTGGAAACCCTAGCCATATCTAGGGTTACTGTGCCAAACCGAACTGTACTGCTCGGAGGAAAACAAGGCATATACAGCTCTATCTGAACAATACCCAATCCAGCCTCCATATAACTCTTCCCCTGTCTCTCTGTCTGTCTGTGCAGAGCGTGCCCGGTGTAGTTGAGTGTCTGAAGATCATCACCAGGACCAAATCTCTACGCATCGCTGACTACGCCTTCAGAATGGCCCGGGCCAAAGGACGCAGACGGGTCACTGCCGTACACAAAGCAAACATCATGTCAGTTTATCAACAGTTTTTCATCGTTACTCACATTATTTCTATATTTTGTATATCTTGGACCTTTACTGCAGGACATCCCCCCCCCCCTCTCTCTCTCTCTCTCTCTCTCTCTCTCTCTCTCTCTCTCTCTTCTCTCTCTCTCTCTCTCTCTCTCTCTCTCTCTCTCTCTCTCTCTCTCTGTCTCCCCATTTCACTCAGTTACTATCAATAAAGCTTGAAAATGCCAAAAAATAATCTAAAAAAAAAAAACGTTACATTTTAAGGGTGGAGTCAGTGATTCTTGAGAAAGCTTGTTGTCAAAATGAGTGAATATCCCCTGACTCCTCCTTACTGCCAGTACTGTGTGTGCTGGAAAAAATTCCAGTGTTAATAAACAGCCTAGGCTCTGTAAACGGGCATGTAGCTACTAGCTGAGGAGATATTCACTGATTTTGACAACAATCACTGACTCCACCTTTAATGTTTGTGTTTGTGGGAGCAGGAAGTTGGGTGACGGCCTCTTCTTGCAATGCTGTGCGGAGGTTGCCAGCGGTTACCCCGAAATCGCCTTCGATGCCATGATTGTGGACAACACCACCATGCAGGTAGCTACAGTGTGCCACGAGGCTCAATTCATTGTGTTGCTTTTAGTAGTAGTAAATATTTGTATTTGGTCCATGACAACAATAATTGAAAAAAATATTTAAAAAAATTCAAAAAGATGTAGGATGAAGCCGAGACTTATTATGCCGACCCTTTTAACATTCCATATTATATATCAAAACAAGAAGAGTTCAACAAAAAAAAATCCTGATTTTACAAAACAGAAAGCAGTAGTTAGTTAGTAGTTAAACAAAGCATTTCACAATCAATCAATCTCGTTCAGTGCCTAACATTTCTAAATACAAAGGTTTTCTACAGTTGCACGATAATTTCATTGCAATTAACATATATATTAAAACCTAGTTGGTCTAAATTGCTACCTGGAAAAGACACTCTGGCATACACAGCAGTACATATACTGCTATCTTCGATAAACAAACCTCTTCAAGTAAAATGCAAAAATGTTTTAAATTTATGTTCAGTATTTGTTTGTTAACATATATTAAAACTTAGTTATTCAGAATTTCTACCTGAAAAATACATGCGATCTCTGCCTCGTTCATAGGCAAGGCAAGGCAAGGCAAGTTTATTTATATAGCACAATTCAGACACAAGGCCACTCAAAGTGCTTTACAGGGGCAAGATTAGAATACATAAAACACATTATAAAACATTTAAAAGCGAATAAAAGAAGCAAATAAAATAAAAATAGTTGAGAAAACAAACTTCTTCAAGCCAAAATGTAAAAAAAAAATTAAACGTATGTATGTGTGTGTGTTACTGTCAGCTGGTGTCCAAGCCGCAGCAGTTTGATGTGATGGTGATGCCTAATCTCTATGGCAACGTGGTGAGCAACGTGTGTGCAGGTCTGGTGGGTGGACCGGGGCTGGTGCCCGGGGCAAACTACGGAGAGAACTATGCTGTGTTCGAGACGGTGAGGGGGATTCATTTTCTAATATTATTTTCTATCTCTTACTTTAGCCTCTACATCTAGAACAAACACAATGTTAGAAGTGTGTGTGTGTGTGTGTGTGTGTGTGTGTGTGTGTGTGTTGTGTGTGTGTGTGTGTGTGTGTGTGTGTGTGTGTGTGTGTGTGTGTGTGTGTGTGTGTGTGTGTGTGTGTGTGTGTGTGTGTGTGTGTGTGTGTGTGTGTGTGTGTGTGTGTGTGTGTGTGTGTGTGTGTGTGTGTTTGTGTGTGTGTGTGTGTGTGTGTGTGTCTCTTCTATACCTTACGATTCTGGAGAATGCTTGGTGTCAAAATCAGTTATTATCTTTCCGTACTGTGTGCGCGCTGAGAAAAATCCAGGGTAAATCCACAGCCTAGGCTCTGTAAACGGGGATATGTCGCTAGCTATGGTGGACCCCTTTTGTTTACATACCAGTTTACAGAATCAAGGCTGTGTATTAACACTGGATTAGTTTTCAGCACACACAAAGTACGGACAGGTAGTGGATCATCAGGAGATAATCACTGATTTTGACGCCAAGCATTCTCCAGAATCGCTGACTCGACCTATAGGAGTATATCCACTACACCAGACACCACTGCTTACAGTTACTACTATTACTTTATACCTTTATATTCCTCCTAGGATGCAGTTCTGCAGTGACATTGTGAATCACCAAATCTTGAAGTCCCTAAATTTCCGTCTGTTTATGACCTCTGTGTGTAGGGCACCAGGAACACGGGTAAGAGCATCGCTAACCGTAACAGCGCTAACCCGACGGCCATCCTGCTAGCATCCTGTCTGCTGCTGGACCATCTCAAGCTCCACGCCTACGCCAGCATGATCCGCAGAGCCATCCTGTCCACGCTGTCAGAGACCAGGGTAGGTAGAGACCCCTGGTGGTGGGTGGATGGATGGATGGGTGGATGGATGGATGGATAGATAGATAGATAGATAGATAGATAGATAGATAGATAGATAGATAGATAGATAGATAGATAGATAGATAGATAGATAGATAGATAGATAGATAGATAGATATTTCAAGCTTGAAGACTTGATTTAAATGTTGAGCCATCCTCTCCACCGTGTCAGAGACCAGGGTAGGTGAAGCCCTCTAGTGGTGACACAACACACAACACATGTCCAGTAATAAAGCTGCGTTCCATTGTACTCGGAACCCCCGGAAATTCCGAACTTGGTAGTACAGAATTCTGACCTATAAGCGTTCATGTTATAGGGACCAGTGCATTCTGCTCTGGAAAATATGGATGCCAATAGCCAACTGCTGTTTGTATGGCAATTTTCTGAACTTCAAAATGTTTCGTTATTATAAGACGGTGCCATGCTGTTGTGACATAATTTGTGTAATCTTACGGAAGTTGGGAAAGGTGTATTTTGGAAGTTTCAGACTCTGAAATCCGACTTGAACATTGCACTTTTACTTGTTGGAATTTGGAAGGTCCAGAGTTCCGAGTACAATGGAATGCAGAATAAACCACACTGTGTTTTCTAATTTGACTGTGTAGATCCAATGAAACTCAAAAGGCCAGTTTGTAGAGAACAGTAAACTAATTATTATTAATAATAATAATAATAATAATAATAATAATAATAATAATAATAATAATAATAATAATAATAATAATAATAATAATAATAATAATAATAATAATAATTGATTGGATTTATATAGCGCTTTATTCCCTTAGGACTCAAAGCGCTTATGGTTTGTAGGGTTTGTTGTGTCCCATAGAGGATAGAGAATATTCTGCTGATATGTATTCACCTAAAGACCCCTAATGGTGGATGGATGGATGGATGGATGGATGGAGGATAGATAGATAGATAGATAGATAGATAGATAGATAGATAGATAGATAGATAGATAGATAGATAGATAGACATAGAGAATAGAGAATGTTCTGCTGACATGTGTTCCTCTCCTGCTCTGTCCCCCAGCTTCACACTGCGGACCTCGGCGGAAAAGGCTCCACCTCCGACGTGGTCCAGTCCATCATGAGCGCTGTCCAGTCCACCGGCCCGCAGACACTCAGCATCTAGAACAAACACAATACACACAGCAGGGATATGTGTGATTTAGGAGTGTGTGTGTGTGTGTGTGTGTGTGGGGGGGGGGGGGGGGGGGGGGGTGTCTCTCTTTTAACACACACACACACACACACACACATCTCTTCTATTATTTACATTGTTTGAAAGAAATTTGTATTAACACCAGCGTGCGGACACTCAGCATCTAGAACAAACACAATACACACAGCAGGGATATGTGTGTGTTAGGAGTGTGTATGTGTGTTGTGTGTGTGGGGGGGGGTGTCTCTCTTCTAACATCAGACACACACACATCTCTTCTATTATTTACATCATAATAACACTAAAATTTGAACACATTTGAAAGAAATTTGTATTAACACCAGCCTGCGGACACACTCAGCATTTAGAACAAATGATGCACTACACACAGCAGTGATGTGTGTGTGTGTGTCTGTCTGTGTGTGTGTTTTAGGGGTGTGTGTGTTTGTAAGGAGTGTGTGTGTCTCTCTTCTATGCAATTTTTTTCATTATAATAACACTGAATTTGAACACATTTGAAACAAAATTGTATTAACACCACCAGCCTGCAGACACTTACAGCATCTAGAACAAACACAGTGTTAGAAGAGTGTGTGTGTGTGTGTGTGTGTGTGTGTGTGTGTGTGTGTGTGTGTGTGTGTGTGTGTGTGTGTGTGTGTGTGTGTGTGTGTGTGTGTGTGTGTGTGTGTGTGTGTGTGTGTTGTGTGTGTGTCTCTGTCTCTCTCTTCTATGCAATTCCATTATAACACTGAAACAAAACTGTACACACACACAGTTTGAATGTCTATGCTGTAGTTTTGATCTGACCCTTGTTTTCCCTTTTGTTCCCTAGTTTGAGCACTTTGTTTACCAGCGTATGGTTTACTGTATGAAACACTCACACTACACATTCCTAATGTTTGAAATATTATACCCAATTATTTCCAAGTTTACTAGTGTGGTATTTAATGTATTTATTATTAAGTTAAAGCACCTAATAGCACCTAATATTATTGAACTGAAGTTGAGTTTTGTAACTTATTATTTTAGCTGTAGTTGGACTGTAACACAGCTGTCATCCTACTGAATGTACTGGGCAACATTTTGGACTGTTGATATGCGCCCTGCACCTTTTAAATAAAGCTGATCAATTTAAAAAATAGCCCAAGTCTCTGTATTATTCAAATCAAATCAGTTTTATTTGTACAGCCCAATATCACAAATAGACATTTGCTTTAGTGGGCTTTACATTCCATACAGTACGACACCCTCTGCCCTTAGACCCTTAGCTCGGCTGAGAAAAAAACTCCAAGTAAAAAAAACCTTTATCAGGATAAAAAAATTGAGAAATCTCAGGGAGAGTTGACAGAGTAAGGGATCCCTCTCCCAGGACGGACATGCTGCAATAGATGTCGTAAGTAGGGAATTGTAAGAATCAGAATCAGAATCAGAAAAAGCTTTATTTATCCCAAGAAGGACAATTTAGTTTACAGTTCCAGTTCGCAGTAAAAAATAATTTGAATAAATACTATAAAAAGCAGTACGAGGTAGAAAAATAACATAAGAAGTAGAGAATTGCAAGCCAGTGCAAACATACATTTTGCACTGGCTTGACTAGACCACAGGGAGGCCACATTGTCTCTGTTACTCATACTCTGTTGTGATTGAGTGAAAATTAAATTCACGCCCTAGTTACTTGTTTGTAGTAGTCCTGCTGCTTTTTTTTTAGCATCAGTAATTAGAGAAAGTTTAATTGTATTGCGCTTTTTATGCAAAGGATTAAAAAAACGATAACAAAAGAAATAGCAAAAGCAAAAATTGTAGGAGATGACAAAGTGGGATTATCTCATGAAAAGTCAAATGAAAAATGTAATTCTTAAAGAAAAAAAACATCCAAGGGAAAGAAATCCTGCAGATTAAGGAATGTTCATTGAAAACGTAGAATAAAAAATATAAAATAGACTCTAGAGACGTGCGCCATTATTAAGTCTTTAAAAAGAAGAGCTTTACACTTGTACGGAGTGGAAAGAAATATTCATAAATGTGGAAGTTATCAGTATGTAGACATAAGGATTTGTTACTGTGACCTTGATTATGGAGGCTGTATGTTAATATAACTTGTAGTGTCTTTAGGACGGGGGACCACAAGCGTTCTCCAGAATCAGACTCCACCTTTAACCACTACACCACTGCCTACAACTATTACAGTATGTGTTGTTTAATTGTTACAGTATAAAGACAAGGAACAAATGAAAACAGACTTAGAAAAATAAATAAATAAATTAAAGCAAAGCTCTGTCCACATTACTGTCTGGTCTGGGCTGCTGATCAGACCGGAGCATGAGGTGTGCAGCGGCTTAAATGGGTTAAGAGGCTAAAATCATGATTGAGCGTAAGCAGGGAAATCTATTTTAGCTCAAGTGTAGAAGGAGGGAGGGAGGGAGGGAGGGAGGGAGAGAGGGAGGGAGGGAGTGTGAGCAGGCTGGAGGCTGGGACAGAATATCATATGACACACAGGTCGTGTCCTTAAAGTCACCTGCAACAGTTGTGTTTGTCTTAAAGAAAACAATGATTCAATCTTATTTCGGATTAATTTTTTTGTACACATTCGGCGTTATATTGGTAAATTGTCGTTTTAATTTCAAGTTGATGCAAAGTTTAGTTTTCACTTCAATATTGAAGGTAATAAGGGTCTATAGAACAATTTTAGTTTAAGTGTCAAGAAACTAGACCACATTTTTTAACAGGAATTAACACCTTCAAAAATTAGACTGTGCCCATTTTAAAAAATGGGCCAAAACAAACCAAAGAAGTCTGGTTCCCTTTTTTTTTTTAAAGATATTTTTTTGGCATTTTTATGCTTTATTGACAGTGCAGAGAGACGGAGGTGAAATGGGGCAGAGAGGGGAGCGACATGCAGAGAACGACCGTGGGCGGGAATCGAACCCGGGTCTGCTGCTGGGCCCGGCCCGGGAGGGGGACGCCTTACCAACTGAGCTAAAGGCACCCCCAAAGTCTGGTTTTTTGACACTCCACACAAAATTGTTCTACAGAAAATTTCCTTCAATTTAAAAGTGAAAACTAAAGTTGTAATGACTGGCAGGCCGCCCACTATTCTCACGCTGCCTTGCTCAAGACGACTTCTCGTCATGTGGATGAAATCTTGTGGTCGACCCACAAAGGAGGAGGAGAGGTGTTGTTGCCTAATTTATTTTTCTCTAAAACCATTTCCTTTCTTTTTTTTGTGTTAGAACATTTAGGGCCAGTTTCGCAGACATGGATTAAGCCTAGTTCTGGACTAAATTGTACTTTCAATGGACAATCTCCATTCAAAATTCCATTTAGTCCAGGACTAGGCTTAATCCATGTCTGTGAAACTGGCCCTTAGAGAAACACATTCCTGTTACAGTATTTTTATTGATGGAATGGACATATACTTAAGCAATATCACATGAGAGGGAGCATGTTGTCGCTCTATATCAGCACTGCTGTGTTTCTCTTCGGCACTCGGCTTGTGTTTGCTATTGGTACAACAAAACTTTACTTTAAAACTGCCAAGCACACAAAAAAGAGATTTTGATTTATACTGTCAGTGTTCTTATTTCTTGAGCTTGTTCGAATGATTATATGTGTGAAGTATTTTGATACAAAAAAAACTAATTTTTCAAAGACATTTGGAAGAAAAATGTGTGTTCTTGCAACGTTTTGAGGTTAATCTTGTTGCGCAAAAATAGCCAAAAATGTCAAAGATAGTGCCTAAGCAACCAGAAAAAACTGTACGCCTAATATCCAAATATGAAGTAAAAAAACTTGGGCGGCGTGTGTGTGTGTGTGTGTGTGTGTGTGTGTGTGTGTGTGTGTGTGTGTGTGTGTGTGTGTGTGTGTTGATGTTTTAGGTCACTCAGCGGGCCTCTCGATAATGAGGGGTCATAGGGGAAACAACAGATTAATGGAGAGAGAGAGAGAGGGAGAGGGAGAGAGAGGGGGTGAGAGAGGAAGTGAGAGAGAGGGAGAGGGAGAGCGGGAGAGAGAGAGAGGGAGACAGAGGGAGAGAGAGGGAGAGAGACACAGAGAGAGAGGGAGAGAGAGAGGGAGAGGGTTAGAGAGAGGGAGGGTGAGAGAGAGAGAGAGAGAGAGGGAGAGAGAGAGGTGGTATGCAGAAGACAGAGGGTGGGCGTATAAAAACACTGATCAAGGGGCGAGCAAAGAAAAAGCGACTTCTAGTTACTATCCAGAAAACCGCCCATCCCATCTGTCACAACATCTGACGCTGCCTATTCCTTTATCTTCCTCTTCACCTCTCCCTTCTCATCTATCCTTTCTCTCTCAATCTATCTCCTTCCCTCTCTCTCTCTCATCTACTCTCTCTCCTATCTCTCTCTCCTCATCTCTTTCTCTCTCACTTTCTATCTCCCTTCCCCTCTCTCCATCTATCTTCCTCTCTCTCTATTCTCTCTCCCCTCTCTCTTCTTCTCCTCTCTCTCTATCCCTCCTTTCCCTCTCTCTTCTCTCTCCCTGTCTTTCCCTCTCCTTTCCCTCTCATCTATCTCCTCTCTCTCCCTCTCTCTCAATCTACTCCTTCTCTCTCTCTTTCCCTCCCCTTTCCCTTCCTCTCTCTCTTTCCCTCTATCCCTCTCTCTTTCTCTCTTTCCCTCTCCCTCTCCCTCTCAATCTATCTCCCTCTCCCTCTCTCTTTCTGTCTTTCTGTCTGTCTCTCTATCTCTCTATCTCTCCATCACCCCGCCCTTTCCGTAGCTCTCCCGCTGATGCAGAATCACACGTACACATATCGGTTTGATGTGCGAGAGTACGAAACCTCTTTGATCATTCTGGGAGGCTAATAACAGAAATCTCATTTGATCTAGCTTCTGCTTTCACGTGTGTGTGTGTGAGTGTGTGTGTGTTACAGTGTGTGTGTGTGTGTGTGTGTGCGTGTGTGTGGATGTGTAAGTGTGTGTGTGTGTTTGGATGTGTGTGTGTGTGTGTGTGTGTGTGCGTGTGTTTGGATGTGTGCGTGTGTTTGGATGTGTGTGTGTGTGTGTGTGTGTGGTGTTTGTGTGTTACAGTGTGTGTTACAGTGTGTGTGCATGTGTTTGGATGTGTGTGTGTGTGTGTGTGTGTGTGTGTGTGTGTGTGTGTGTGTGTGTGTGTGTGTGTGTGTGTGTGTGTGTGTTGTGTGTGTGTGTGTGTGTGTGTGTGTGTGTGTGTTTGTATGTGTGTGTGTGTGTATGAATGCACCTCTGTTCTGATCAAAGTGTGGCCGACAGCAGTACGGCCAATATCCCAAACAATCAACGAGAAATTAAATTAATTTGCCGACCCAGCCCCAACATCTTTGATCAAGAAATTCAAACAAAACACACACACACACACACACACACACACACACACACACACACACACACACACACACACACACACACACACACACACACAGACACACAAAGCAGATATTGGGGTATAACTGTGCCATGCTCTCCAATCCTATCACTCTTGAAAGATACCGCCTTAAAATCAACCTGTACTAAATTTGACACAAGTATACACAAATACACAGGCATCACTGCTGTCAAAAAGATGCAAGCTTTACAGGGAGACATCTTTGATCAACAACTCAAAAACACACACGCACACACACACACACACACACACACACACACACACACACACACACACACACACACACACACACACACACACACACACACACAGTCACAAAATCCATGAATTAAACACATACGTTGATATCATTGGTGAAGAAGTATCAGTGGCACGAATGCATGGGTTTGGGACCGGAGCTAGATTGTTCCAGCGCGGCAAACAATCGTAGATAAAATGGAGGAGCTTCTGGTATGACTATTTCTATTCTTTGTAAAATGTTGGATCTTTTTCTCATTCACATATAACAGTTAAAGGGGCAGTGTGTAATATGACATCATCAAGAAAGTTCTAGAAAGTTCTAGAATGCAACACTCCCTGGGTAACCCCACCCCTTTCGAATAATAACAGAAGCTACAGTGGCCTTCAAGGACAAGAACAATTCTACATTTTAAACAATGCACCTGATGACATTCCAACTATGACACTTTCAAGATGGCGGCACTAGGCCGTGGTCCAAAATATGCAGAAATATGGACATATATGAGACCCTTTCTAAGGGAAAAATAAATAATAAAAAAAAGAAAATCAGCTATTATGCACTAAATTAAATGTACTTATGGATATTATAATTACTTTCTATAAATCTGCTAGGAAATAAAACCCAAAATTCTACACATTGCAGGTTTAAAGGTGGAGGCAGCGATTCTGGAGAACGCTTGTTGTCAAAATTCAGTGAATATCTCCTCACAAACCACTACCTGTCTGTACTGTGTGTGTGCTGACAAGAAATCCAGTGTTCATTCATACACAGCCTATGTTCTGTTAACTTGTATGTAAACAAAGGGGAGGGGGGCCCACCGTAAGCAAGCCACCGTAGCCTTGTCTGTGTAGTAACACAAAGTTAAAGTTAAAGTTTATTGTAGCTACTGTTAATTTTATTTTATATCTTAATTTAGGTTAAAGTTTATTGTAGGTACTGTTAGTTTTTATATTTTAATTTAGATATGTATCTTAATTTTAGCCTAATGTATGTTTAATGTATGTCTTGTTTTATGCTACTGGATACCTGAATTTCCCTCGGGATAAATAAAGTATCTATCTATCTATCTATCTATCTATCTATCTATCTATCTATCTATCTATCTATCTATCTATCTATCTATCTATCTATCTATCTATCTATCTATCTATCTATCTATCTATCTATCTATCTATCTATCTATCTATCTATCTATCTATCTATCTATCTATCTATCTATCTATCTATCTATCTATCTATCTATCTATCTATCTATCTAACACTGGATTTATTTATTTATGTATTTTTTTAATAAAAATAACATACAAACAGTACGTACAGGTAGCGGATCATGAGGAGATATTCATTGGGTTTGACAAAAAGTCAAAACCAATGACCTAGTTATCTGCCCCACTTCAACTCTGTCTCTCCAAAAATAATCTTCATATAAAAAAGAAAGAAAGTTGAGCCCCCCAAAAAAGAATCACACACACACACACACACATACACACACACAGGAAAAAAAACATACAAGCACACACACACACACACACACACAAAACATACAAGCACATACACACACACACACACACACACACACACACACAAACATACAACCACATACATACAACCTCACACACATAAAACATACAAGCACATACGCACACACAAAACATACAAGTACATACACACAAACACAAACATACAACCTCTCACACACACACACACACACACACACACACACACACACACACACACACACACACACACACACACACACACACACACAAAAACATACAACCACACAAATACAAACACCCACTTTTTGTATGAGGCGAGAACAGGGAGGGGTGTGTTACAGAGGAAGTGGGTGGAGAGTGTGAGAAGGGAGGAGATGGTCCGCCAGCAGCAGTCGGCCGCTTGAGCTGGCAGAGGTCACTGTCAGAGTAATAAGCTTCTCTCACACACACACACACACACACACACACAACAGACACACTTTCTCTCTCTCTCACACACACTCACTCTCTCTCACATACACACACACACACACACACAGACAAAACACACATTTTCTCTCTCTCTCTCACACACACTCACTCACACACACAACAGACAAACACACACACTTTCTCTCTCTCTCTCTCTCTCCTCTCTCTCTCTCTCTCACACACACACTCTCACACACACACAACAGACAAACACACACACATTCTCTCTCTCACACACACACTTTCTCACACACACACACCTCACACACACACACACACACACACACACACACACACACACACAAACACAGCATGGATGCGGCCAGTGTGTGCAACAGCAGATCAGGTTGTCCCGGCTCCTACAGATGCTTCACGGGACGCTGAGGACGAGGTGAGTGAGTCATCTAATATTTTTCTCACTGTTTTATACTTCATGTCGGGGGGACTCAAAAATCTTAAAAATCCTACTGTTATTGAGACTATACCGGGCCTACATATACAGCTGTTGTGTGTGGCAATGTTTAACACTGGAAAATAGGCTGTTAAAGTTGAGTAAAAGACCATTTCTAAAAGAGGAATTATGTGGAAGAGAGATTAGGGTAAAAAGTAAATACTAGGAGAGGTAGACGGAAGGGTTCATTTGAGCGTCTTGTTTTGTGAACAAGAAAAACGAGCACTGAACCGGACCGCAGGTGTTTTTCCGCTCTCGAAATTGGATTAACGCAGCCCAAAAGATGTCAACTGAGGACAGAGAAGTTAGCCGCACAAATGCACAATTTTTCCCTGCTTCCCTAGATTTTAAGATTGGTTTGTTATGGTTGATGATTGTGTGTTTAGGGTGATGTACAAAGCTTGAAAGCACTCCAAAATGTTGTTGTTTTTTGATCTGTCAGGTAAGATCAGAAGCCTGTATTGTCATTATATTCAATGATAAATACAGGCTTTTTATCTTATCTTATAGTTCTCTCAGTCGATGCAATAGTTTGTAAAGTTACAACTTCATAAAAAAAACATTCTGGCTTATTTATTTTATGTGTCTTGGTATATTTTTTTTAGCTTTGTAAGTTATCTGGACTCATTTTGAACTTCCGTATTCTTGTCCCTGATCTTGTATTGTATTTTAATATGGTGCTTAATGTGGTGTATGAGAGATGAGAATATTGTATGTGTTGGTTGTGCTTGATTGTTATATCCTATGTAGTTCTGCTTTCTTGGTCAGGTTATCTTACCTGGTTAGATAAAGGATATTGATTAAAAGTGGAGTCAACTATTTTTGAGAACTCGTGTTGTCAAACCCCTTTTTGTCAAAATCAGTACTGTCAAAAGCTCCTCACTAACCACTACCTTTGCTCTAAGCTCTAAACAATAATCAAGTGTTAACACCTAGGCTCTATAAATGGACAATTTGCTAGCTATGGTGCACACTGGGCCCCCTTTTGTTTGCGGACCCTTTGTTTACATATCGGTTTACAGAGGCTACGGAGGCTAGGCTGTGAATTAACACATGATTATTTTGTCAGCGTACACACAATATGGCGTATCGTGAGGAGATATTCACTGATTTTGACAAAAAGTGAATTTGACAACAAGCGTTCTCCAGAATCGCAGACTCCACCTTTCAATAGGATAGCGATTGGTTTTTATGTCATTAGCCTCATAGCATAATTGCCTAAATCATATTTACTCTACTCTACTTTTACTCTACATCTACTCTACTCTACATCTACTTTACCCTGCTCTATAACTCTTAAAATATGACTTAGGCAATTATGCTATTAGGCTAAAGAAAAGTAGATGTAGAATAGAGTGTAGAATAGAGTAGATGTAGAGGTAAAGTAGAGTAGAGTAAATAAAAATATTATTTTTTTATTTTTTTTTTTTTTGTACATTTGTATATCCGTTATATATTTGTCTAATGTGAGTCATGCTTGTGTATTTGTTATTTGTACCTTTACTCCCAGTGGGGCCTCTTGGACCAGATCAATATTGTAAATAAGAAACTGTTTCTTAATGTTTTATCTGGAAAAATAAAGGTTAAATAAATAAAAATAAATAAAATATGATTTAGGCCACTATGCTATGAGGCTAACGGTACTGAACAAATCTAGAGCCTGTGAGCGTCAGGTGAACTGAACTGTAGTCGATTCACTATAAACTGAATCCTGCCTTCAAAACTGAAATATTTACGTCTTATAAATCCCTCTAGAAGTTTTCATTCCAGTAGATTATGCAGCTATCTTCGAATGAAAATATAAAAAAGTGAAAACAGATGATCGGGGGAACGAGACTTTATTGATCCTCGAGGGGTAAATTCAGATTTTTCAGATGATTTCGCGTTCATAGTTTTGGCATTTCTGGTTAAACAATAGTCTCACGATGTTTTTCAACAAAGGGGATATTTTGACTTACTGTAAAACTCTTTCCAGCCCCCTTGTGTGTGTTTTCGAGGCTGATGCTGCTGAAACCTGGTTTGTGTTAAAGCTGCAGTGTGTAGAATTTTGGGTTTTATTTCCTAGCAGATTTTGTAGAAAATAATTATAATATCCATTAGAACGTTTAATTTAGTGCATAATAGCTGATTTTTTTTTAAGAATTATTATTTCTTTCCTTAGAAAGGGTCTCATATATGTCCATATTTCTCCATACTTTGGACCAAGGCCTTGTCACCGCCATTTTGGAAGTGTCATTGTTGGAATGTCATCAGGTGCATTGTTTAGAATGTAGAATTGTTCTTGTCCTTGAAGGCCACTGTAGCTTCTGTTATTATTCTAAAGGGTTGGGGTTACCCAGGGAGCGTTGCATTCTAGAACTTTCTAGAACTTACTTGATGATGTCATATTACACACTGCACCTTTAATACATGGTCGATAGTTTTTCGCCGTTTTTTTTCTTTGCGTTCTCCTGTTGAGTCTTGACACACAAGTAGAAAATAGAAGAAGTTCAAATTACAAATACACCCATGTCAAAATGCAGAAGTTGAAATAGGAGAAGTTACCAAAATAACCACATGAAAAAAATGCATGTTCAATACATTCTTGCATTCAATGGTGGGGACATATCATGAGCAAAATGAACTTATAATCCCCTAACTGTAAAAACACATATCCATGAAAATCCATCTAACTATGTAATTTGTGGACTTAGCTGCATGATAGTAAGCAGTAAGCCGTAAGCAGAGTATTAATATATTGTCATTTAAGTTTGATAAAGTTAACTTAACTTGCTATGCTCTGGTTCTTAAGAAACGGGAAGTATCTTGAACCAACCGCAATGTTCTATACAAACAAAGACTGTTGCCATGGAGACATTTAAATACAGCCATGTCACACGGTCTAGACTGTAAAAAAAAAAGCTGGTTATTTTATTTAAGTTTTTATAAGATCTATGAACAATTATTTTCAGGGGCGCCCTTAGCTCAGTTGGTAGGGCCCCCCCCCCCCCATGGGCCTCGGCCAGCAGCGGACCCGGGTTCGATTCCAGCCCACGGTCGTTCTCTGCGTGTCACTCCCCTCTCTGCCCCATTTCAACTCTGTCTCTACACTATCAATAAAGCATAAAAATGCCAAAAAAATATCTTAAAAAAATATATATAAATATTTTCAATCAGATCTTTGTAGGAGCTTATTGAGACACCCAATTATGATATTCATATATTAATGTTACTGTTTCAGACCAGGTTTACAGAGGCGTTTAAGTATCAAAGTAGAAGTGAAAATGGTCCCCTCCCGGGCCGGGCCCAGCAGCAGACCTGGGTTCGATTCCTGCCCGTGGTCGTTCTCTGCATGTCACTCCCCTCTCTGCCCCATTTCACCTCTGTCTCTCTGCACTATCAATAAAGCATAAAAAATGCCCCAAAAAATATCTAAAAAAAATAAATAAAAAAAATAAGTGAAAATGTCTCTTCTGACTAAAATATCCTGTTTACAGAATCAGAATCACTTTTATTACGTCTTATTGTACAGTACACAAGAGTACAATCTGTAGCTCTCGGTTCCTCAACCATTCAACTCTGCTCAACACTACAAGTAAAGCAAAAAAGATAAAAAATACTAAAAAAAAATAATGTACAATCAGATTTTTTTGTGGAGCGTTCATTGTAAACAATGATTGTATATTATAAAAGTAGAGTAAAAGTTATTTTGACTTAAAGCCTGTTCACCGTAATCAGAACTTTATTAGATTTTGTACATTCCATGAGTAACATTTTGCATTGTTTCTTTCAAATCGCAATCATCAAGACTGAAGTAAATAAAGAAAGAAACAGAAAAAAGAATGTTACCCTATAATTGATTATAGCCGATTTTATTTGTAATTGTACTTTAAACAATTAAATTTACTATTAAATATATACTTAAAAGGTACTAAACTAAAAAGTAATACTAGTCTGTATACAAGAACATTCAATATACTTTAAATAGATTTTTGTGTGTGTATTGGTTTCCCAAATCCCAAAACATTAGATCAGCCCCCAAAAATAAGATTTCTCCAACACAGTTTAATTCATATTTTTGGACTATTATGTAATCTTTGCTTTCGTCCAATAAGATGTTGGATTACCTCATATCTTAAAGCCTCAAATAGATATTCAAATTAAACCCAACTGAGAAGAGGAAATGTCTCTTTTGGGTGGAGCTGCTAAAAAAAAACTAACACACACACACACACACACACACACACACACACACACACACACACACACTAACATTAACATAATACACAACCACGACCCCTCCACAACAACGACATACATACATTGTAAACAGCATATTTTAATAAAATATCACCTTCATACAACCAGCTGTTTTATTATAAACACTTGCTCTATTTTTGCCATGTGAACAACTTATTTGTGCTGTAGGTAACGTGAACCATATCTCTTTTTCAAGTTGGATGATCCTTTGCATTTTTTGCATTTTTAGGATCAGATTAATTTCATATTCAGGGAAACCTTAAGTGCCTTGAAAGACACCATTAAACCATTAAATTGATTATATTAAACTGTATTTTTACTAAATTGTAAATGTTTTAGTAACTTTTCAACCACTTTCTTTGCACCTGCTCTTTTAGTTTTGTAGTGAACCCCGTTGTAGTAGTATTGCTTCCCAAAAGGCCAGTGAGTGTCCCCACGTTCCAATTCCCCATACTTCCCTACTATTTAGTATGCCAGAAAAAGATTTAGGATGTCCCAATACATGCACGTCAATTGTAGTATGCTGAAAATACATAAATGCCCCACATACTCCAATAGCATTTGGAGTATTCATCTTTATTCTTGACATTTCTCGACATAATGAAAAAAAAAATCTTCCTTATCTGATTTTGTTTTCTCTCCTGTCTGTGGCCCTAAAACTCTTCTGTATTTATATTATTTATCCCCGTACTAGTAGCATGTAGTAAAAAATGGAAAGTATGTGATTTGGAACGCAGGGTGTGTGCAATCAGTGGAGATTGTTTCTGGCTGTGAGCTTGTTAGCGCCAGTCCATTTGCGCTGGATAAATAAGTCCCTCATGAAGGGGCCCGCTCCGCATGCCTCCGCGATTGTGTGTGTTCAACTGTAAAAGTGTGTGTGGCACTGCGGTAAACAAGTCTCATTGTCTTACAATTAATCTGCTGACTGTTGCTTGACCCTAAACCCTAAACACACTTTGCCTTATTAACTTCAGCTGTGTGTGTGTGTGTATGTGGTGTATGGATGTATGTTGTATGTGTGTGTGTGTGGTAATGGTAAATGTGTAATGGTGCTGTGTATGTGTTTGTTATTGTTGTGTCGGTGTTGCGTGTGTGTATGTGTGTTTTGTAAATTTCACCCTGTAGTAGCTTGTTAGTGAGTGTGTATGGTGTAGTATGTGTGTGTGTGTGTGTGTGTGTGTGTGTGTGTGTGGTGTGTGTGTGTGTGTGTGTGTGTGTTGTGTGTGTTGTGTGATGTGTGTGTTGTGTGTGTGTGTGTGTGTTGTGTGTGTGTGTGTGTGTGTGTGTGTGTGTGTGTGTGTGTGTGTGTGTGTGTGTGTGTGTGTGTGTGTGTGTGTGTGTGTGTTGTGTGGTTGGATGTTTATAGACACATTACAGAGTTTATACTATAAAGGGGCAAGTGACATATACAGTGTTGAACTTGGATCTGAAAAAAAATGTCTGTTTGATAATCACTGATGACACAATCCGCCCTGTGAACATTTCTGGCAACGTGTTCGAAGGCCCGCAGAGGACAGATTGGCACCGCTAATTGGCGTTTGCTAATTGGGGGAAATCAGGGGCAACAGATAAACAGACGCTGGACTTTTTAACTTTTTTACTGGACTTTTTTGGGTAAGGCAAGGCAAGGCAAGTTTATTTATATAGCACAATTCAAACACACAGGCCATCAAAGTGCTTTACAGGGCAAGATTAAAATACATAAAAACACATTTATAAACATTTAAAAGCTGAAAAGTAAACATTACTTACAACTTGCTTTTCCTTCAAGTTGTGTGTGTATAGGAAAGTACTACGGATACCTAGCTGTCCATTTCCAATTCTGGCTTTTCAAATGCATACTGTTTAAACTATTAAATCACAAAAAAATAATTGTCTTTTTTACAGGGGAAATAAAAGCCCGAGCAAAATGAATTAATTGGGTCAACTATAATGCAACGGATAAACAGACAGTGTGGGAAAAGTACATTTAACCGAAAGGAATACTTCACCCATACTGAACCTGTGTTCTATCAATACATAAAATCTCTATTATAATATAGTGAATGAGTTTTTTCTTCCTTCAGTCTTTCCTCAGTCTTCCCTTGGCCCAGCTGTCCTGTTAATCCTAACCCTATATGTTTACTAGTGTGATGTCACACTAGTAAAATGAAGGGTTAGACAGTGAGACCATCAAACACTCTTTCTGCCTTTTCTCAGGCTAGGATGAACCAATTTAAAAAAATTGGTTCATTGCATTTCAATACACTTTCGTATTCCCGGTGGGAATACGAAAGTGTATTGGTATCTGAGATCCTATGTAGTATAAATGTGTAATTTTTTTTTGAAAACGGTTCATCCATAGCCTGAGAAAAGGTCTCACTGTCTCACCCTACATGTTTCCATATGTGACATCACACACACAACGTAAAATGTAGGGTTAGGATTAGCAGGACAGTTGGGCCAAGGGAAGACTGAGGAAAGAAAAACCTCATTCATTATATTATAATAGCGATTTTATAATGATATAAGGCCGGTTCCGTATCGGTGAAGTATTAGTTCCCACTGTATTTGGTTTGTGGCCCCTCACAGAGAGACACAGCCGGAGCCCCTTGTCATGTTTCGTGTGTTTTCCAGCAGCTCCATCATCACAGAGATATTTCACCCTCCAAACGGCTCACATGGTTTTCATTTTTATAGCGTTTCAGTTTTTTCCTAAAGCAGGAGCGTTTTTTCGGGAAAAAGCTTGAAATATGAATAAATTGTCCAGCAGAAATGTGTTTTGGATTTTTTTGCTCTTAAAGGGAAATTTGAACATCGATGCATTGGTATTTTTATTTGAGTGAAGTGTCTCAATTCTTGCTCTAGC
This sequence comes from Ammodytes dubius, assembly GCA_026122265.1. Taxonomy (NCBI): domain Eukaryota; kingdom Metazoa; phylum Chordata; class Actinopteri; order Uranoscopiformes; family Ammodytidae; genus Ammodytes; species Ammodytes dubius. Next base: position 29,511,819 of record CM047511.1, on the reverse strand, counting down.
ATTGTGCTGTTTGACATGTGGGCCTTCCAGTGGAGGATCTGGAAAATTTGACATGGGGTGGCGAAGGGGGGGGGGGGGGGGCAAGAGGTCTTGGCAGGGGGGCATGGGAGGACGGTAGCGGGAATCCCAATCCATATTATATTGATCATCATTTCTGATAAAATAAGACATTTGTAGCCTATATCTTAAGCCTACATAGCTTACCCTATACAACACATTGCTACAACAGAAAATAGGCAATCATTGAAACATGTTATTTTGAGTGACATGACATATCTATCATTCTAGTCTAGTCTAATTTATATGGAAGGAGAATAACAATAGGCTACAGTAGTTAAGGCTGGGACTGCAGTCAGACCCTCTGCCTACCTTTCATCTGCCTGCTGATTACTACCTGCCTCTGTCCCTCTGTCCCTCTGAATATAAAACATCCTCTTCATTATATATTATTTGAGTGATGTGTCTCAATTCTTGTTCTAGCATTGTGCTGTTTGACATGTGGGCCTTCACAAAGAGAGACCACCTTACATCGCTTCAGGCGGATTTTTTGATATGTAAAATAAGATCCTTAAAAACTGCATGCGAGGCTTTTATTTTTACTGACTTTTCCTCAGCTTTCAACACTATCAAGCCTAGATTTTGGTCTATAAACAAATACCAGCTAAACTAATGACATTATTTTCTTGTAATATTATTTTATTTTATGTGACAGACAGACAGACAGACAGACAGACAGACAGATAGACAGATAGACAGATAGACAGATAGACAGATAGACAGATAGATAGATAGATAGATAGACAGATAGATAGAAAGATAGATAGATAGATAGATAGATAGATAGATAGATAGATAGATAGATAGATAGATAGATAGATAGATAGATAGATAGATAGATAGATAGATAGATAGATAGATAGATAGATAGATAGATAGATAGATAGATAGATAGACAGATAGATAGACGGAGACCTCTGAAATTCCCCTAATGGGAGAAGAAGGTTCCAATCCAGCTGTTTGCCCTCCTTCTCCTCCTTCTCCCAGGTTGCCATGGGAATAAGACTGGAACACATCTGTAGAACTTAAGTCAGTTTGTCTGTTAGTATTGCTCTTCCAAACTTTCTGAATACAATGAATAATGAATGAATGGATTGGATTTATAAAGCGCTTTTCAAGGCACTCAAAGACGCTTTACAGGGTTCCAGGTTCCATTCATTCACACACAGTCATACTGTGATATGTAACTTTTTTATGAGATAGCTCAAGGGGAGAGAATGCTGGTGGATAGGGTTAACATTTTTAACTTATATATATATATCATTATGAAACTTTGCCAGTTGATTACTGAGATTTAAACTATTGTTTTTTTGTATTTAACTCTTTTTTCAGATATGTTGTAATAAATATGAAAAGTTGGCAATATGTAACTGATTATGTGTACTTCTGCATTGCATTTCTTTAAAAATCCCAAAATATAGATGTTGGATAAAGCCAGAGTTAAAATCTTTACTTGATTTTTAAGGCATATAAGAGTCCAACATTTTTACCGAAAAGATTTGGGATACCGATTTTTTTCATTTTCTAGAACAAAAAATACTATCAGATACAGGTATTAAAAATGCATTTTCTGCATGTTTTCTAAGAACAAAATGTATCATAAATCAGACGATTAACAACATATGAACAAATCCTTCTTTAATAGCCTAATATGGATAATAGATAACAGTTTAAAACTATTTATAAAGCCTTTGTGTCTGGCCATTCAGAAAATATTGTTAACAGATGCAAGGAAATATCTATTAAGGAGCAGATGAAACACAATATGCAGAGATTAACCAGATAATGAACTCCTCAGAAGGTCATTATGATGCAGATGTAGAACATGATGAGCCTCATTGTATTAGCATAGTCATTGTGAGCATGTGTATTATGGGATGGTAATTTTTTTGATTTGATTTGATTTGATTCAATTTATTTCAGACACATCAAACATACAAAACAAAATGAAAAGCATGGAAATACAATAAACAAATTATGTTTTCACAAAAAAAAAAAAAAAAAAAAAAAAAATTATCTGTATTGCTGAGATATGCCTGAAAAGGAGCAGGAAGAAGTATACACTTATCTTAATCTAGTACTGTTTCTAATTAGGAAACTGACCGGCTGCCTTTTTTCTATTACTAAATGTTTACAGCTGAGTGAGTATTGGGGCAAATAAATAAATGATTAAAATAAAGTTGCATCGTTTTGTAGGTAACTTGTAACTTTCGATGTTTTCTTGAATTACGACTTGATTCTCGTAATTTAATTTACTTTATTCACGTGATCCGTTGTGAATCTGTAAGTATTACTATTTATATATCTTAGGAATTCTTTTGAGAATACAGTGTTGATGCTCAGAAAATAAATTAAACTTTTTTAGTATGAACTGAAGTCCTATATCTCTCTCTCTCCTCTCCCGTCCATAGTCCATTGATAAAGTCTGTGACAAAATGTGTATTTATTACTATCTATATGTATATCTAATATCTGTTTATGTACACTAGATGCTGCTTAGTAAACAAATTTTAACTTTTTACTATAAACTGAAGTCTTACAGTATTTCTCTCTCTCTCTCTCTCTCTCTCTCTCTCTCTCTCTCTCTCTCTCTCTCTCCCATCCTTATAGCCAACATGTCGGTCTCCACGGTCACAGACTCGTACACGTCCATTGATTGGTCGGCGGTCTCCGTGACGACAGCGGGTACGAACGTGACAACGAACACGACAGGCCGCGACGCGGTGCATGGCGTTGCCGAGGTGACGTGCTGGCCGTATCCTGGTGATGGCGATTGCAGGGGAACGGCTGATGCTGTGGGATGGTGGTGAGGCACGTCAGGGACATCACAAACAACCGACTGCAACCATTCAATGCTCAACCTCTGTCTGCCGACCTGTGGTGGCACGTCCAGCGACACACACACACACACACACACGAACATCCCACACACACACGCACACAACACACACACACACACAGATACAGACACACACACACACACACAACATCACACACACACACACACACACACACACACACACACACACACACACACACACACACACACACACTACTCACTCACTTTTGGGAATTTAAATAGACTTACATTCACTAACTAGCGATATATTATTTTATATACACACAGAAATATAAGGAAAGAATTTGTACCATGAATTTGACCTCAAGCTCTGCATCTTACCAGTTGGGAATATGGCTTCTTTCTTTTCTATATACTTTTATTTAGTGATAAGAGACATAACAAAAAATACCCAACAACAAAAAATACCCAAGACAGGACAGAGAACAACACTTTGGGTGACATGACAGGCCATGGTAGGAACAGCGATTTAAAAAAAAAAAAGTAGAAGAAAAATGTCGAGGCAAGGCTCATTAAACTGGTATGTAAACAAAGAACCCCACTGAGCTAGCAACACGCCTATCAACAGAGCCTGGCCTGTGTATCACACACCACAGTAGCTTATAAGGACAGAGTTTGTCAAAAAGTGATTGTGACAAGAATGACTGACTCCACCTTAAAATCTTTCTCCCATAAAGTCACAAACACACACAGTCAAACACACACACACACACACACACACACACACACACACACACACACACACACACACACACACACAGTCAAACACACACACATGCACACACACACACAAGTCAAACACACACACACACACACACACAGTCAAACACACACACACAGTCAAACACACACACACACACACACACACACACACACACAACACACACACACAACAACACACACACAACAGTCAACACACACACACACACACACAAAACACACACACATCGCACACAGTCAAACACACACAGTCACACACACACACACACACACACACACACACACACAACACAACACACACACACACACACACACACACACACACACACACACACACACACACACACACACACACACACACACACACACACACACACACACACACACACACACACACACACACACACACACAACACACACCACATACACTATAAATAAATATAAAGATGATGATGTTACATCTAAAACACTTTAGTTTGGTTGATAACACAGGAAACAAAACTGAAAAACTTGTTTTGATTAACACACACACACCACATAACACACACTCACACACACACACACACACACACACACACACACACACACACACCCACCCTATAACACACTCACTCACACACACACAACACACCACCCAATAACACCCACCCAATAACACACACACACACCATATAACACACTCTCACAAACACACACAAAACACATCACCCACACCACCCACCCAAAACACTCACACACACCACACACCACCCACTAACACACTCACACACCACACTCACACACACACCCCTACACAAACACACACCCCCCTCCCTCTCACCCCCCTCTCCCCTCCCTCCCCTCCCTCCCTCTCACCCCCCTCTCCTCTCCCTCCTCTCACCCCCCTCTCCCTCCCTCCCTCTCCTCTCCCTCCCTCTCACCCCCCTCTCCCCTCCCTCCCTCTACACCCCCCTCTCCCTCTCACCCCTCTCTCCTCCCCCCCAGGTCTTACCCCAGCTCATCTGGGACGCTAAAGGCCGATTCCCCGGGCCGGACTTCACCCACACAGTCAAACATACACACACACCTCTCACCCCCCTCTCCCCCCTCTCCACCCCCTCCCTCTCACCCCCCCCCTCACCCCCCTCTCACCCCCTCTCCCCTCCCCTCCCCTCCCCCAGGTCTTACCCCAGCTCGTATGGGACGCTAAAGGCCGATTCCCCGGCCAGACTTCACCCACACAGTCAAACATACACACACACTCTCACCCCCCTCTCACCCCCCTCTCACCCCCCTCTCCTCTCTCCTCCCCCCCCCCTCTCCTCTCCCTCCCTCTCACCCCCCCTCTCCCTCTCCCCTCCCCCAGGTCTTACCCCAGCTCGTATGGGACGCTAAAGGCCGGTTCCCCGGGCCAGACTTCACCCACACAGTCAAACATACACACACACTCTCACCCCCCTCTCACCCCCTTCTCACCCCCCTCTCCTCTCCCTCCCCCCCCCCCCTCTCCTCTCCCTCCCTCTCACCCCCCCTCTCCCTCTCCCCTCCCCCAGGTCTTACCCCAGCTCGTATGGGACGCTAAAGGCCGGTTCCCCGGGCCAGACTTCACCCACACAGTCAAACATACACACACACTCTCACCCCCCTCTCACCCCCTTCTCACCCCCCTCTCCTCTCCCTCCCCCCCCCCCTCTCCTCTCCCTCCCTCTCACCCCCCCTCTCCCTCTCCCCTCCCCCAGGTCTTACCCCAGCTCGTATGGGACGCTAAAGGCCGGTTCCCCGGGCCGGACTTCCTGTGTCGCCTGGTGAAGTACCTGCAGGTTTTGGGGATGTTCGCCTCGTCGTACATGATCGTTGCCATGACGGTGGACCGGCACTACGCCATCTGCTGCCCCCTGCAGGCGCACCGCAGCGGGGCGACCCAGCGCTGGAACAGCTGCATCCTGCTGGCCTGGGGGCTGTCGCTGCTGCTCAGCCTGCCCCAGGTACAGGGGGGGGGGGGGGAGGGTCTTTGTAAGAGACTCTGTATATGTGTCGTTTTATTGTATTTTATTGTGTTTTTTAATGTGAAGCGCTTTGTGATCCTGGGGCCTATTGCATAAAACTAGGATAAGGGATTAACCTAGGATTTTTCGGTTATCCTGGCTTGCGTTAGCCATGATCCGGTTGCATAAAAGCGGAGGGACATAAATTACCCTGGAGATTCATCCTTTACGTTTAGCCTGGTCCCGACCAGGCTAAACGTAAAGGATAAACTTATTCTGTTGCCTGACTGGCTCAGTCAGCTGTCAGCTGAAGGTGTTTAACAGTTATTCCATGATCTTCTGTGTAATGCTTAAGTTTCAATAACCTGTTTTAAAGTACCATATAAAAGACTGCATTGTCATTTAGTTAAATAGTTCTTCTTTTTTTATTATTTAACCTGAACCATTTATAATTAACTTAATTATAATTACATTAAGATGAAATTATATAAATTATAATAATTTATGTGATAGTCTGTTCATATTGCGGGCTATATTTATACAATTGATTATCGATGGTAGATGACGTTGCAAATGTGGGTCAAATAAATTCATTTTGTACTTATAACTATATCGAGGTGCATCTAAAACAAAATTAAATATCTATGAAAGTTTCCTTTTTCTGTAATTTAATTCAAAAAGTGAAACTTAAATATGTTCTAGATTCATTACACATTAAGTGAAATTAATCTAGAATAAACAATCATCCAGGGCGGCAGTGGCGAAGTGGGTAGGAAGATTGCCTCTGGAGTGCAGGGTCGGAGGTTCGATTCCCCGCCTACCCGCCACATGTCGAAGTGTCCCTGGACAAGACACTGAACCCCAAATTGCTCCCGATGGTTCAAGGAGCAACACTCATACTGCCGTGTGTGTATGAATGGGTGAATGTGGTAAGATATGTAAAGCGCTTTGGGGCTGAGAAAATCGGCTAGAAAAGCGCTATATAAGTCAAGTCCATTTACCATTTACCATCCAAAAAGAAGGCCTGACATATTTCACTTTGTGTAATGAAAGTTTCACTTTTTGAATGGACTTTCCATGATATTCTATTTTTTAAATGCACCTGCAGACTGCTCACTGTCAACTATTTTATCATAAAACAATGCAGGGACATCAAGATTAGTTGGCAGAGATGACATCCCCTGTATAAAATGAACTGCCCCCTGACTTACGGTTTAAACTAGCAAGGCATTGTGGGAAAATGGGCCGTCTTTTACATTTTTACATCAGTAAATCTGTGTTCGATCTCTGGGTCTACTTCTGAAAGCTGTGGGCTGGCACTTAACAGAATGACTTACACCTGGCTTGACAAAGCGGCTCCTTTACATCCTGGATTGGCGTTTATGCAACTGACTAATCCGAAGTGCCCAGGCTAGACTTTGTCAAGGCTGGCTTTATCAATCATCCTGGATGTCTTTATTCCACTTTTATGCAATAGGCCCCTGGTCTGCGAGAGGCGCTATATAAATAAACTTTACTTACTTACTTACTTACTAGAATGCTTATGTTATTAAAAAAAAATAATAAAAAAAAAAATATATATATAGGGGAGAACGGGGTAATCTGAGCCACTTTTTACATTTGCTCCCCTCTAAGCGAGCTAATCCTGGTGGCCTGGGGGCTCTCGCTGCTGCTCAGCCTGCCACAGGTAGAGGGGGGAATGCTTATGTTATTCAAAAAGATATCTATTTAAATAATAATAATTTGATTTGATTTGATTCAGTTTTATTTCAGACATATCAAAAAAAAGAAAAATTAAAAGCATGAAAATACAATAAAAAAATATGTTCAAATGATTACACAAATAAAAATAAACAAAAAATAAACAAATAACATATTGAATTGATATGCCTGAAAAGGAGTAGGAAGAAGTATAAACTTATTTGATCCTACCCCTTTTCCACAGCTCAATAACTTTATAATAATTATTATTATTAACATTATGCTTATGTTATTCAAAAAGATATCTATTTAAATAATAATAATCCAGGGACAGGGAGGTAGAAAATATTTAAAAACTGGATTATAACATCAGCCTGTCATACTCTACAACTAGGCCTACTCTACATTCCAGCCCTGAAGGTTACAGGGAAAGATGAGAAGGTGCTCTTTCCGTGTGATTGCCCCAGGTCGTCTTCCTGGTGTATTTCCTTGGCATGATGGCTTTTCTACAATGTGTATGACATTAAAATAAAACATATGTCATGTAATATTACATTAAAATATGTTTAAGACTAAACTTAACTTGTGGCTCATGGTGGGGGAAAGTGAGACAGTGGCTCACTTTCCCCCACAGCATTTGTCTCACTTTCCCCCACCACCACAATTTGAGAAAAAACTACCTCTCTTAGCATTTCAGGCTAATCTTCAGTTATCAGCATCACATGGTTTCATATGTTGGTAGTTCATCAACACGTACGATAGACGTTTTTCTACGTGAATACATTTGCTTTGGCACAACAGTTGACTAAGTTGACAGCAAGAAAATGTACTTTTACATGCAAAATACCTATTTTGGTGAAAAAAACATGCTTACCACAGCACCATGAGGTCCTCTCTTTCAGGGCCAAGGGGGGATGAGAGGGGCTTGAAAACATATATCTCACATGACCACAAATGTTTTCCGTTGCCTAGATACAGGGGGTGGCTCACATTACCCGATGCCTCAGATTCCCCCGTATATATATAAATAATCCTACCCCAATTCTTCTACATAACCAAGTGTGAAAATCTGATGAATGATTTACTACTGATACAGCATCCTGGTGGTAGGTCACATATTTTATAGACAGGGAGGGTAGAATAAATAAAAAAAATTGAAGGAGAAGCAGCTTTTAGTTTTTATGCACCAAATATCTGGAACAAACTCCCAGAGAACTTGAGGTCTGCTGCAACCCTCAGTTCTTTTAAATCGAGTCTGAAGACTTTTCTGTTTCCATTGTAACCTGTACTTTTAATTTAATTTAAATGTTTTACTTCTTTTCATTCGCTTTTAAATGTCTTCTAATGTGTTTTTTTAATCTTGCCCCTGTAAAGCACTTTGAGTGGCCTTGTGTTTGAATTGTGCTATATAAATAAACTTGCCTTGCCTTGCCTTGAAAAAGAAAACACTTGAATAAAAATAAAAAGATTTGTGATGTAGTGGTTAGAGGGTGGGGGGGGGGAAGAATGCAGAACAATTATCTTAAAATACAAAAATAAAACACACACTAGACCAGTTTGAAAAGGGATAGCTAGAATACTGGTCTTCTTCAACATAAACAAGTGCAAAATCTGATGAACGATTTACTTCTGAAACAGCTGCTTTCTGGCGCCCTGGGGCCTCGCTCGTGCTCTGTCTGCCAAAGATAAGGGGAGACAGGGAGAATAAAATACATTAATAATGACAAAAAAAAGAAAAAAATTGAATAACAACAACAACAAAAAGCTTGTGATGTATTGGTCAGGGGGGGGGGGATGCCAAAGATAATCTTGAAAAATAAAACTATGGGGCGCTCCGGTGGCATAGTGGATAGAGCGTGTACCATATTGGCTCTGGCCTTCGTTGCAGTGGTCGCGGGTTCAAATCCGACCCGTGGACCTTTACTGCAGGTCATCCCCCCTCTCTCTCTCTCTCTCTCTTTCTCTCTCTCTCTCTCTCTGTCTCTCCATTTAAACTCTGTACTATCTAATAAAGCTTGAAAATGCCAAAAGTAATCTTAAAAAAAAAATATATATCCTAAGTCAATTTCAATACAACACACACTAGACCGGTTTGAAAAGGGATAGGAAGAATCTTGGTCTTATCAAGTCATTCCCTAACTATTCAATCCAATCCAATCCAACTTTATTTATAAAGCGCTGTACAGGCCTAAAATAAGGTACAATAAAATAAGTAAATAAGGTACAATAAAAATAAGTAAATAAGGTACAATAAAAATAGATTAAAAAAAATGAATAAAGCTAAGGTAAAAAAAAAAATAAAAAAAAATAAGGTACAATAAAATAACATCAAAAGTCTCACACTGGGTCGAAAGCCAGCGAGTAAAAAAAACTATTAACTACAGGAACAGCTGCATTCAGGTTGCCTGGGGCCTCGCTCCTGCCACAGGTAGAGAGGAGACGCACTACTTTACTTATTTAGCCGACAATATTATCCAGAGTGACTTCCAATGAGTGTTTTCAACAATAGGAGGCACAAACTCAGAACCGCAAGAATGACGCAAGTGTGTTAGCTTCAAATAAATCTTATTTTTTGGACACAGGGAGATTAAGACAAGTATAGGGTGACAAAGGGTACATATTTTACAATTGTGTGTGTGTGTGTGTGTGTGTGTGTGTGTGTGTGTGTGTGTGTGTGTGTGTGTGTGTGTGTGTGTGTGTGGTGTGTGTGTGTGTGTGTGTGTGTGTGTGTGTGTGTTTTTAACGTATTGTTATATCTATCCGTTGTGTTTTCATGTTTTTTTTTACGAGTGCTTAATGTACGCTTCCTCGTTGATGCAAAACCAATTGCCTACAGGGGATGAATAAAGCTATGAATTGAAAGGTATACGGTGCCACAGACAGATAGGGTGACACGGGGGAAACAAACAACGTATAGATATTGATACTTTTCGATCCCTCGGGGAGACGATTTTGGGTTGCCTAGGTTGTTGGAAAGTCAAGCTGTTGCCCCCGTAACCTTAATCCGGATAAGCGGTTGAAAGTGATGAGGTTGTGAAAATCTCTTGGCTGGTGTTTGTCCCACTCAAGCAGATTTTCAGTTAACAGCATTTTGTAGACGACCTCAGTGGACTGTCTTACCTCTGACATGACTGAACGATTTTCACAAATTTAGACGTTTGTTAATTCAAATACTCTTATTTTATCTTTATACAGTAAATTCATTAATATTTTAGCTATGAGGGAATGTGTGTTTGTTATGTCTGTCCATACGCTGTTTGTGACACTGTAATTTCCTGCAAGTTATTAAAGTCTATCTATCTATCTATCTATCTATCTATCTATCTATCTATCTATCTATCTATCTATCTATCTATCTATCTATCTATCTATCTATCTATCTATCTATCTATCTATCTATCTATCTATCTATCTATCTATCTATCTATCTATCTATCTATCTATCTATCTATCTATCTATCTATCTATCTATCTATCTATCTATCTATCTATCTATCTATCTATCTATCTATCTAATAGTGTCTTGTTGCCAAAATTAGCAAAAAAATAATGGTTCATTCTTCACTTTTTTTTTCTCTTCCAAATCTGAAAACAGTTAGCGGTTATATTTTGCTGTAAACAGGATGAAATAACTTCCTATTTTTCCTCAAAAGTAAAAAATAATCTAATCCAGAGATCATGGTGTTTGTGACTATTCTGTAAATATAAAAAGCAGGGTGGGGGCATTTTGAAACAATTCTTTGAAACTTAAATATTACATTTCGTTCCACCCAATACATTTCCACAAAACAAAACATTAGATGATTAAAAACACTCTTGATTTAGTCGCTTCAAGACAAGTTTTCGTGCTGAATTTAACAACATGAGGTGGGGGTCTGCGGTGAAACAATAGCCATCTTTTTTCGCCCCTCCAGGTTTTCATCTTCTCGCGGTCGGAAGTGGCCCCAGGAGTGTATGACTGCTGGGGGACGTTTGCCGAGGTGTGGGGCCTCAAAGCCTACGTCACCTGGATGACCATAGCTGTCTTCATCCTGCCTGTGCTCGTCATCACAGTGTGCCAGGTAAATACTGACGAAAATTGGCTTTTTATTCCATTTATTATTTTGGAAAGTTTTATTTTTATTTTTATTATGCACTTGAGAATAAAGATGAAATACAATGGAATTTTCTTTTTTAAATTTTTTTTTGTAAAGTCTTGTGAAGTTGTAAGGATGTCGACAGATTCAAGCTTCCGGGATCAATGACTCATAAGCAAAACGTTATTAAAACCCAAAGTGATGCATCTTTGTTATGGTCACAGGACAGACAATGGGCTACAACCTTGTTTTGACTGAAAGCAGACGTCCTCTAAGCTCCACTAATAACATTGCTCTCTACGTGCATTTGTTCAGGAGAATGTAAGATGAGAGGAGAGTGACCGGCGTCTACAGAGGGCAAACACTGAAGAGCTAAATATTCAATACCTTCAATCTGATACAGTGCAGGGCAGTTGTTAGTGCAGCTGAGAGGACGTCTATTCTTGGTAGAAATAGTTTGGTTTGAACAAAGATGCATCGTTTATGTTTAAAGGCCTATTTCACCGGTGGGAATATGAAGGTGTAGTGAATTCTGAGATCCTATGTAGTATAAATGTGCAACAAAAAAAATTTAAATGGGTTCATTGTGACATCACAGAAAGAGAAATGTAGGGTTAGACAGTGAGACCATAAAACACTCTTTCTGCCTTTTCTCAGGCTAGGATGAACCGATTTCAATTTGTTTTGCACACATTTATACTACATAGGATCTCAGAATTAAATACACCTTCATATTCCCACCGGTGAAATAGGCCTTTAAATAACGTTTAGAGTTATTGATCCTGTCAATATTTTACCAAATTTATCCCAGTCTTGAACTGTATTTAGTCTTTATTTTACGAAATTTAGAATGAATTCTCAAAATTCTGTCTTCATAAAAGTACATAATATGTAAGGCATAGAGGCTCAGTCTCTTCACAGCAGACCCGGGTTAGAATCCAGCCGGGTCGTTCTCTGCATGTCATTCCCCTCTCTGCCCATTTTCTTTGTCTCCAAAACTATCCAATAATAAAGCATTAAAAAAAGCCCAAAGAATATCTTAAAAAAGAAAATAAATACTCATTCATTTCTTTCTATCCTTTGGCAGTAACAATTGTGATGAGAGAAATACATAATTCATAAAATGTGACAAGAGAGATATAGCATTTTTCTTCTCACAACTCTTTATACTCTCTCCAAACTATCCAATAAAGCACAAAATGCACGAAAGAAATTCTTAAAAAAAAGTGATAATATTTTAAAATCATTCTTTTCTATTCTTGGCCCTAACACTCGTGATGGAGAGATACATATAGCCAGGTTCAAAACATGGATTAAGCCCATAGTCCGGACTAAATTGTTACTTTCAATGAACAATCTACATTTCAAAAATCATTTAGTCCAGGACTAGGCTTAATCCATGTCTGTGAAAACTGGCCATTGTGTGACGAGAGATATATAAATGTTTCTTCTCACACACTCTTTGAACTCTTCCATACTATTCCCCCCTAAGGTCGAACTTGAAGGATATCCAGACCAACCTGTCATTAGTATGTCACCAATATGTCATTCACCTCTCTGCCCCATTTCATCCCCCCCAAACAAAAAAAAAACACTTTAGAAAAAAGTGCATACAAAAAAACCACCCTCATCTAATTTCTTACTATCCGTTGGCCCTAACACTCTTTTTACTATCCATACATTTCCCATAGGTTCGAATCTTCAAGGAGATCCACACCAGCCTGTACCTGAAGTCAGAGCGGCGCCTGTCCCCTGCCTCCCTGCCCCCCTCAAGACGGGAAAGCAGCCAGAGACGGGACAGTCAGAGACGGGACAGTCAGAGAGGGGGTGGAGGAGGAGGGGTAAGATCCAACCCCAACTCCAACCCCTCGCTGGTGTTCCATAACTCTGGGACTCACAGCAGCTACGACCCGCCGGCGTCCGCCTACCATCAGCACCTGGCCATGGGTCCACTCCGCTGCCACAGCCTCACGTCGCACTGTGAGACTCACACCTACACAGCGGGTAAGTGTAAGATGGATACACGCTGTTTTAACACACACACACACACGCACACACACAATCACACACACACGTACACACACACAGAGAAACAGACAGACACACACACACAATCACACACACACCATGCGCGCTCACACACACACACACACAATCACACAATCACACAATCACACACACACGCACGTACACAATCACACACACACACACACACACACACACACACACACACACACACACACACACACACACACACACACACACACACAATACACACACACACACACACACACACACACACACACACACACACACACACACACACACACACACACACACACACACACACACACACACACACACACGTACACAATCACATATTCACACTAACACATGTAGCTGTCAGGATAGAGCTTATTTTAGATTGTGGTAATTTATTCTCTTAGAGCAAAGTCTGTTTTACACATTTCTGTCCTGGTAATCTTGATGAAATAAAAGGCAACACGATTCATTTAAAGGTGAAGTCAGTGAAATTCGGGAGTTGGTCACTATTGGTCATAATCATGGAAAAAAAGCTGGTGTTAAACCTGCAGTGTGTAGAATTTTGGGTTTTATTTCCCAGCAGATTTTGTAGAAAGTAATTATAATATCCATAAGTACATTTAATTTAGTGCATAATAGCTGAAAAAAATTTATGATTTTTTTTTTCCCTCAGAAAGGGTCTCATATATATCCATATTTCTGCATATTTTGGACCAAGGCCTAGTGCCGCCATCTTGAAAGTGTCCTAGTTGGAATGTCATCAGGTGCATTGTTTAAAATTTAGAATTGTTCTTGTCCTTGAAGGCCACTGTAGCTTCTGTTATTATTCAAAAGGGTTGGGGTTACCCAGGGAGTGTTGCATTCTAGAACTTTGTAGAACTTTCTTGATGATGTCATATTACACACTGCACCTTTAAAACGCAGCCCAGGCTCTGTAAACCAGCATTCATCCAGGAGTAGTAAGTTACACACCGAGAACAAACTGCTGTAGTTACTTAAGATATATATATTTTTTAATTCTGTTGTGGCTAAGGTTATATTCCTCCCCATTTGTTGCTGTTAATCACATCATTATCTTAAAGATTTTCTTCATTGACAAATGTAAAAAAAAAAACAAGCACGCTGATTCATAAAGTCCTATACTGTACTGCCACTCTTCACCACTGTGTAAATGTTTCAATTGTTTTTTTCTCTTCACCTGTTGTTGTGTATTTGATGTATTTGCATTGAATATTTTGTATGTATTGTTGTTTTTCCTTTGAATTTTTTATTTTTTATTTTTTTTGAACTCTACGTCATTGTAAATGAGGGTCACCCTCAATTGGTCTCTCGAGGATAAATAAAAGTTAAATGAAAATGAAATTATAAAGAAACTCATCCATTCAGAGTAATTTTACTAAAATATCTCAATAACTATACAGTAGAATGGATTGATATTCAGTTTGGTACAGATATTAATGTCCCCCTCAACATGAATCACAATACTTTTCATTTAGCGCCATCATCTGGTCAAAATCTGTAATTTTTCAAACACTTCTTCATACTGGCAGTACTAACGGTTTTGTATGTTTTTAAATAATGGAATATATCTTGTTAATAGTCAGTGAGCTTTACAGGTAATAGTAGGTCAAGGTCAAGGTCAAATTTATTTATAAAGCACATTTACAAACAGCGGGTACTGCCCCAAAGTGCTGTACAGGTTAAATTATAATAAAATAATCCACATTTATTACAAATAAGAAACCAAAAGAAAAACACATAAGAAAATACTAGTAGTAGAATCTGTTTTTTCCTCTATCCAGTCTTGTGTAAAGCTTATCTAACGGTTTTCTGGCAGTTGCTTCAGATTTAACATACGGACATGAGTGGTGCCGATATTTTCATTAAAATTTTTGATGAGTGTATTTCTCAAAATGTCAGACTATTCCTTTAAAGTGGTTTTCTACTCAAAGTGATTCTCTGTGCTTTTCCAAATTGAACTTTGATTAAAGTATTTAAAAAAAAACAATCAGGGAACAGCACACATTGGGACATGAATGAATGTTCTTGTTTTAAGTGGAGACATTAAGAATAGTTAAGGTTAAACACAGCGGGCAAAAACGTGATTTCTTTTAAGCACATGGTCAATTTTGAGATTTTTGGCTAATTTGCTCCACAACATGTATTGTTGCAACTAACTCCCCAAATTACATAGTTAAAAGGATTTTGTGGATCTTGGTTTACATGGGCTTTAACATTGGTACTGTCCTTCTCTGTATGTGTGTGTGTGTGTTTATGTGTATGTGTATGTATATATGTGTGTATGTGTGTGTGTGTGTTTATGTCTATGTGTATGTATATATGTGTGTATGTGTGTGTGTGTGTGTGTGTTTATGTCTCTGTGCCTGTGCCTGTATGTGTGTGTGTCTATGTGTGTGTATGTATATATGTGTGTATGTGTGTGTGTGCCTGTGTCTATGTGTGTGTATGTATATATGTGTGTATGTGTGTGTTTATGTCTCTGTCTCTGTGCCTGTATGTGTCTGTCTGTCTGTCTGTCTCCCTCTCAGCAGTGCTTCAGCCTGACGTGCTGCCCGACCCTCTGGCGCCCCCTGCTGCCTTGTGCCCCCCTCCCCCTCCTAAAGCCCCTCCCCCTCCCAAAGCCCCCTCGTCCCGGGTCGGGGGAGAGATCACGGCCGCCATGTCGAAGACCGTCCGCATGACTCTGGTCATAGTGCTCGTCTACTCGCTCTGCTGGGCGCCCTTCTTCAGCGTGCAGCTGTGGGCCGCATGGGACCCCAACCCTCCACAGAACGGTGCTTAGAACTCACACACACACACACACACACACACACACACAGAAATGCACGCACGCACGCAGACTACGCACACACACACACACGTACACAATCACATATTCACACACACACACACACACACACACACACACACACACACACACACACACACACACACACACACACACACACACGTACACAATCACATATTCACACACACACACACAGAAAT
>CM047511.1:29482889-29492889 GCA_026122265.1 Ammodytes dubius | reverse complement strand
GGTTCACAATTCAATGTACATGTAGGTGTTTATTTGACTAAACCTTGTCTGTTTGCGTCTGTATATTTCTCTTCCATCTTCAACAGCCATTATCTCAACTTTAGTTTTTTTTCATGCATATACTGTATAGCCTATGTATCAACATCTACTGCACTTATGTCAATACAAATGTCCATAATCATTCCCAGCACTATTCTGAAGGTTATTACAAAAGGATTTGTTCATATGTTGTTAATTGTCTGATTTATGATACATTTTGATCTTAAAAACATGTATAAAATGCATTTTTTTAAACATGTACATAGTATTTTTTGATTTATGAAATGAAGAAGGTACAGCTAATACGTATGTTCTTGTTGTAAATATGAAATAAAGATTTTAGCTCTGGCTTTCTCCGACATCTAGATATTTTTGGTTTTAAAACAAATGTACACATAATTTGTTAGATTTAGCCATATTTGTATATTTATTTAAACATATCTGAAAAAAATTGTAATACAAAAATAATATTTGGAATGGAAGTAATCAACTGGTTTAAACCTGCAGTGTGTAGAATTTGGGTTTTATTTCCGAGCAGATTTTGTAGAAAATAATTATAATATCCATAAGTACGTTTAATTTAGTGCATAATAGCTGATTTTTCTTTTTAGAATTATTATTTTTTTCCTTAGAAAGGGTCTCACATATGTCCATATTTCTCCATACTTTGGACCAAGGCCTTGTCACTGCCATTTTGGAAGTGTCATAGTTGGAATGTCATCAGGTGCATTGTTTAAAATTTAGAATTGTTCTTGTCCTTGAAGGCCACTGTAGCTTCTGTTATTATTCGAAAGGGTTGGGGTTACCCAGGGAGCGTTGCATTCTAGAATTTTCTAGAAGTTTCTTGGTGATGTCATATTACGTATATATATTAAAACTAACCTTGGCAACAAACTGATGTAGCCTACATATACATTTTATAAATTGTAAATAATGTTTTTCGTGGGATTTCAAAAATGTTCTGCCGATATAAAACGTCAATTTACTTCTTAATTCATAGACAGAACAGAACAAAAAGGACAAATGCAAAGAAACTGTTTTAAAAACTGTTTATTCATTCTCTCACCATTCATAAAAACACTTCAAACATACAAACATGAAAACATCTATTTGCATCTAAAAAAATAAAATAAAAACATGTTATTTTCCAAAAACTTCTAACACAAGGATTTGTTCTGTTATTTTTTTTCGTTTTTTTTTAAACACAAAAAGTGGCGTGGCTGTACAATACCACTTATTTTAAAACGCTCTGCAATGAAAAAACACACTAAAAATCAGTGAAATGTCGTAGTTGCAGTTAAATTTTAAAATACTCATCTTGGAAAAAGGCAAAATGACTGAAAGGTTTTAGTTAATTTTGAATCAAAATAAAGTGTATATTGTAATCCCATTATGTGGTAGGCTCCAGTGTGCGGTAACTGAGAGGAAATCAGGGTTTAGTGCGAGGGGAATGTGGACACACTCAAATCCTTCACCTTAAAAAATTAACCTGTCCATTCACCTGAATAGAAATGTGTTCCATATTAAAATGCTGTGGATATTTCTGATATTTCTAAAAAAAAATGTTTTACCAACAATACCTTCAAAAATGAAACCATACATTTTTGTAATTAATTGGTTTGAAAAATAATACTTCAATTTGGTCATGGTTAAATCACCAGAACACTCTTGTCAGACAAAAAAAAAGAAAGAAAAAAAAGTTAGCATTATGCTACAAGCATAGCATGAGCTAAACCCCTTTTTCAACACATCAACACATTCATTATTTAATCGGCTCCCTGGCTGTTGCCTTGTTCAGACATTTTAGGGATGTGTTTAAAAAGCGGATTAATAAAGTTAGAACAATTTGAATTTTATGTCCAGATAATGCAAAATATGAAGCAGGTCATATTCTTATTTTTTTATTGTCAACAAATCCCAATGAGGATACATAACTGTAGGAAAGGGTTATTTAACTGCTCAATTTAAGCTATTGAGCTATAGAAATATAGAGTATAGATTGTCTAATAGGGAGAAGTGAATGAATGAATAAAATAGGAGAAAAATGTAGGTTAATGTGGAATCAAATAAAAATAATCTTAGTTTTTGGTCCTTTCAGGAGATTTGTTGACAAGTTTTAAAAATTATCCCATTCTTTATAGTATTTTTTATAAAGCTCAGAGTAGACATTATTTCCACTGCAAGAAATGATCACAGTCCAAAACATTTCAATTAAATGTCTATCATATAAAAAAAAAATTGAAACTTCCTTCAAAATAATTGTTTCCATTTTCGCAAAAAAAAAAAAAAAAAAAAGCATTTCCCATCAAGCGATATTCATCAGAATAAAACATTACAGTAACAACATCTTTCACCAAATAGTGAATTGTTGAAAAACCTTCTTTATATTCAATGACGGAGTATTTGGGCCAGGTTGAAAAAAAATAAAAAATAAAAAATAAAAGTTTTTCGACAACAAAAGTCGTAATAATAATAATTAAATGTATTTTTTTTCCCCCTCAACATGGCCCTAATAATCCCAATGTAATATTCCTATAAGAGAAAATAAAGAAAGCTCATTTAGGCTGACGTTTCAAAACAGAAACTGTCCCTCAAAAACAAAACGTAAGGTGTAGTTGATCAACACATAATTGAGTATATTTGCTCAACTCTTTTCTAAAACAATGTGGATCCGATATGACACATTCTGTGGAGTTTTCACACGCAAACACCAACATGTTGATACTGTAGTGGCTACATTTCAAACTAAAGAAATGATGAAACCTAGCGCTAGAATTACACACACACACACACACCTCTCTCACACACACACACACACACACACACACACACACACACACACACACACACACACCTCTCACACACACACATTTTTCCTTTCATCTACATTTAAAATCCATTAAAAAGGATTACACATAGTCCGAGCTAAAATAGACTTTTTTTTTTTTTAATTACAAAAGGTTTGTTGATATAACTGTAAAACTAAAATGTGTTATTCAATATTCACAATTTTAAAACGCAACACTAGGGGGCACTGTGACTGCGAATCCCAAAAAATATGATCGTGTGACTGTTTTTTTCCCTATTTTTCGCCGTATTCACACAGACACACAATAAAACTTTCGATTTGATACAATCACGGACTCTATAGTTCCCCCATAAAAAAATATAGTGTTGTGTTCGAATCTAACACTGCGAATGATCTCGGCCTGCTGGTTAATACACAGCAGAGAAATCTGTGTCTGTTTTTTTTTTGTTCAAATGTCTCTCATCTGTATATCATAAACAATCTCTCATACACCCACACAAAGTGCATACTATTTATGTAAAAGCACACCATTAAAAGTGGCTCTCTTCACTGCTAGCATTGTGACCTTCAAGTTCTTCCTACATCTCTCACAAAAAATGTCCTACATCAGTTTTAACGTCCATACTTTCCTATACATTTGTTTTTTTAAGCTCATTTGTGCCTCATTTCACTGCTTAAATGGTTTCAACTACTGTCTCCTTGTGTGGTTCGAACCCTTCAAATTCCTTTCCCAGAAAAAATATTCTTAATTTTTTTTTGTTTGTTTGCTCGCTTTCGCATAAAAACCTGAAAAATGTCATTGACCACACCCCCTCTGAATTAACACGTGAACAAATAGATTAACTGTGTCGACAGTAATACCAATGTGTCCTTTTCAACTTATGTCCAGCACTTGCAACGTGTGCAAAAATAGTCTGAGGGAAAAATGTAAAATAAAAAATTATCTCTAAAGTACTGCAACAAAAAAGCTGTTTGACTGAAGCGATAGTCGAGTGTGTTCATTTCTGTGCAAGAAATTCTGAACATTTAAACGGCAACTCTAGACCCTGAGAGTAAAAAGTCCTTAAGTTAAGTTTAACTGGATTTTTTATCTTACAGTCACTCTGTCTGTTGTGCGTCTGCCTGTGTGTTCACATACGTTATATATATGTGTGTGTGCGTGACTCCGACAGTTCACCGAAGGCACGTTTAAAAAAAATAAAAAATAAAAAAAAATACAGGGGTGTGACAAAACCGCTTGGGGTCGGCTAAAGCTAAAATGTCTCACTTATTGTTATCGATAGAAGTAAGTTCCATGACTTCAGGGATTGTGTACAAGGGAATTCTCTCTCACTACAAAGAAGACAGTGTGGTTGGAGTTACTGCAACTATTGTGTGTGTTTCTGTTATAAGTGGAGTCAGTGATTCTGGAGAACGCTTGTTGTGAAAAAAATCTCTTTTTGTCCAAATCAGTGAATATCTCCTCACGATCCTATAATTACCATGTTGCTAGCTACGATCAGATGGGCCCCTTTTTGTTAACATACCCTTTGTTTACATACTTGTTTACAGACCCTAGGCGATGTATTAACACTGTATTACTTAGTGCGCACACACACAGTACGGACAGGCTAGAAGATCGTGAGGAGATATTCACTGATTTTGACAAAAAGTGATTTTTACAAAAAACACTCTCCAGAATCACTGACTCCATCTTTAAGTGTCCTTCAAGTCCTTTCTCTCTTTCCCTCTCCTCTACACTGTGTCCTCATCCATTCTGGCTGATTCTGGAGACCGCTTGTTGTCAAAATCTTTTTTTTTCCTAGTTGGTCAAAATCAGTATGTTGCTAGCTACACTGGGCCCCCTTTGTTTACATACCTGTCTACAGAGTCTAGGCTGTGTATCAAAACTGGACTTTTTTTTCACTTCTCGGACACCCCTACCTTTTTTTCTCATGTATCTTATATGTTGTTTTGTATTGTATCTTGTAACAGCACTTTGGTCAACTGATGTTGTTTTTAAATGTGCTATGGAAATAATTTTGACTTTGACTTTAAAGATATCCATTGATTTTGACAAAAAGTGATTTTTTTTCTCCAACAAACGTTCTCCAGAATCACTCAAAAAGGTTCATTTAGTCTAACTTGATGAATTAACTTGTATGTTCATGTAAACAGACTAGTATTCATTTGTTTGTACCTTGACATGCTTCTGAAGAAGACTGCAGGAAGTAGTCGAAACATGTCAAGGTACAAACAAATGAATACTAGTCTGTCTGTTTACATGAACATACAAGTTAATTCTCCAGAATCACTGCCTCCATCTTTAAAACTGTCCTTCTTCACAGTCCCTTTCCTCCTCTTACACTACATCCTCATCCATCTGGGCGACATCATCCAGTGTAACCGCGGCGACTCCTCCGTTGGTCTCCGCCGGCGATGACAGAGGATCCAACATGGCGGCGCGCTCCTCCTTGGGCTCCAGTCGCTCTCTCTTCTCCTCCTCTTTCCTCTCTCGCTCCAGCAGACGGTAGTTTATCCCCATGCCGATGAACAGAACACACTGCTCACGATCAGGATGATGCCGCACGTTATGTAGGTGTAGTGCGTAGCTGGGTAGTAGTTATAGAAGCTACCTGATGGGGGGGGGGAGAGAGAGAGAGAGAGAGAGAGAGGGAGGGGGAGGGAGAGGGAGAGGAGGAGAGAGAGAGGGAGGAGAGAGAGAGAGAGAGAGAAGGGAGAGAGAGAGAGAGAGAGAGAGAGAGAGAGAGAGAGAGAGAGAGAGAGAGAGAGAGAGAGGGATAAAAATGTATCATTAACTTTTCCCTTAAACACAGGGCAGTTTACAGAAGATGACATGGAAATTAAATAACATTTAACTTTCAAATGAAATGAATTATAGAAGCTACCTGGAGCACAGAGAGAGAGAGAGAGAGAGAGAGAGAGAGAGAGAGAGAGAGAGAGAGAGAGAGAGAGAACAGCGAAGAGAGAGAGAGAGAGAGAGAGAGAGAGAGAGAGAGAGAGAGAGAGAGAAAGAGAGGAGAGAGAAAAAAAACAGTGACTATCTCCTCACGGTCCACTACCTGTCTGTATTGTGTCTACACACAGTACGGACAGGTAGCATATTGTGAGGAGATGGTCACTGGTTTTTGACGAAAAAGTGATTTTAACAACAAGCGTTCTACAGAATCACTGACTCCACCTTTAAAGTTATTGTGCCTTAACATATACAACCCTTCTCTTTTTTCAAGATTCCAGATTTAAAGTGTTTACTGTCATATGCACAATAAGAAACCCGTTCTCAGTAATGCAATGAAAGGCAAGGCAGGCAAGGCAAGTTTATTTATATAGCACAATTCAGACACAAGGCCACTCAAAGTGCTTTACAGGGGCAAGATTAGAATACATAAAACACATTATAAAACATTTAAAAGCGAATAAAAGAAGCAAATAAAAGAAAAATTGGATGTCTTACTTGTTAGGGGCGGTCCCAGCAGCACGGGCCCACACTCCACGATAGTGACCAGTCCCACGGCGGAGGAGAACCTGTTGGGTCCGACCAGATCCATCAGCGTCTCAAACAGCACCGCGCTCAGCCAGCCGAACGCAAAGCCGAAGAAACAGGCGTAGATCACGAAGCCCGTGTAGTCCGTGGACATGGGCGCGAACACGTGGCACACCCCGTTGAGTGTCACGGACGCCGCGAAGAAATACTGAATCCTCGGTCGCACGTACTTGGTGTTGGCGAGCATGCCCATGGACGGCCGCGCGAACATGTCCACAAACGCCAGCACGGAGAGCAGGAACGCCGCTTTCTCCTTGCTGATGTCTTTGCTCTTGGCGAAATTCGACAGGAAGACGAGAGGGGCGAAAAGGCCGAAAAACATGATGACGTTGCCGCCCAGGTAGAGCAGGAAACCGCGGTGTTTGAACAGCGTCAAGTCGATGAAGGAGTTGACGGTTTCGAGGCAGGTTTTCTTGGGCGCTTGCTGTACCACTGCTCCTCCGTTGGGCTCCGGGGCGGGTAACGCGGGCGGTGGGGGTTGGGGTTTGGGTCCGATGGGGCGCATGAGAGAGCCGGCGACGCAGCAGTTGAGCAGAAGACCCCCCAGGATCAGGAAGCTGCCTCTCCAGCCGAATTGATCGTACAGCCAGGAGTTGATGGGAGCCAGAGTGGAGAGGAACACGGGGCTGCCGGCCATAGCGATGCCGTTAGCGATGGGACGGCGGTGGTAGAAGTATTTACCGATCATAGTCAGAGCCGGGTTCAGGTTGAACGCAAGGCCCAGACCTGGAGAGAGAGAGGAGAGGGGGGAGGGAGAGAGGAGGAGGGGGAGAGAGAGAGGAGGGGAGGGAGGGAGAGAGAGAGAGAGAGGAGAGAGGAGAGAGAGAGAGAGAGAGAGAGGAGAGAGAGGAGAGAGGAGGAGGGAGGAGGAGAGAGAGAGAGAGAGAGAGAGAGAGAGAGAGAGAGAGAGGAGAGAGAGGGAGGGAGAGGAGAGAGAGAGAGGAGAGAGAGAGGGAGAGAGAGAGGGAGGGAGGGGAGGGAGGGGAGAGGGAGGGAGAGAGAGAGAGGGGGAGAGAGAGGGAGAGAGAGGGAGAGGGAAAGAAAGGAAGGTTATTAAATTGAATTTGTTTTCGCCCATGCCGTGCACCATTGTTTTGTTTTGTTATTATTTGAATGTTGTGCTCCATACCATGTACTATGGGCGAGAGCCGTAAATAAATAAATTAAATTAATTGAATTGAATACATTTACTTCAGACATATCAAAAATACAAAACAAAACAAAATATTTATATTTTTTATATTTATATAACTAGTTTTGGCTTAATTTTTTTTAAATTAAAAAAATATATATATATCATCACTAAGGCAATAATATGAGACACTGAATCTCTTCCGGAGCTGTATGTAAATATGTGTTTCCATTTAGGCTTAAATTGGGAAACACACTCCCCATTCACTTTGTGTACACCTTCAAAGTAAATTTTATTACGTGATTTGAAAATGTAGTATGGACATGGGTAGCACACTGACCTCCTATGACTCCTATGAAGAAGTAGAGCTCCTGCACAGTGTTGCAGAAAGATGCTGCGACCAGCCCCGAGCCGGACAGACACCCTCCCAGCATCATGATGGGACGGCTGCCAAACTTATTCACCAGGATACTGCTGACGGGACCTGGGGAGGCAGAGGGGGGAGACGGGTGAGAAGGAGAACTATACACAATATGATACATTGGGATAAATTTGCCTTTTTTTCTGTAATTTTTGTTGTCGTTTAATTTCTCTTACGTTTGTTTGTTTGTTTGTTTGTGTGTGTTGTGAACAAAAAACTGCAACAAATATATTGTGAAAAAAAGCAATATGATAAAAAAACAAGATAAATAATAGTAATAATAATATAATAATACGCATTGCATTCTAGAACTTTCTAGAACTTTCTTGATGATGTCATATTACACACTGCACCTTTAAAGGGTCACTGTGTAATATGACATCATCAAGAAAGTTCTAGAATGCAATGCTCCCTGGGTAACCCCACCCCTTTGAATAATAACAGAAGCTACAGTGGCCTTCAAGGACAAGAACAAATCTAAATTCTAAACAATGCACCTGATGACATTCCAAAAACATGGATGCCTCCATAAGACTTACCCTCTCAATGAAGAAAATGTAATATTAATATTTGTAATTCTCCGCTCAGGAGGATAATTCAGATTATTGGCAGAGGTGATTTTACACCAATGAGGACATATTTATGAATAAGAATATTGATTTTAGCTAATAAATTACTTAAAATGTTTCAGTGTCCCTTTAAGTAATTTGTCATTCATAAATACCAAACATTATCTAATTTAAAGGTGCAGTGTGTAATATGACATCATCAAGAAAGTTCTAGAAAATTCTACAAAGTTCTAGAATGCAACGCTCCCTGGGTAACCCCACCCCTTTAGAATAATAACAGAAGCTACAGTGGCCTTCAAGGACAAGAACAATTCAACATTTTAAACAATGCACCTGATGACATTCCAACTATGACACTTCCAAAATGGCGGCGACTAGGCCTTGGTCCAAGGTATGGAGAAATATGGACATATATGAGACCATTTCTAAGGGGGAAAAAAATTATTCTAAACATTTTTTTCAGCTATTATGCACTAAATTAAACATACTTATGGATACTACAATTATTTTCTACAAAATCTGCTAGGAAATAAAACCCAAAATTCTACACACTGCAGGTTTAAGGAGAGTGTTATCAGGCACACTTTTGTATATCAATAAATCTAAATAAGGAAACTGTACAAATGAAAAGTTAAGGGAAATAATAATCATATTTTACAGCCTTATGTACAAGTGTTGAAAAAAGTTAACTAAGGGGAAAGTACAGTGTAATTACAATAAGTCACCAACAGGTGGAGCTATGGGGGTACAAATCAAATGACCTTACAGCCTATGATAATGAGTGATGGATGTTACATGAAGGAGAGAGGGAGGACAGAGAGAGAGAGAGAGGGAGACAGGCAGTGCATGGTATGAAACCGTTCACGTCACAGTCAGAGTAATGTTAAGCAGCTGATAACATAAGGAGAGATAGAAGAAACAGCAAATGGAAGAGAGGAAAGGAAAGGAAAGATAAGGATACAGGAGATGAGAGAAGGATGCTTGAAGGTTTACATAATATTTAAATTTATTTTATTTTTAGGTTTACATAATATCTCTGTTAAGGTCACGACACATGATGCAATGAAACAAATTAATAAAACTCAAATTGTAATATCTGCTCGATAATGTAACAAAATGCAGAGCATGCTTTTTTTTGGGCGATTCAGACCCAAGTTTCGTCAATTTACGTAATGTCTTTCTTTTTTCCAATTCTACATACTACAGCTGCCCATAAAACGTATGTAGTGTGCATTCAGTATGCTACTATTGGGACATACTTTTACTTATTTATTTCATCATAACATCGCGCCTTGACCTTGCCTCTAGCTTATATATCTGTCTCATTGCCAGTTGTTGTGACGTCACTTCCGCTGTGCAGTGGATTGTGGGTCAGAATCGCCCCAAAAAAAAAGCTGCTGATTTCCACACGAAAAGTTACACTCACATGTTGTAAAGGACATCTGGGTATTTTTAAGCATGCTGCATTTGACGGCATGTATTGGGG
>CM047511.1:29472889-29480389 GCA_026122265.1 Ammodytes dubius | reverse complement strand
AAACAAAACAAACTCCTGACGAATAACCTCAGCTGTGATGTCACGTGCTTCTTTAAATATAGCAGAGACACTTTTGCTTGTTGCTATGCAGTGCAGAATCAAAGTGTTCCAGAATGGATTTTACGTAACATTCTTAATTTCTTTTTTTAGAATTATTCAGCCAAGTGCTGTACAAGATACAATACAAAACAACATATAAGATACATGAAAAAAAAAAGTTAGGAGTGTCAAAGTCTCAACTTGTGTTTAAAGGTGCAGTGTGTAATATGACATCATCAAGTAAGTTCTATAAAGTTCTAGAATGCAACACTCCCTGGGTAACCCTACCCCTTTCGAACAATAACAGAAGCTACAGTGGCCTTCAAGGACAAGAACAATTCTAGATTCTAAACAATGCACCTGATGACATTCCAAAAACATGGATGCCTCCATAAGACCTGCCTGCTCAATGTACAAAATGTAATATTAATATTTGTAATTCTCCGCTCAGGAGGATAATTCAGATTATTGGCAGAGGTGATTTTACACCAATGAGGACATATTTATGAATGAGGATATTGATTTTAGCTAATAAATTACTTCAAATGCTACACAGTGTCCCTTTAAGGCCAATGCAACAAAAGTGAGTCTTCTTCAGCTACGTTTTAAACTGGTCATCTTTACAGGGATCCAGCTGGCGGTTAGGATGAGTCAGTCGCACCAGAAACAGAACAGAACAGAAGACGGAATGGGACAAACAGCTGATTGGATTTATCCCAACAGTCACATTACTCACAGGCCACCGTACCTCCTGGGCCTTTAGAGTTGGACAAGTAGTTTTATGCCATGATGATATTCAAAATAATTTAGCAACAGGCCCGTTTACAGAGCCTAGGCTGTTTTGCATTTTAGGTAGGTGGAGGGTGGGAGAGAGAGAGAGGGAGGGAGGGAGGGAGAGGGAGAGAGAGAGAGAGAGAGAGAGAGAGGGAGGGAGGGAGAGGCAGAGAGTTGGATAAGTAGTTTTATGCCATGATCGGCAACCTAGGTTCTGTGAATGGGTATATACACACTGGGTATGTAAACAAAAGAGCCCACCGGCGGTAGCAACATGTGGTTATGTTTCATCCTTCTTGTTTACATACAGGGGAGAGGTAGAATGTTATATTAAAATAATGTGTATATTATAAACAAGTTGAAGTCCAGTACAACACTTTGAGCTCAAAGTTAAAACATAATTAAATGTTTATGCCAGTGCAAAGAAAACTGAACATTATAAAAGTCGACATTATGGCACAACAGTTGAATCAAATTGCCTAACATTGCACAATGTACTATAAAGTGGCCACTGAGAAGAGCAAACATTGTAATTGTGTACGTGTGTGTGTACGTGTGTGTGTGTGTGTGTGTGTGTGTGTGTGTGTGTGTGTGTGTACGTGTGTGTGTGTGTGTGTGTGTGTGTGTGTGTGTGTGTGTGTGTGTGTGTGTGTGTGTGTGTGTGTGTGTGTGTGTGTGTGTGTGTGTATTACTCATTCATTTAAACCTAAACTCTCCCTCTCTAGAACACTTCAAGCTAAACCATATCAGTGTTCTGTAACACTCGAGCCATTATTCCATTAGAACAAGCTGGTGTGGTCACTCGTGCTAAAACACACACACACACACACACACACACACACCACACACACACACACACACACACACCACAAAACACACACACACACACACACACACACACACACACACTTCTGTCTTTCAGGCTCCCACACAAGGACAGAGAAATCCCACAGGTCAGTGAAGTCAGACCAGTGTTTCATGCAGTAGGCCTGACAAAGGGGCCATTTTCCCTAGAAAATATCCGGATATCACAAGAACTGGAAAAACTAAGCTCAATTATTCGCTCCTGTTTTTTTCTGTTGAGCTCTTTTGGCAGCCGTACAAATGTAACACTTAATCCTCTTGATAGTTACCAGCAAAAATATTTACACGAGAGCCAAATAAAACATGTGAGTTCAAGAAGTGTAACCTCACAATGTTAAAGGTGGAGTCAGCGATTCTGGAGAACGCCTGTTGTCAAAATCAACTTTCTCAAAATCAGTGGATATCTACTCACAATCAACAAAATCTGGTGTTAATCATACACAGCCTAGGCTCTGTAAACAGACATGCTGCTTGCTACAGTACAGTGGCCCCCTTTGTTTACATACCAGTTTAAATACCAGCTCTGTATTAACAACAGACTTTTTCAGCACACACACACATTACGGACACGTAGCGGATCGTGAGAGGAAATTCACTGATTTTGACAACAAGCGTTTTTTCCACAATCAATTACTCCTTTAATATATCCCTTCTCTCACATGTAATCCTTAGTACACTTAAAATGGTCTGCAGAATACTAAAGTACCTTAAAATTACCTTAATATTCTACTGTTCTACTACTAAAAACATATTTATTTGTGCAGGCTTTTGCCTAATTTGTTCTTGGGGCTGCTATGTTTTATCACTGTATTGTAATTGGCCTTTTAAAATGTATGTATATTTTTAATCTGCTTCCCATTGTGAAGCGCTTTGTGACCCTGGTCTGTGAGGGGCGCTATATAAATAAAGTTTACTTACTTACTTACTTACTGTAGTGCAGTACGTGAGTAAATGTGTTGACCTACATTCCTAACAAACACATCAACAGAAGCTCCTTCATCTAGTTACAGTTTGTCTCACGCCCTGAAACCCAATTATGAGCCTCATGCTTCACACGTCCGCTTCCTCCTTCACCTGTGTGTTGTGTGTGTGTGTGTGTGTGTGTGTGTGTGTGTGTGTGTGTGTGTGTGTGTGTGTGTGTGTGTGTGTGTGTGTGTGTGTGTGTGTGTGTGTGTGTGTGTGTGTGTGTGTGTGTGTGTGTCTGACTCTGTGTTGTGTGTGTCTGACTGTGTGTGTGTGTGTGTGTGTGTGTGTGTGTGTGTCTGACTCTATGCGTGTGTGTGTGTGTGTGTGTGTGTGTGCGTGCATCACAGACATTTCAACTGGCTCACACTATTAGCTAGTCAGCTGCCAGCGACGTCATCCAACCACACTGAATAAATACGCATGGGGATTTTCTGTGGAAGTCTGTGTCTCTGTGTGTGTGTGTGTGTGTGTGTGTGTGTGTGGTGTGTGTGTGTGTGTGTGTGTGTGTGTGTGTGTGTGTGTGTGTGTGTGTGTGTGTGTGTGTGTGTGTGTGTGTGTGTGTGTGTGTGTGTGTGGTAGGCGTGTGTGTGTGTGTGTGTAGTGGAAATTAAGTGGAAGTGTGTGAGTGTACGTGCGTTGCCTCATGTGCTAGCAGAGAACAATTTGTGGTGTGTGGTTACAACCCGGATCTCACACTATGCAAACAGGCTGCCTATTGTTATTAAAGGTGGAGTCAGTGAAAAAAAACAGTCTTAATACACAGAATGGGCTCTGTAAATGGGCATGTTGCCATCTGCAGTGGGCCCCCTTTGTTTATATACTCTTTGTGAACATTCCCGTTTACAGAGCCTAGGTTTTCTATTAACACCCCCCCAAAAAAATTCAGTGCACAGTACACACGGTACTTAAAAAAGGGTAGCGGATCATGAGGAGATATTCACTGATTTTGACAAAAAATTATTTTGACAACAAGCGTTCTCCAGAATCACTGACTCCACCTTTAATATGTAGTGTGGTTACAAATTGCTCCCGATGGTTCAGAGAGCGCCTTGCATGGCAGCTACTGCTATCAGTGTATACGTGTGTGTATGAATGGGTGAATGTGGTGAGAAATGTAAAGCGCTTTGGGGCTGAGAAAATCGGCTAAAAAGCACTATATACACCCTTCGGACAACACAAAGTAAGATGTATGAAGATATGAAAGAGAAAATTGTGTATTGGTGGAATTGTCCGAAAGAATAATAAATAAATAAATAAATAAACAAGTCCATTTAACATTTACAACCGCGGCTCTTACTGCAGTGAGGCGTCATTTAACTGCGGATGTGGCCCAGTTGTGAAACCGAAATATTTGCCAAAAAGAAACTTACTCCAACATCTGTCTCATGTTATGCAGTTTCCCTCGCTCCCATCTGTTCCCCTCTAAACGCCAGAATCGGTTAGCTTTCCCCTTTTTTTTTTTTTTTTCAAGCCTTATTGGATAGTACAGAGTTGAAAATGGGAGACAGAGAGAGAGAGAGAGAGAGAGAGAGAGAGAGAGAGAGAGAGAGAGATAGAGAGAGAGAGAGGATAGAGAGATAGAGAGATAGAGAGGGGGATGACCTGCAGTAAAGGTCCACGGGTCGGATTTGAACCCGCGACCACTGCAACGAAGGCCAGAGCCAATATGGTACACGCTCTATCCACTACACCACCGAGCGCCCCAACTTTCCCTTTTGACAGAGATGTTATCCTATGTTTCCTGCCCAGGGACAACAGATGAACATTACTTTATAGCTAACTCTGGTAATGCTAATGAGCTGTGCATTGTCCCTGCTAAATAAACAATTTAATAAATAAAGTTGAACAAGGCAACTGGGTGACATGCTGGAGGAGTTAGCCATTTGTGGAGAATGACATATTCAAAATCATTTAGCAACATGCCCGTTTACAGAGCCTAGGCTGTTTTGCATTTTAAGGGAAGGATGGAGAGAGAGAGAGAGAGAGGGAGAGAGAGGGAGAGGGGAGAGGAGAGAGAGGGAGGGAGAGAGGGAGAGAGAGAGGGAGAGGGAGAGGGAGAGGGAGAGGGAGAGGGAGAGGGAGAGGGAGAGGGAGAGGGAGAGGGAGAGGGAGAGGGAGAGGGAGAGGGAGAGGGAGAGGGAGAGGGAGAGGGAGAGGGAGAGGGAGGGAGAGGGAGAGCGAGAGGGAGGGAGAGAGAGAGAGAGAGAGAGAGAGAAAGGGAGAGAGAGAGAGAGAGAGAGGGAGAGGGAGAGAGAGAGGGAAAGGGATGGGTGGAGAGAGAGAGAGGGAGAGAGAGAGAGGTTGAATAAGGTAAAGGGTTTTGTGTCTAGAGACAGGAAGAGAGCAACCTGATCGTAAACCTCGTCTAACCTTCCTCTTGCAGTAACATGTTAATCACAGGTTGGTGTGTGGGGTGTGTGTGTGTGTGTGTGTGTGTTGTGTGTGTGTGTGTGTGTGTGTGTGTGTGTGTGTGTGTGTGTGTGGTGTGTGTGTGTGTGTGTGTGTGTGTGTGTGTTGTGTGTGTGTGTGTGTGTGTTTGTGTGTGTGTGTGTGTGTGTGTGTGTGTGTGTGTGTGTGTGGTGTGTGTGTGTGTGTGTGTGTGTGTGTGTTGTGTGTGTGTGTGTGTGTGTGTGTGTGTGTGTGTGTGTGTGTGTGTGTGTGCAGGTTTGGTGCTGCAGTGAAGCCAATAAAAAAAAACTTTCCAACAAAGTGAATGAACCAGCTTTTTTAAAATGACTTTAAAATAGGCGCGGGAGGTTGTTTAGTAGAAGCAGAATTAGTCTGAACTTGGGAGCTCCTGTAGTCTGTAGTGGCCTTGAGTCCATCAGAAAAATGTGGTTCTTCTGACATAAATATCTCAACAATAAATGGATGGATACACGTGAAATCTTGTGCAGAATTTCATGTTTTTTTTTTTTTTTTTAATATATTTTTTGGGCATTTTTATGCTTTATTGATAGTGTAGAGACAGAGTTGAAATGGGGCAGAGAGGGGAGAGACATGCAGAGAACGACCACGGGCTGGAATCGAACCCGGGTCTGCACATTTCATGGTTGAACGGTACCTAATATCCACAAAACAAAAAGCCACTCTAAAATAAAAAGGACTGACATTTGGATAGGCAGCGTCAATACAATATCTGATGATTGGGTTGCATGATATGATCTGTATTTATTTATAACTGAAACATTATTTCTCTAGTGGCTGTTTATACAGTAAACTAAACTAAACATCTTTGTATATTTCTGTTG
The DNA here is from genome assembly GCA_026122265.1 of Ammodytes dubius. NCBI lineage: Eukaryota > Metazoa > Chordata > Actinopteri > Uranoscopiformes > Ammodytidae > Ammodytes > Ammodytes dubius. Next base: position 29,474,495 of record CM047511.1, on the reverse strand, counting down.
TTCACAAGGGTCAAGTGAGTAGTCTTAACCTCGACCCATTGAAATAAAAACATTCTAATTTTATCACATGTTTACACACTGCAGGCCTAGGCTATTCATGTCCATGTCTTATATTCGTAGTTACGGGGGCAATCGTAGTGTAGTGGATAGATAGAGTGACCCCCCATATAGAGGCTCAGTCCTCTTCACAGCAGACCCGGGTTAGAATCCAGCCCGGGTCGTTCTCTGCATGTCATTCCCCTATTTTCCCCATTTCAACTCTGTCTCTCCAAATATGTCTAATAAAGCGAAAAACGCCGAAAAATAATCTTTAAATGTAATAAATATAAGTAGTTAAACTTAGCCTTATACAGTAAACTAAACTAAACATCTTTGTATATTTCTTGTATTTGTAATTGTATCCCATGTTTACACACTGCAGGCCTAGGTATTCATATGCCAGTCTTATAGTAGCAGTACATCTAACCTAGCCTTCGGTTCAAGTCCGCTGAACCGACAAACTTGATCTGACATTTGTTTAGAGATTCTTTCATGTTTTGGACGTGTTCCAACACTTTTCTGGCACGTTGCCAATTTTGGGCTAATAAGATATTTCTGCCTCATTTCAATGTGACACACACAAAATGGCACGTGTCCACTTTGTCGACTTGTGGCCCCGTTAAAAAAAGATACAGCTGTGACCATGAAATCATTTTGTCTTCTAAGCAAACAACTGTTATCATAAATGATTAACTGGAGTAGGGGAGAACGGGGTAATTTGTCACATGGGTTGGATGTCACATTCGTTATATCTCGCCACCAGAGCGCGCTAGCTCTGAAATGTTGATATAAAAAAGGTCCAGAATTGGGATCAGAGGTCACATACATAGACTTCCTTGGAGGAAGACAGCTGCATTTCAGGTGAGAGGATGTTTTGTGTTTTTCATGTCAAATTCAAAATATTTTTCTTCTCAGTATTTTTCTTCTAGGCTTTTACACAATGGGTTTATAACAAAACACTTGTTACCCTCAGAAAGTGTGAAGGGTAAGCTATAGTTTAGATTGTTGTTAGCAAGCTAATTAGTTGTCAGATGGTTGTTGGCCTTGATGCTAGCAAGAAATTCAGGTTGGGGTTGGTCGTCAAATTTTCTGGGGGGTTGGTTGTCACATGTTATCTCAAGGCTGCAGCCAGAAAAGGAACCCAATAACGAAAGAAATTGTCAAGCTGTATCCTCACTGACACCCCAGAGAAGGAAAGAATAGAGCAGGAAAAGGCAGCTAGCAAGCAAAAGAAAAAAGGGCAACAAAATCAAAACAACCCAGTGCATCCCAAACTAGACCAGCTGCCAAGGCTACAGTAAGTTATGTAGGCCTATTTGTCAACTTGACAATGCAATTAAACTTTCAAATTTGGTTCTGCCTCATTGCCTTCTTTTTAAGATTTTTCCCATTAAGATAACATTGTGACAAACAACCCCATAGTGTGTGACAACCGACCCCTTGATGGGGTTGGTTGTCACAATGTGTCAGAGTGTCTTTGATGGTAAATTACTTCTTCATTACAATAAGTTGGAAAAAAAGAGAGACACACATTTCAAGCCAACACCTTAAGCTTCAATTTAATGTA
>CM047511.1:29462889-29470389 GCA_026122265.1 Ammodytes dubius | reverse complement strand
ATCAGATCGCGGAAGTCTTTCCCATTGAAATCGCTAACGGGGAGAATATCCCCGGTTATTATTTTAGCCACAAACCACAGTTCTTCTGCGCGGCGGCTCACTCACTCGCTGGCGAGATCACACGGTGAAACGCTGCTGTGATCGGACGAAGGCATTGTGTGTTTCTAGTGATTTAACGTCATAGTCTTAGACGAGCGTTTAACTTATGCTGCATATTTTGCACTGCATTGTTTTTTATCAATAGTTTGAAAAAATGGTCCCACACCGGACTCTTAGGCCTATGTGAAGCTGACACTTCATAGAGAAGTGACACTCCTGCAGCGCGCTCGCATACACGGTGAAATCTCCCATTTAAAAAACGGCATAACCCACTGATTTTCGGATTTCTATTCTATTTTTAAAGTCAACTTGAGCGCAAGTGGAAAACCGGTCATTCGGTCGACACATTCACATCCCTAATGCATATAGAGAAAGTAGCCTAATAAAAACAGCCTACCACACCACAAAGAATGAACAGACCTTCATCTCTCTTTTTTTTAATGTTTGAACATGACTTCTGCAGGTGAACTATTCATTAAACCTCCCAAATTCAAGAATAAAAACAACCATCAAACTACTGGACTTTAAAATACTGGCCCACTCTTTCAACATACTTTCAGTTGCAGGCTTCTAATTCAATATGTTTGCCTAGTTTTATATTATGTGTATGAGCAATATCAACATTTCATATAATTAACTAAAAGAAAAATAACCAAATCTAAAGGGAATATCTATACTGTTACAGTATAGATATTCCCTTTAGATCTGGTTATTTTTCTTTATTTTTCTAATACAGGTATTATAATTATTGACACTAAATTATGAATAAAAAAAAAGTGTGTGCAGGGCCAGTGAAAATATACAAGGGGCCAGTAAAACTCGGATCCACTGGCCCGGCGGGCCAGTAGGAAAAAAAAGTTATGTTGAACCCTGAATATGTAAGGTTGAATACAACTTTGATATCCAAAATTTAATTATTTCACCCTCCAAGTGTAAGTGTGTGCTGAATTTGACGAAAATCCCTCAAAACATTCTTGAGATATTGCGCTCACAATACGCAAGGTCACAGTTACCTTGCACTTTGACCTCCGAAATGTAATCATTTTATCCTCTAATCAAAGAGTACATTCGTGCCATATTTCACGAAGATCCCTCAAAGCATTCTTGAGATATTGCGTTCATGAGGGGAATGATGTAACAGTGAGCTTGACCTCTGACATAAGACCTCCACAATCTAATCAGTTCATCCATGATTTACAGTCGACATTTTGAAGTTCAAAGTTTGAAGAAAATCCATTGAAGCGTTCATGATATATTGTCCTCACACAAGAATGGACCAGACGAATGGACAACCGGAAAACATAACATATCACCCGTATAAAAATGGTGTTAGGGGGTGACAGAGTTAAACACACATACATTATCAGATGTCCTACTCCCTAGCACTTTTTTTAAGATCATTTTTGGGCATTTTCAAGCCTTATTAGATAGCACAGAGTTGAAATGGGGAGACAGAGCGAGAGAGAGAGGGGGGGGGGGGGATGACCTGCAGTAAAGGTCCACGGGTCGGATTTGAACCCGCGACCACTGCAACGAAGGCCGGAGCCAATATGGTACGCACTCTATCCACTACGCCACCGGAGCGCCCCACTCCCTAGCACTTTAATCAAATTTCCCAACATGATTTATGTTAGAAAATATGAGGAGGAGAGACGGAGGAGAGGAGAGCACAGATGGATGAGATACACAGAGAAAAATAAGGCGGAAGGAATGAAAATATTTGTCTATGTTATAATAAATATCTTAGGAGTCGAGTAGTTTGGCATATTTATCTGACAGACAGATAAACAAAAGATAAGACCATGAGAACTTCTAGTGTAAATGCTGATTCTTCGGCCCCATTCCAATTCACCCCCTTAACCCTACTGCTCGGAATTGCACGTTCACACTCATGTATGGGTTAGGGTGTCTCAGTTAAATTTACCCGCCTCTTCCTAACCTTCAGCTCTACCACTCTGAGTTCACATGTAGGGGGCTTAATGGTAAATGGACTTGTCTTATATAACGCTTTTAAGCTGATTTTTCTCAGCCCCAAAGCGCTTTACATTTCTTACCACATTCACCCATTCACACACACACACACACACACACACACACACACACACACACACACACACACACACACACACACACACACACACACACACACACACACACACTGATGGCAGTAGCTGCCATGCAAGGCGCTCTCTGAACCATCGGGAGCAAGAGAATCTCCAGGCCCACACTCAAAAATCGATGGCAGACGGGAAGAAAGACAGACAAAAATAGTTTTCTGTTGTTGATAAATATGTAGAAATTCCTATAACCATTGTATCATCTTAGCTTTGATGTAATATGCTTACGTGTTGCACTCATCAAAATCTCATCTGAACAGATTTCTGTCATTCTAACCACTCAGAATTGTACTTTAAAACTTTAATTATAACAGCCAACATTTTAGCTAATTCTGCAAAGAGAATACACAATATAATCAATCAATCAATCAATCAATCAATCAATCAATCAATCAATCAATCAATCAATCAATCAATCAATCAATCAATCAATCAACTGCTCAAGCATCAATCATCACTCAACAATATCTTCTTGATCCATTATTTGGTCTATAAATGTGATAAGAAATAGAGCAAAATCATCACTTACAGTTATTCTAAAGCTCAACGTTACAACTTGAACAAATCTCAGTCCAAATTTCCAAAACCCCAAAAATATATCCAGTTTACCGTGAAATGAGACAAAAAAATAAACAGCAAATCCTCCAAAGTCAGAAGCTGTTATAATGTTATAAATAATATCTATCTTTAAAAAAAAAATCATATAAAAACAGTTAGAGATAATTTTTTGGTTCAACCTATCTAATCAGAGCAGCATATTAAGACTGTCCCTATTTCTAGTGAGGTGTAAGGTAGTACTTAAAGGTGCAGTGTGTAATATGACATCATCAATAAAGTTTTACAAAGTTCTAGAATGCAACACTCCCTGGGTAACCCCACCCCTTTTGAATAATAACAGAAGCTACAGCGGCCTTCAAGGACAAGAACAATTCTACATTTTAAACAATGCACCTGATGACATTCCAACTATGACACTTTCAAGATGGCGGCACTAGGCCTTGGTCCAAAATATGCAGAAATATGGACATATATGAGACCCTTTCTAAGGGAAAAAATATATATATATAAAAAAAAAAAATCTGCTATTATGCACTCAATTAAATGTACTTATGGATATTATAATTACTTTCTACAAAATCTGCTAGGAAATAAAACCCCAAATTCAACACACTGCAGGTTTAAGACTCTCCTTATTTCTAGTGAGGTGTAAGGTAGTACTAAAGATAATTATAACCTTGCTACTTTTTAATCACATGACGTAGATGCAGGTAAATCACACCTTATTCCCTGCAACTGTGTCACGTAATAACATACCTGTTGTAACCAGTGACCAACATGGGAGGCGGCTAGATGAACCAGTTCTTTGTTTACTATCATTTTCCCTTTCATACCAAACAGACTGACAGGTGGGACTTTCCCTGCGTTCCAATCCCCATACTTCCCTACTATTTAGTATGCCAGAAAAAGATTTAGTAAGTCCCAATACATGCACGTCAGTTGCAGTATGCTGAAAATACATAAATACACCACTAACTCCATTTGCATTTTGGAGTATTCGTCTTTATTCTTGACATTTCTCGACATAATGAAAGAAAAAAAACTTCCTTATCTGATTTTTTTTTCTCCTGTCCTGTGGCCCTAAAACTCTTCTGTGCTTATGTGATTTGAAATGCAGAGTTAGTCTCAGTTAAAATTGATATGATTTAACAGTAAAGCATATACAACACATGTGAAAACAGAAATAGAAAATCCAGTGCTAATACACAGCCTAGGCTCTGTAAGCTGGTATGTAAACAAAGGGGGCTCACAGTAGCAGCTAGTAACATGCCCATTTACAGAGCCTAGGCTGTATAATAACACTGGATATTTTTTTTCATCTATGCACACACACAGTAGCCTAACAAATAGGTTGCGGATTGTTAGGAGATATTCACTGATTTTGACAAAAAGTGTTTTTTGATAACAAGCATTTTCCAGAATCGCTGACTCCACCTTTAATGTACGCACTGTGTTATTGGAAACTGCATTTAAAAATAGAGATATTGATCTATCCACTGACTGTTATTGCAAAGTCATGTTGAAAAAGTATTCCATTGTTTTCTGAACGAGTAGTGGCCCTAACTGACTGTTTGTGGACGTCTATCCATCAAAACTATGACGTAGGTCCTTAGCAACGGTCAGTAAACCCTTGACAGCGGTCTGTCTTGCTGGAAATAACAGACCTGTAGGATGCCGTGATTGACACAGGATTTTCTAAGTGCCATGTAACAAATGTCTAATAATAAACTAAGTGCAGCCTTTGTTTAAATATTTTAGAGGCAGTTGGCCCAAACTGCTTTAGATCCGCTGGGTATCATCAAAACATGCGTCCACCTTAAATGCCCTGTTTTCCTTTTAGGCTGCACATAACAGATCCGGCCATAAATAGCTCTGACGTCAACACTGCTGCCTTAAAAGATGGAGTCAGTGATTCTGGAGAACGCTTGATGTCAAATCAGGTGGTAGGATGGCCTAGAGGTAAGGTGGCCGACCAGTAACCATGAGGTTGCTGGTTCGATCCCTGGCACCGGACAGGAGGGTGTTAGTTGTAAAACTAGCAGAGGCTGGTATTGTGTCTACGGTGCCCACCATCTCTACCATTGTGTCCTTGAGCAAGACACTTAACCCCACAACTGCTCCAGGGTGCTGTACTGCGGCTGACCCTGCGCTCTGAGTGTGGTAACTTGAGAGGGGATATGCGAAAAAGACAAATTTCAATGTGCCACTGACAAATAAAGATAACTTAACTTAAATCACTTCTTGTCAATAGCAGCAAAAATCAACTCACTATCGGCTACCTGTCCATACTGTGTGTGCGCTGAAAGAAATCCAGTCTTAATACACAGCCTACGCTCTGTAAACGGGTATGTTGCTATAGCTATAGTGGCCCCCCCTTTGTTAACATACCCTTTGTTTACATACCAGTTTACAGAGCCTAGGCTGTGTATTAACACCAAATTTAATTTCAGTACGGACAGGTGGCAGATCACGAGGAAATATTCACTGAGTTTGACAACAAGCGTTCCCGAGAATCACTGACTTCACCTTTAAAAAGGGATATACTGTAAATATACAGACAAAAACAGAAATCAGGGGGGGCGCCCTTAGCTCAGTTGGTAGGGCGTCCCCCACATGGGCCTCGGCCAGCAGCGGACCCGGGTTCGATTCCAGCCCGCGGTCGTTCTCTGCATGTCACTCCCCTCTCTGCCCCATTTCAACTCTGTCTCTACACTATCAATAAAAGCATGAAAAATGCCAAAAAATATATCTTTAAAAAAAAAAAAAAAGAAATCAGTATTGTGATACTGTATAAGAAAACAAGCTGAGTAATGCTGTTATGGGGTCCTGAGCCTTGTGATGATAACTAATGAACAGCCAAGCGTTGTGCGTCGCTACATGCCATTAGCTCGGGTCATGCTGTAAACAACCATGTTCCACCAATCATTACAGCCTATTACAGTCACAGGTTAACTCTGCCCCATGATCGCACTCCAGGGTCCACACCAGGGTTTCTGCTAGTTTTCAAAAGAACAAATTTGATGACTTTTAAGACCTTTTTAAGACTTCCTGGGTGAGCGTACCCATGACAAAGGCATTAAGAAAAACCTTGTTTGCAGTAAGATGTTGAAATGGGGAGACAGAGAGAGAGGGGGATGACATACAGTAAAGGTTATTTATGATCATGTAATTCATCATAAGAGGAAAAATGAGACTTTAAAAGTTCCTTGTAGCACTTTTAAGACTTTTCAGGAATCTGTGGGTACACTGTGTTCAGGCTTCTGACAGCTTTCACTTCCTTTCTGCACCATGTTTGATTTCCCAAGCTTTTGGTCTTTCTCTGTTAAAGGTGGAGTCAGTCAGTGCAGCTACATGGCACAACTAGATTGGATTAAGACTAGACACTCGAACGGACCATGTCACTTGTCTGAGTATACATGGCCTTTCGGAAAATCGGATAAATGGCTGTCTCCACTATGCTAGGTGTTCTTATCCGACTTCTCTTGTCTGAAGTAGATCGGATAAAGGTGTTTACATGCAGTTTAAAAGTCCTGTTGACTTTCTTATTCGTTTAGTTACCCGATTATGAGTCTGCATGTAACCGCACTGAGTGATTCTGGAGAACGCTTGTCGTCAAAATCGCTTTTTGTCAAATTCATTGGATATCTCCTCACAAACTGCTACCTGTATGTACTCTACTGTGTGTGCAGTGGAACTGTAAACTGGCACGTAAGCTAGCTACGGTGAGCCCCCTTTGTTTACAATTTAAATGCCGATTTACAGAGCCTAGGCTGTGTATTAACACCAGTATGGACAGGTAGATGATCGTGAGGAGATATTCACCGATTTCGACAAATATTGATTTTGACAACAAGCGTTCTCCAGAATCTCTGACTCCACCTTTACGTTATTTTGTTCACCCCTAAATTGTAGCTTCAATTGAACAGGTCCAGGAAAATGGGTTAAATGAGTGTGTAGTGCACGTGATGGTGTGGTGCGTGTGTGTGTGTGTGTGTGTGTGTGTGTGTGGTGTGTGTGTGTGTGTGTGTGTGTGTGTGTTTTATAGTGGGGTCAGTTGTGTTGGCACTGTGTGAGCAACTTGAGAGGGTCTGTGTGAGTGTTTGCCAGAGTTGCTCTTTGGCCCCTGGGTCTCGCGTCATCACCAAAGGGTTTGAATTTATGGTTTAATACCAACACTATAACATTTCAAAGGGTGCCGCGGTCATTTGCTTGTCTGAAGATTTCCCTTTCTGACATACAATTCTGTTGGCTAAAATGAAGCTGAAAAAATCATAAATAATCAATTTTGTTTAAAGAAAAAGCTGAAAACTGGGTCTCATTGGTCTCTGCATGTCATTCCCCTCTCTGCCCCATTTCATTCATGTCTCTCCAAAGCTGTCTAATACAAAAAAAAGCTAAATGCCAAAAAAATAATCTCTAAAAATAAAAATACATCTCCTGGTTTATTAACAGATACATTTTCTCCTGTTTGAATACAAGTGCACAAACTGATAGTCAGTGGCGGTGCTGTTTTTTAGAAGCTGCACAAGACATGCGCTGAAGACATGTCCAAGTCAAGGTCAAATGTATTGTATGACCGTTATGGTTCAAGTTGAGGTCTGTTCTGTGTGTTTGTCAATTTTTTTAATAGTAAAAATAAATAAAATAAAATAAAATAAAATAAAATAAAATAAAATAAAATAAAATAAAATAAAATAAAATAAAATAAAATAAAATAAAATAAAAT
>CM047511.1:29375389-29460389 GCA_026122265.1 Ammodytes dubius | reverse complement strand
AGGATATACGCTCCTATTCAATGCCACCTAAATCAATGAGAGCCGCTACATTGAGAACATCTGTGTTGTCTAGCAGCAGATAGACAAAATACATGAAAGTCACTAAAATAGACTTGAAGTTTATTTTTAAGCAAGTCTCCCTATAGACAAAGATAAAATAATTTTTTTTTTTTTTGTGTTTTAACTAAATATTTGAAAATAGATCAAATAATTTCTAGGTTAGTAATAATATTGCAGTATTTTTTTTGCATTCTCCTTAGTGAGTGAGAGAGTGAGTGAGTGAGTGAGTGAGTGAGTGAGTGAGTGAGTGAGTGAGTGAGTGAGTGAGTGAGTGAGTGAGTGAGTGAGTGAGTGAGTGAGTGAGTGAGTGAGTGAGTGAGTGAGTGAGTGAGTGAGTGAGTGAGTGAGTGAGTGAGTATGTATGTGTGTGTGAGGGTGAGAGATAGTGAGTGAGTGAGTGAGTGAGTGAGTGAGTGAGTGAGTGAGTGAGTGAGTGAGTGAGTGAGTGAGTGAGTGTGTATGTGTGTGTGAGGGTGAGAGATAGTGAGTGAGTGAGTGAGTGAGTGAGTGAGTGAGTGAGTGAGTGAGTGAGTGAGTGAGTGAGTGAGTGAGTGAGTGAGTGAGTGAGTGAGTGAGTGAGTGAGTGAGTGAGTGAGGTAGCGAGCGCGAGCGTGTGTGCTTGTGTGTGTCTGTGTGTGACCCTTTTCCTAACTTTGGACCCTTGTGAAGTGTCCTTTAACTAAATGGTTGCTTCCACAGTGTTCTGCCCTCACGGCCTTCCTGTCCTGAAGAGGAATGTGATGACTACAGCAGTAAAGATAAAGCTCAGTTCTTCCTTTAGCTCTGACAGGAACCACTAAGTACACAACCACACACACAAGACTACATTCACTTAAAGGTGGAGTCAGTGATTCTGGAGAACGCTTGTTGTCAAAATCAGTGAATATCTCCTCACAGTCTGCTACCTGTGTTCCAGTGTTAATACACCACCTAGGCTCTGTAAACAGGCTTTTTTGTGAAGCGACCTTGGGTACCTTGAAAGGCGCTATATAAATTCAAATTATTATTATTATGTTGCTAGCTACGGTGGGCCTCCTTTGTTTACATATCAGTTTACAGAGCCTAGGCTGTCCATCCACCCTATAAATTGTCTTCGATAAATCAATCATCAAAAAGGCCCATCGGTTGTAGCCCTAACTTCTAAAGAGAGCCTGTGTATGTACTGTATGTGTTTGTCTTTAATAGTTTGTTTTGTGTATTGTATTTGTATTTTATGTTTTTCCGAGGACCCCCTTGAAAACGAGATGCTACATCTCAAGGGGGCTTATCCTCAAATACATTTTTTTTTTTTTTATATATATATATATATTTTTTTTTTGGCATTTTTTGCTTTTATTGATAGTGTAGCGAGAGGTGAAATGGGGCAGAGAGGGGAGTGACATGCGGAGAACGACCGCGGGCTGGAATTGAACCCGGGTCCGCTGCTGGCCGAGGCCCATGGGGGGACGCCCTACCAACTGAGCTAAGGGCGCCCCCTCAAATACATTTTTTTTTAAATTAAATAATAACGGTCGGTAGTAAAGCTTACAAGACATAAGTGACACTACAAATGGTACAAACACAAATCAAATAGGATGTTAGTCAGACAACAGCACAATATTCTAGTTCCTCTTTTTCAGTCCGGTTCAAAAACAAACAAAGAGCCAACCGACCGTACAGTACAGAGTAGCAGTGACTCCATTATTATCCTCAGTTACTCTGATTGTGCACCGTCATGTCATGTGAGCTCATTTTAGGTCAACTGGCCCGAGGAAATAGGGCGACCACACACACGCACACACACACACACACACACACACACACACACACACACACACACACACACACACACACACACACACACACACACACACACACACACACACACACACACACACACACACACACACACACACACACACACACACACACACACACACACACACACACACACACACACACACACACACACACACACACACACACACACACACACACACACACACACACACACACACACACCGGGTTATATGCTGATTTAACAGAATGTGTTCAAGCCAGGACAAAGAAGGAAGTGAGTAACTGTCACTCTGGTATAACCAGAACCAGGGGGAAATATACAGAGACATTATAGGATCAACAATCTCAGCCTTCAGGCTATGGGCAGGAGAGTCAGTAGTCAGTCATGGGCTAACAACTCCACGGTTAGGGTTGGTGTTTGTGTGGGTTTATACACATTTGTCTAAAGGAATACTTCACCCATACGGAACCGGTGTTCTATCATTATAAAATCGCTATTATAATATAATGAATTAAGTTTTTCTTCCCTCAGTCTTCCCTAGGCCCAGCTGTCCTGTTAATCCTAACCCTACATTTAACCCTATGTGATGTCACACTAGTAAAATGTAGGGTTAGACGGTGAGACCATAAACACACTCTTTCTGCCTTTTCTCAGGCTAGGATAAACCGATTTCAAAAATGTTTGCACATTTATACTACATAGGATCTCAGAGTTCAATACACCTTCATATTCCCACCGGTGAAGTAGGTCTTTAAGGTTCCAGGAACTCCTTTTCCAAGAACTTAAAGGTTCCTGTGGCCCGTTGGTGTGTGTGTTTCCACCGGGGTCTGAATTCCCGGGGAGGTTCTGCATATCAGGCCGATGACGTATGGAGAGGCAGTCAAAGAGTATCTGCACTGCACGTCATTTTACGACAGACTACATTTAATTATTTGAGTTGCGACAAAAACGGTGTGCAACAAATTTGATTGATTGGCCTATGACAGCTTTTGTAAACTCCTTAGCAACAAGTTGTCGTACATGACGATCCATTCATAATCATAATAATCTTTCCTTGTGAAACATTTATTAGTTTTATCTCTGAATCATAACCGGAGATGAAACATGTGGCAGTCGTCCAGAACTGACAGACATTGCGATTGTGTGATTTAATCTCGTTTTATTGACTGTACTGAGAAGAGACTCAACTTTCACTCATGCGACCAAAGTGACATATGAAGCAAGACGCCTTGATCAGACAGACACACACACACACACACACACACACCACACACACACACACACACACACACACACACACACACACACACACACACACACACACACACACACACACACACACACGCACGCACGCACACACGTAGTAGTAGTAATTCTAATGCCATCATATTTGTACTACTACTATTAGCTGCAAGCTTTTAATATCTTCATGTCATCTCACATTTTCATGTGATGCTGCCGACAGTTGATTGATGTATTTGTACTTCTGTGTGTACGTTCCTCCAGGCCATATTTGGGAGCGCGATATCTCTTGAACGCTTTGAGGGTTTTACTTCAAACTTTTGCACAGATGTCAAATCTAATTCAAGGATGGACTGGTTGGATTTTGGAGTCCAAAGGTCAAAGGTAAAGGTCACTGCCATCGGTGTATGAGTGAGTGTATGAATGGGTGAATGTGGTAAGAAATGTAAAGCGCTTTGGGGCTGAGAAAATCGGCTAGAAAAGCGCTATATAAGTCAAGTCCATTTACCATTTACTGTGAGCTCATAAACGCAATATCTCAAGACCGCTTTGAGGGATTTTCTTCAAACATTGCACAAATGTCGATGTGAGGTCGCAGTGACCTTGCATCACATTGTAGCTTCTTAGGAGCTTTGCCTTCTTTAAAGCATTGCCAACTAACACTGGACTTTCACCGAGTTGTTTTTTGCTACTGGATGTATTATTAATTTAATGAAGACTTGAGACTGGGAAGAGGACCAAATAATAGTGTAATAAAGTGAAAATAATTGATCACTCATTAAGTTATTCTTTAACTAGATGACCAGGTACAAACAGCTCAACTTGACTACAATCAAAAATAGGGAATCGTTTGAAAGATAGCTTATAAATAGGCAATTTATAAGGATGTCTGCGACTTGGAATTTCTCAGTCGAATCGGATCTGTCTGTTCAATCCAGAGATTTGACTATTCGTGATACTATTTGTGTCAATCGGGAAAAGTGCATTTGAGTGAAATATTTGGCAGACCTAAGATCACTGAAACAGAGCTTTAAATAAACACAGATGTCGAATCATAGACTTTCAGGGGGCAGCCCTAGCAATGTCCTTATTGTAATGTCCTTATTTCCAGCTTTAGGTCTATCTAACAGTCCTGCACCTTTATCAGGGACTGACTAATCATGTCTAGGAGTTGCTTAAAGACCTACTTCACCGGTGGGAATATGAAGGTGTATTGAACTCTGAGATCCTATGTAGTATAAATGTGCAAACATTTTAGAAATCGGTTCATCCTCGCCTGAGAAAAAGCAGAAAGAGTGTTTTATGGTCTCACTGTCTAACCCTACATTTTCCCATGCATGACATCACACATGGTAAAATGTAGGGTTAGGGGCCAAGGGAAGACTGAGGGAAGAAAAACCTCATTCATATATTATAATAGAGATTTTATAATGATAGAATGCCAGTTCCGTATGGGTGAAGTATTCCTTTAAGTGAACTTGGGAGCTGGAAGTCATCCAACCCTGATGCTGGCACAAACCAACCGGTCCTATCTATTACACATGAGGTGGGAATAGGAAAGAGAGACTCATGCCATCGCAGTAGGTCATAAGCTGATATAACGGGAGTGTGTATTTCAGAGTTACATAGTGAATCTGGATTTAGCAACACTCACAGGAACAGATTAAAGGTCACTATGGTGCTCGTACTACCAAGGAAAATTAAATGGCCGACATTGTGACATTCATGCACAAAAAGGTGAGAAGTTGACTTTTTGGAGCGGACTGTGGCTTTAAAATGTTCTGTAATGTTAGAAGTGAAACATGTGGGAGGGGGAGGGGGAGGGGGGCGCTTGAGGTGTAGTGGTTAGATCCCCCCCCCCCAAACCCATAGAGGCTCAGTCCTCTTCACAGCAGACCCGGGTTAGAATCCAGCCCGGGTCGTTCTCTGCATGTCATTCCTATCTCTGCCCCCATTTCATCTGTCTCTCCAAAACTGTCTAATAAAAAGCAAAAATTACAAATAAAAAATAAATAAAATAAGAAGCAAAACATGCCAGTCGAAAACGCAAACAAACATATCTGTCTAAATCGTGTCATGTCGTGTCCTGCTTTTCTAAGTTGATAGCCGAAGGGAAGGAAGCTGCCAAACTGGATTATGTAAAACAGAAGAGAAAACCACAACAGTTGTAGCAGATGTAGAAAAAAAAAAGAATTGAAAAGAAATTTAAAAAAGAGGAGGAATCAGTATCGAGTTTGAGGGGCTGGACTTTATGGGAAACAGGCTTATCAAGTGGGAAGAGATTTATGTTGCCATCTCTCATGAGAGTTCTGTGTGTGCGTGTGTGTGTGTGTGTGTGTGTGTCCCCTTGTGTGTCCATGTGTGTCTCTGTGTGTGTGTGTGTGTGTGTGTGTGTGTGTGTGTGTGTGTGTGTGTGTGTGTGTGTGTGTGTGTGTGTGTGTGTGTGTGTGTCTGTGTCTGTGTGTTTTTGGCAACTTTTTGTCTGTTTGTCCGACTGTGTGTGTGTGTGTGTGTGTGTGTGTGTGTGTGTGTGTGTGTCTGTGTGTGTGTGTGTGTGTGTCCTAGTGTGTCCGTGTGTGTGTGTCTCCATGTGTGTGTGTATCCTAGTGTGTCTCTGTGTGCCTGTGTGTCCGTGTGTCTGTGTGTGTGTCCTGAGGGATTTATCAATGAGGCCATTCATTCTGCAGTAACAAACGCTCCCTTGACCAAAGTGTGCTGAGGGGCCGAAGTTACCTGAAATGCCTTTAACAAATAACAGTTTGGGCAAGACGTTACACATTTTCAAAAATAAACAAAAAAGCCTTATTCAGTAGTTTTTTTATAGTGTTTCTGGGATTAACACAACTGACCTAGCAATTAGATGGCTTAATATGAATGTAAAATACTATAACAACAATGATTAAAGCTATAGTGAGTAACTTCTGTCCCCCCCCTTGAGGAATTCTGAGTTATTACAACAACACTGGCGGTGCATCTACATGAGGTAAAGCCTTCAGTGATCGCACATGGATTTTATACCTTCTGCTCAGGGCTGCCTTTACCTGCCACTAGGCCCCGGGGCTGAGAGGTTTCGTAGGCCCCCCGGGCGGCGGTCTTACAATACAGATGCGTTAAAGCCATGTTTGTCTACACCACAATATCTCTATTGATGAAATACAAATACTCTTAAGGTAACATGTACTTAAACCCCTTCCTGGTCTAATGACCTTTAATAACCAGACACCCATGGTTGGTTACAGTGTTTTTCCAAGGTATTGAGGAGACCGCGGTGGGGACCCAGGACCTTGTAGGGGGGTCCGGGGGCATGCCCCCCCGGAAGAAAAAATTGAACCTTTTAAAGTAAAATGCATCAATCTGGTGCACTTTGAGAAGAAAACTAAGGCTAAATCAACTGTGTAACTATTTTCTGGAATCATTTGGAGACACAGAAATACCAAAAAGCAGAAACAAAAATATACAGGTTTAAAAAAATCCAGTCAGTCAGCATTCCATTTTTTTTTAAATAATCCCTTATCCTAAAGCTACTTCTCTCTTTGAATTCTTTGTTTTGTTTTTAATGGCTCAACTCAATATAGGCTCTTGATCTGAGTTGCCCCGAACAATGTTAATTAAACAAAAATGTACTGGTGACTGATAGGCCCCTTGATCTTCATAGGCCAAAAATAATGTGATTTTTTTTCCTTTTTCTTTACTGGTTCATGATGGGCCCCTGATCTTCGTTAGCCCCCCCAACGAAGATTAGGGGCCTATCATGAGCCAGTCAATAATTTATTGTTTTAAATGACAATGTTCGGGGCCTTCTTAGATCAGGAGCCTATATTGACACAGTAAAAAAAAAAAAAGGTAAGCCCGTGCATAAAGGCGGCCCTGCTTCTGCTGTACGTCTAGGTTTTTTCTTAGCAGTAGAATCAACAACTGAAACATTTCTTGGGCTCTTCTTGGGATTTTTTCTGAGCTCCTGCAACAGTGTCGGGGGGGGAACACCAGTTTGTAAACGCTGCCATAATGACAAATACAGAGAGTGGAGCTTATAGGCTTAATCAACTTTGTGTCAACTAATTTGGCGATGGCTTGAATGTAACCAACATTCATCATCTTCTATATAAAAAGTTACATACCATAGCTTTAAAAATACGCTTTGTTTATGTCTGTCTGGCCTGTAAGATTTCCCATAGACTCCCATAGTGCACATGAAAGGACAGGATACTAAAATCCCACTCTTGCAAAAACCTGTGATGAGTAGGAAGTAAGAAGGAGGGGTTGGCACGGTTACTATTCATTCCGTCACATGAATGACTCAGTGTAATTCTAAACTGTCACCATGAGGCTGCGAAATATATCCTCATTCCAACACGTACACTTGACTCTGGCTAATAATAGGATAACAAATGACTTGCAAACAAAACATCAAACCTGTAAAGCCTCAAATCAAATCAAATCAAATCAAATCAAATCAGTTTTATTTGTACAGCCCAATATCACAAATAGACATTTGCCTCAGTGGGCTTTACATTCCATACAGTATGACACCCTCTGCCCTTAGACCCTTAGCTCGGCTGAGAAAAAACTACCAGTAAAAAAACCTTTATCGGGATTTTAAAAAATTTAGAAATCTCAGGGAGAGTCGACAAAGTAAATGATCCCTCTCAAATACGACCACCATCTAGTTGGCACTGTGGATGACCACTAAAGTTTCACTGTTATGATGATGAACCAATGTTAACAGTGTCCCTCAAACTTCTGTAATAATAATAATAAGGGCCCCAAACTTACTTTTTCATTTGTTGCACTGGACTCGACTGCATTACTTTTCCATTTAAGTGCATGAGTATATATTTGAGGTTGTGGAAGAAGTTTTTTTTGTAGAATTAAACTTCACGAAAGTCCAATATGAAAACAAATCTTTACTTGGTTCCAAAAGACAATACAGAGATGATTATGGTCAGCAGCAATAATTCATGCATGGAGAGAAGACCATAGCATCCTACTCAGAGCAATGCCAGGGTCTTGACTGAGTTGTATTCACACAATGAGTCTCTGGAAACCTTCAAGTCCACGCTTAAAACTCACCTTTTTTCACAGGCTTTTACGTTTTAATGAATTGTTTTGTGTCATTGCTGTAAGTGTTTTTTAATGTGTCCTGTTGTATTTTATGTAAAGCACTTTGGTGAATTTAGGTTCTTATAAGGTGCTATATAAATAAAAGTGACCTTGACAAAATGAGCTGCTTTATGCACAATGGTTGACGTGGTCAGATAGGTAGAATAACAAAGGAACAATCAAATTTGGCTCTTGATGACATCAATGCTATAGTCTGGGAGCTTCCAGGATGATGCTAATGATATGATGAGTGTACTTTGAATCCTTCAGGAAGTTAAGGGTGATGAGACCGATTTAATCACAATAGAAAGTCCAGACAGGATGCATCAGGAGTTAAGATGAGAGGGAATACCCCTCATATTTTTAAATACTTTTAAAAGCATACTTTTAAATGCTTTTAAATGTTTTTAAATCGAGTTTTAATTCTTTTTTTTTATTTGCTTCTTTTATTCGCTTTTAAATGTTTTATAATGTGTTTTATGTATTCTAATCTTGCCCCTGTAAAGCACTTTGAGTGGCCTTGTGTCTGAATTGTGCTATATAAATAAACTTGCCTTGCCTTGCCTTGCCTCATACAATGATCAAATAGTACATGAATGACATGAAGGGACAATAGTACAATTAAACTAATCAATATTAAATTGCTTCCACAAGGTGCACCCAGTATTGCATTGACAGTTTTAACCATTTTGACAGTTCACATAGACAATGGGTAATTCCTTATCTAATTATGTTATTTTTTCTTGTTTGATTTTGTCTTGTTTGATTTTATCTTATCGTGTTTTATCTTGCTCAATCCTGTAAAGCACTTTGGTACACCGAAAGGACTGTTGTAAAGGGCTGTATAAATAAAGTACATTTACATTTATGTACATTATTGTTGTAGCTGAACTCCACACATCTTTAGTCACATGTGCATCTAACTGACTAACTGTGTAATAACTAACTATTGCACGCATGCAGTTATTGATCCTCCCTTACAAAAACCGGTGTGGTTGCGTGTCTGGCCTTGCACATGCCTTGCACACACACACACACACACACACACACACACACACACACACACACACACACACAGCTGATATATCTCAAGTGGTTTGCCGTCTAGTAATCAAAGCTTCAGGCCCTATCAGCATTCCTAGTTATTACAGTATCACATTAAGTGCCACACCTCTTGACTCCTTCACTGAGATACCGTCAATGAGATGTGTGTGTGTCTGTCTGTCTGTCTGTCTGTCTGTCTGTCTGTCTGTCTGTCTGTCTGTCTGTCTGTCTGTCTGTCTGTCTGTCTGTCTGTCTGTCTGTCTGTCTGTCTGTCTGTCTGTCTGTCTGTCTGTCTGTCTGTCTGTCTGTCTGTCTGTCTGTCTGTGTGTGTGTGTGTGTGTGTGTGTGTGTGTGTGTGTGTGTGTGTGTGTGTGTGTGTGTGTGTGTGTCTGTCTGACTGTCTGTGTGCTTGTCTAAACGTGAAGTGCTGATAGAAACGATTACGCTGCCAATAATCGAAGGCTGTGAAAGCAATTGGTCATCAAACAGGGAGGCTACACAGTTACAGCACTTTTGGAAATGTTCCTGGCATATCTTTAGCAGCATTAACCGTCACGGCAATAAAGATCCAAGATTGCACAGGCTTAAAGCTGGGGTGGGCTATTTTGTCTTGGTGTTCCAATTCTCAGTGGTTTATTTCATTCACTATATAGTGGACTATAAAATACCCAAAATTTGAGTGAACATACGATGCTCCCTACATGTTACTCCCGTATACCACAATGCAATGCTGTCGCATTTACTGACGCAAATGACATTTAGAAATGTTCAGCGTAGTGTCCAAATTCTCGTTTGTTCGTTCCCTACACAGTTCACTATATCATAGACACTGTGTAGGGAATAGTGGGTGAGTGAATAGGGAACGATTTCGAACACAGCTACAGTTTGTCTTCGTGACATCAGACATCCAGCACCCCTGGGGCGCCCTTAGCTCAGTTGGTAGGGCGTCCCCCCCCCGGGCCGGGCCCAGCAGCAGACCCGGGTTCGATTCCCACCCGCGGTCGTTCTCTGCATGTCACTCCCCTCTCTGCCCCATTTCAACTCTGTCTCTACACTATCAATAAAAGCATAAAAATGCCCAAAAAATATCTTAAAAAAAAAAGACATCCAGCACCGCCAAATACACAGCCCTTGTTTCATGACCGCGGTGTGCGACTATTTGACTGTGAGATTTTCAAAATAATCGTCAACTATTCGGCATCACCCATACAACTAGCATAGCCCAGAGAAGAGGTTTAAAAACCAACTTCACACACACACACACACACACACACACACACACACACACACACAACCACGTTTTAATGATGCCCAGAGGGAACTATTCAACTGTCCTATGTCACAGCAGGACAACACCCTTAGGAGATGCTGCATTCAAGTACACAAAGTAAAGCTCAGACATTTGAATGTTTGCATAATGAACTCTACTGTTCTTCTCTGCCACTATGTTGAAGGTTCACATACATACTGTATAAATCACTCACTTTTCATAACTAAAGAAAGTTAAGTTATCTTTATTTGTCAGTTGTACACGAGGCACATTGAAATTCGTCTTTTCGCATATCCCCTCTCAAGTTACCACACTTCGGAGGGGGTCAGAGCGCAGGGTCAGCCGCAGTACAGCGCCCCTGGAGTAGTTTTGGGGTTAAGTGTCTTGCTCAAGGACACAATGGTAGAGATGGTGGGCACCATAGACACAATACCAGCCTCAGCTAGTTTTACAACTCACACCCTCCTGTCCGGTGCCGGGGATCGAACCAGCGACCTCATGGTTACTGGTCGGCCACCTTACCTCTAGGCCATCCTACCACCCCTAACATCCCCCCTCTTTTGATCCAGCCTTATAAATAGACAGTGAGGGGACAATAGGGAATGGCATGGGGATGTGGTATGGCTGTTGTGTGATCTTTCCAGTGAGCCCCCCCCCCCCCACACACACACACACACACACACTCACACACACTCACACACACACACACACACACACACACACACACACACACACACACACACACACACACACACACACACACACACACACACACACACACACACACACACACACACACACACACACACACACACACACACACACACACACACACACACACACACACACACACACACACACACACACACACACACACACCCTCCCCTCACAGGCTAGATAGCATGTGAATCCAATTGAGCTTTGGCAATAGATAACACATTAGCGGCCACAAGCGCGTCACATGTACTCAGGGTTAATACAGCTTCCGGAAAGGTAGTGTAGTGAGAGAATGAGATCATAAGGCTGTAATAACCAAGCAAAGACTATTTAATCAGACAACAGAGGCTTCGGTTGCGTTCCGAATCACATACTCTTTCTTTTTTCTATTCTACATACTACATCCAACGATAAAAAGAATCTAGTTAGGATGCAGTAGGCATACTATTGGGACATACTTTTCTCTCTTATTTCATCATAACATTGCGCCTTGATCTTACCTCTTGCTTTTATATCCGTCGCATCCCCGTTTGTTTTCATATGGAGGCTTCGTCGATGTTACGTCACTTCACGTGCGCACTGGATTGTGGGTCAGAATCGCCCAAATAGGATGCAGTTTTCAACACTAACAATCTTGGCCGCATGAAGTAGGACATCCGGGTACTTCTAACCATCCTAAATCTGGCCACAAGAATCGGGACATCCTAAATCTTTTTTCTACCATACTATCTAGTAGAAAGTATGCCATTCGGAACGCAACCAGAGGCTTCATGTTCTTGGATCCTGTAAGAACATGGAGGTCCATCCGACACCCCGCGGTGGCTTTCAGAGAAGAATGGCTCTCATCCTGGCAACAACAATGGCTTCAGTTCACCATAACAACAATGCAATGCTCTCAATTAGCCAGTCATGTGAGGGGGGGGGGGGGGGGGTAGTGGGGGGGGACAGTTAGAAGATACAGTAGGGCAGGTCTACTCGAATACGGCCCTTCTTGGTTTTTTCTGGCCCGCAAGAGTTTTTTTTTTCAAGGAAAATTTTTTGTCTGCAAATCTGGTTGCGTACACGGTGTAATATGATAAATAAAACAAATGCAGTAAATCAGTTTTACACATGAGGCTGGTTTATGAAGCTGCATGAGTGTCTCAGTATTGGCCTTACAACTTAGAGCCAAACTTTGCTGAAATAGCAAAATCAAGGCAGTGCAAGAATTTCTCTCACTGACTGAAACAGGCTCAAACTGTCTCATATGTACAGTTCTGTTTTGTGATAAATCCAACAACATTGTTGAATCATAAGAATGTGTCCAAAATATGTGAGAACAACAATTGTTATAGTGATGCGATTAAAAGTGAAGAAGAAGAAAGGAATGCGTCTGAAAGGTTATTCCATTTAGCAGTGCTATATCTATTGAGTTAACTCTACTACTAGTACGATTTATTTGTAGCGATTAATTGACATTATATGGTTTTTTTTTACCTTTATTTATACAGGTAAATCCCATTGAGACCGAAGACTCGTTTGCAAGGGAGACCTGTTCCCATTCCCACGTTACCATTCACACACCGATAGCAGGCTAACTATCGACATTCACACATTTTACTGTATGTGTGGCCCATGAACCCCCCCCCCCCCCCCCCCCAGCGGTTTTCCTTTTCGGCCCACTTGTTAAGGAGGCTGAATACCCCTGCAGTGGGGGTTTTCTGAGCATAAGACAACAGGAGAGGTGTGAGAAGTCTTGAGTGGTTTGCTGGATACTCATTTGAGGAATCTATATTTTGGTTTTAGAATTAAACGACATTAATATATCTCATTACCCTTATAAGAATTTTAGGAATCTATACAAGATAAATACAATGTTTCTTATTGCAGATGTGAGCATTCTAACATTTGAGTCCGGAGATATATCATATGCAATATTTGGCATTACAGTAGGTTTAAGGACTTTTTAAGACCTTTTCAAAGCCACTCAGAATGATATTTAAGAGAAATATTACTGAAAGCAAAACTGTATAGAAAGAAAATACAAAATACTTTGGGTTAGGGACACTTCTGCATAGAATACAATTTCTTTGGAACAGTCTTAAAGTTATAAGATCTAAGGGTTAATATGATTATTATATTATGTTGTTGTATGTCATGTTTGGTTGCTATGTGTAATGTGGACATTTGTGTTTGGGTGGGAGAAGCCAAAAACAAATTTCCACCAAGGTAGACAACATCTATCTATCCTGTCTGCCTGCCTGCCTGTCTGTCTGGGCCCGTCTGTCTGTCTGCCTGTCCCTGTCTCCCTCCCTCTTTACTGTCTGTGTGTCTATCATCTAAAATACACAACTTAAAGCCAAAAATTACAATAATGTATCACTTAAACGTTGCAGCTTGACCATATTTGACCATGCAAACTTATTCAAAGTAGAACACTGATAAACTCCCCTACTCACCATGTTTTAGTATTGATAAGGCTCTTGAAATAACCTGTTTTAAGACATAGCCTACAAATTGAAGCATGCTATTTTTACGATTAACTTATTCAATGCATTTTAAGACAGTAGGCCTATCTGTAGTAATGTAGGCTATCTGTGTTATCTGCAGAAAAAAAAAGATTAAAAAAAACTTGCATGCAGTGTGGAAGTAGCCTAGACAACCAAAAACTATAGCTGAAGATATCCACTATCTCTGAGTGACTATAAACGCTGCTGCGGTACTTTGCTGGCTCTGTGCCGACCACATTGAGACTGTGACCCCGAGTTACGAGCTGTCATACGCGGCAAGGACAGAGGCACATGGGGGGGTTGGGTATGGAGGGAGGGAGGGAGGGGGGACTTTTCACGTGTGGATGTTTAAACGAGCGGCAGCATCACGCCACACACAGTGGGTGAATGAAACTACGTCTGGTTACTAAACCAACCGCCCAATAACACTGGGTATTTCTATCATTCGCGCGCTGTTGCAATATAAGGAAATCATGATTAGTAGCTAATGGCGACAGAAGCAACAAGACGTTTCAACACTTAACGAAGAGAAAATTAGCCTTTTCAATTCAGCAGCAGCCTCTTTGTCCCCACCATAGACTGTGTATGAATGGTCACCCCACACTCACACACACACACACACCACGTTGTTTGACCAACACACGCTCCGTCACTCACCGGGTCGTTTCGGAGGTTTCGTATCCGTCCTATGGAGGCTCAGTTCGGCTTGAGTGAGTGTCGCGTTGGGGGTTGTCCCGGTTCTTGCTAAAAACCAACGGTGTAACGGCGGATACTCCAACAGCAGCAGGAGCGAGGTACCACTGCAGCGCTGGACAGGACAACTTCTGGGATGGTGATGATGATGACACTATGGCCCAATGCGCATGCGCAGAGACGACAGCCGCTAACAGGCAGTGGTGGAATCTGACCTGACAAATCGCACGTGCGAGAAAGTGGGAGAGGCGCACGAGAGAGAGGTGTGTTATTACCTATCTATCTATCTATCTATCTATCTATCTATCTATCTATCTATCTATCTATCTATCTATCTATCTATCTATCTATCTATCTATCTATCTATCTATCTATCTATCTATCTATCTATCTATCTATCTATCTATCTATCTATCTATCTATCTATCTATCTATCTATCTATCTATCTATCTATCTAATCTATCTATCTATCTATCTATCTATCTTAAAGTACAATCAGGAACATTTACTTTTAGTATCAAAAGTAAAATAACGATGCAGAGAAATTGTCCTACAAGACAAATACCATTTATTTCTGTGAAATAACGATGACTACCTCATAATAATATGCTATCTCATTATTACACAATGATGGAGCCTAAGAAATAATATAGTTAATAATAGAAATAAACATTGTAGTCTCTTGCTTCCATATCAAATGGAAATTCAAGATGTTTTGTAAAAATATATTTTTTATCACTTTATTATGTACCAACCAAAGACAGGCATGTACATTTTACAATTACATACTTAGTACAACTGTCGTTCCTGGGTGAGCGTATACCCTCACCAAAGGCATTAAGAAAAACTATATAAAAATATCATTCTTTGCACTGATGGTCTCGTTTGCTGTTACATGTAATTTATGATCATCAGAAGAAAAAAAATAGACTGTTTCAGAAATATTCAAAAGTTCCTCGTAGCACCTTTAAATAACAAAAGAAGGGAGGAAAAACCACATTAAGACAACTGAAAATTGTATAACTTAATGCTATTGTTATTTCAGAGGATCACCCACTAAACCCGCGACTGTAACAACAGTCTTGTTTGCCATGGTCGGGTGTTATGTCACTGAGTGGCTTCCCTACATTGTTTTGTGTCCAGCCCTGAACTATTGGGGTGGAAAAGATTTGCAGTTATGCATTACGCTGCACATTTTTTTGGCTCCTGTTATATAAGAATATAAATAATAATTGGCCTTATATTCATGTGGTACTTTTTCAAAAAAGGCATCTACAAAGTGCTCGTCAAACATAAAAATTTACCAATTTTAACACACGCAGAAAAGTAGTAATTTAAAGAAATAAAATGTGTGAAAATATTTTTTTTTACAACTCTTTATTGTGGTTTTGAAAGTTAAACATTTAGCTAAAAAAACAAAATATGACTTTTAACATTTTTCTTTACTCCCTGTTTTATTTTCTTGTTTTCTGCCCATTTTGCCACTGTGCGAATTGTATGTAAAGATAATTAAAGAAAATAAACCTATTTAAGAAACAATGCATGCTGCCCTAAAGTCATCCATCATATATAAAATATAAAATATAGCATAACAAATTGTATAGATTTGTAAAAGAGATCATAAGGAACACAGGAAGCTAATATAAATATGAATTATTGAGCTGTGGAAAAGGGTAGGATTAAATAAGTTATACTTAATAAGTATTAATAAGTGTCCTACTCCTTTTCAGGCATATCAATTCAATATGTTAGTTTGTTTATTTTTGTTTATTTTTTAATTTATTTTTTGTGAAATCATTTGAACAAATTTTTTTGTATTTTCATGCTTTTCATTTTGTTTTGTAGTTTTGATATGTCTGAAATAAATTGAATCAATCAATCAATCCAAGAAGATAGAGAGGTCATATCACCATTATATGTTAATGTAATATATGGAACAATAGTATCTGACATATCCCTTTATGTTTGAGTACATTAAAGTTAAGTACAAGCACAAACATTGTGTTGGGAAGTTTCACTTGGCAGTATTTCTTTGCAGGTCCATTTCATTCAAATATTGTAATACAGCTCTGGAAAAAAATAAAAGACCACTCCAAAATGTTCAGTGTCTCTCGTTTGACTGTTTATAGGCATATGATTGAGAAGAATGAACATTTTGGTTTTGTTCTATAAACTACTGACAACATTTCTATCAAATTCCAATGCATTGTTTTTGTCATTAAGAGCATTTTCATTAAGTAATGTAGAGATGAAGATTTAAGTAAAATCCAGACTGGTCTTTCAATTTTTTCCGGAGCTGTAGTATAATTTCAACATATTGCAAATCATACCCCTGGGCTATTCGCCTATTAAATGCCTGAACCCCCCCTCCCCCGTCCCCTACTGACATAAGAAATCCTCTATTTTTTTAAACAGACACTCAGATTTTTATTTAGCATAGTTATTAAATTATTGTTGCCTATTGTTGTCTGTGTATGCATGTATGCTAATTTGCACTGTGGGTGGTGAGCAGAGCACCACCCTAATTTCGTTGTACTGTTTGCACAATGACAATAAAGACTGAATCTGACATGAAAGAAAGGTCAAATTTTGGCTGCTGTGTTGAAATGCTGCTGTCTGCTGTGCAAGCATGAGTAGTGTTTCACAATTTTGGAAGATGACAGATGTCTTCAGGCCAAACAAGCATTGAGAAACATCAAGTACACTATGATCTTATCTGAAGACTTTTCTGTTTCCCTTTTAACCTGTCATTTTCTTGTTTTTTATTTATTCGCTTTGGCAACTTATCGGCCTGTATTTGTTCTTTGTTTTACTATCTCAATTTTTCAGATATCTATACTTGATTTTTAGGCCCTTCTAAAGCACTTTGAAATGGCCTTGTGTCTGAATTGTGCTATAGAAATAAACTTGCCTTGCCTCGCCTTAAAATCTGCTTTGAATTCAATATACTTGGAACTGCCGTAAGATAACACAGTGACACCCTTCTTTACATGTTGCACCCTGACCCCTTTGTTTATTGCTATTATCTGTTACTGCTCCTATAGGTTATGTGAGCTGTGTAGGTATGTGTGTGTATCTGTTAATAAGTGTTTCATCTTTTTAACAACAGCAGATGAGTGAACATGAGTATAATACATTTTTTATTTATGTAGCCCCTATCAAAATAAAGGACAGTCGTTCAAATCCCCCCTATCAAAATAAGGGCTGGGATTGAATACGTTTTGGTTTATTTATTTATAAAACAAAGTATCCAAGTCCTTCAAAGTAAAATAAATTAATAATACAAAACTAATACATAACAAGAAAAGATCACAGATGGTTCGTGTTGTGGTGGTTAGATGCCCCCCCCCCCCCCCCCCCCCCCTCCATAGAGTCTCAGTCCTCTTCACAGCAGACCCGGGTTAGAATCCAGCCCGGGTCGTTCTCTGCATGTCATTCCATCTCTGTCTCTCCAAACTGTCTAGTAAAATGCAAAAATGCCCTAAAATATATATCTTATAAGAGATAAGATCAATGAAACAAAGAGCCCCAGCTAAGGGAAAAAGACTTCCGGCAAAAGTAATATTTTAAGGAGTTCCGTAGTTAATTCTTATACAAACGAAAAGTCGGCTCTGGAAAAAATTAAGAGACCACTCCAAATGTTCAGTGTCTCTCATTTTACTATTTATAGGCATATGTTTGAGTAGAATGAACGTTTTGGTTTTATAATATAAACTACTGACAACATTTCTACCAAATTCCAATGCATTTTTTTGGTCAATAAGAGCATTTCCATTAAGTAATATAGAGATGAAGATTTAAGAAATATCCAGACTGGTCTCTCTTAATATTTTTCCGAAGCTGTTACCTCAGAAATCCCATGCTCTTCAACCCTGCAACAGTAAATGTAATCGGACCACCAAAATCTTTGTTCTGCTCTCTCGACCGAAATGAACCCCCCTCTTTTTTTTCAATGTTCTTTTTGGATTAATTACTTTATCCATCTTCACTGTCCTGTGTAAAGTCTGTCCAGCCGACGGAATGTGAGCCAGCCGTTGGCACGACGATGTGACAGTGCTTAATTGGAACATTCTGGTTCTGCTAATGAGGAAGAGGATGAACTAGGGCAGACTGGGGAAGAGCTTGGATCAGGACACTTTAGTCTGTCTTTCCTGAATTTCCCTCGGATAAATAAAGTATCTATCTATCTATCTATATCTATCTATCTATCTATCTATCTATCTATCTATCTATCTATCTATCTATCTATCTATCTATCTATCTATCTATCTATCTATCTATCTATCTATCTATCTATCTATCTATCTATCTACTATCTATGAAGTTTGAGGTGTCCTTTATTTAAAAAGAAAACATATTTAACTCTTTTCTTTACTAATACAGTGACATACTTCTGTCTAGTTTTGATGAGGACACTTTAGTCTGTCTGCATGAAGTTTTTATTTTATTTTATATTTTATTGTAGTCATATATTAATCTGAGAGTTATTTTTTTTACATTTACAATATCCTACACTTTTTTTTATGCAAACAATAAAATAATAATAATAATAATAATAATAATAATAATAATAATAATAATAATAATATAATAATAATAATAATAATAATAAAATGAATAAAATAAAATAAGTTTGAGGTGCCCTTTATTTAATTTTTTTTTTAACTCTGTTTTTTGTCTTTTTTTAAACTAATTCAGCGACATAATACAGTCCCAACAACACACACACACACATACACACACAACACACACACACACACGTACAAAAACGTGTGTAGACCTTTTTATATACAGTTTATATGGTGGGGACAGATCATATCAACACTAATTGCATTACACAGTAGCGTAACATGAACAGTGTGACCTTTCTTGACCTCTGCCAGACAGCCAGACAGAGCCTAGGCTGTGTAATAAGTAATAACGTCAGAATTGTTTCCAGGCACACACACAGTACGGACAGGTAGCGGATCATGAGGAATATTCACTGATTTTGCCAAGAAGTGATTTTGACAACAAGCGTTCTCCAGAATCGCTGACTCCTTTAAACCTGCAGTGTGTAGAATTTTGGGTTTTATTTCCTAGCACATTTTTTAGAAAGTAATTATAATATCCATAAGTACATTTAATTTAGTGCATAATAGCTGAAAAAAATGTTTTGAATTTTTTTTCCCCCTTAGAAAAGGGTCTCATATATGTCCATATTTCTGCATATCTTGGACCAAGGCCTAGTGCAGCCATCTTGAAAGTGTCATAGTTGGAATGTCATCAGGTGCATTGTTTAAAATTTAGAATTGTTCTTGTCCTTGAAGGCCACTGTAGCTTCTGTTATTATTCGAAAGGTTGGGGTTACCCAGGGAGTGTTGCATTCTAGAACTTTGTAGAACTTTCTTGGTGATGTCATATTACACACTGCACCTTTAATATAGTTTTTTCTTCTGTCTTTCCATTCCCTTTTAGCTATCATTATATTATCAATATTATATTATTTTGACATGTTTCAAATAAAGCCTTCATTCATTTATATATTCAAGCTCCCTTGATATCCAGCTCTGTCTGTTGTGTCAGTCTCTCTCCTAGCAGGCAGCAGTTTGGCTACTCAATATTTATCTAGTCTGCCGCAGGTAGGACGTCCGCAACTGTTTGCTAATGTGTGTCTCTCTGCGCTCCCTGAGACAATAAACAATTCACGGGAGATTAGGAGACACACAGACACACAGACACACAGACACACACACACACACACACACACACACACAGACACACACAGACACACGTACACACACCCACCCACACACACACACACACACACAGACACACACACACACACACACAACACACACACACACACATACACACACAAAAGACGTGAAAACAAAGATGTGATGTGGCGAGGCCTTTACAGAGAGAGAGGGGGTTGGGGGACTGAGAATGCAAAACAGATTTTGCCATTGGGAGGGTTCCAGGGGAGATTTTCGGGGGTGTTTTTTTGTGGGTGCGTGCTGAGTGTGTGTGTCCAGCAAGAGGATCCCTTTCTGCTTTCATAAGCTTCTCTCTGCACATAAGAGGATCTCAGTCTCACTCTAACAGCCTGAGAACAAAGTCTTCACAGTTTTTTGAAGACAGTCAAAGTCTGAGACCATAAAAAACAGTGTGTGCCGATTCCACTGTGTCATAGTGTGCATGCTCCTTCTAAAGTCACACAGAGTCACATGAATGCACACACACACGCGCGCACACACACACACACACACACACACACACACACACACACACACACCACACACACACACACACACACACACACACACACACACACACACAACACACAGATAAGAAATCCCTATCTATGCATGCAATTCTTTTTGTGTCTTTGGTCTTCGGTCTCAGGATTTTTCTATCAGAATTTGTCCAATTACGCATGTGTGACTTTCTGACACACACAACACAC
Source organism: Ammodytes dubius (assembly GCA_026122265.1). Lineage (NCBI taxonomy): Eukaryota > Metazoa > Chordata > Actinopteri > Uranoscopiformes > Ammodytidae > Ammodytes > Ammodytes dubius. The sequence goes on along the minus strand of CM047511.1, from coordinate 29,439,545 downwards.
ACACACACACACACACACACACACACACACACACACACACACACACACACACACACACACACACACACACACACACACCACACACACACACACCACACACACACACACACACACACACACATTGTCCTATTTCCTTCAGCGCATTAATACTGCACACTCATATATTTTCAAGGTTATTATACACCCTTCTGATTTGTTGTGATAAACCACTGTAGCATCTTTGCTATCTGACTTTGAAAGATGGCATTAGATGAAAAAGTCAGGGGATTGTCCAAATCATTAGGATTCATAGACATAGTCATAGTCATTCTTGTGAAGACTTGGACATAAAGGGACAAGCTGGGATAGGTGGGTTGGGGTGGTTTGGGGGGGGAAGGTATCTTTGCTCATTATTTGAACATTAAAGGCCTACTTCACCGGTGGGAATATGAAGGTGTATTGAATTCTGAGATCCTATGTAGTATAAATGTGCAAAAAAATAAATAAATTGGTTCATCCTAGCCTGAGAAAAGGCAGAAAGAGTGTTTTATGGTCTCACTGTTTAACCCTACATTTCTCTTACTGTGACATCACATTTATACTACATAGGATCTCAGAATTCAATACACTTCATATTCCCACCGGTGAAGTAGGCCTTTAACCTTTTTTTGGTCAAAATATTGTGTCAAAAATGATTAATATTTTATGTACGAATGTCAAATGTAAACAAATAAAAATAAATAAAAAAAAGCTCAATTTCTTCTTGTCCATTGTGACATATTGTTTAAAAAAATATTATATTACATCTACAACAAACAAAACAATCTTTAGGATTCATAATCTGGGCACAATGAATATCTCAACTAAATCTCATAGAAGTTCTTCTAATAGTTGTTGAGATATATTTTGCAGTTAAAACAAATTGAATAAACGTGCAACAGTCTTGAAATGCTCCTTTACTTGAGGTCTGCTGCAACCCTCAGTTCTTTTAAATCAAGTCTGAAGACTTTTCTGTTTCCATTTTAACCTGTACTTTTTATTCTATTTGAATGTTTTACTTCTTTTCATTCGCTTTTAAATGTTTTCTAATGTGTTTCATGTATTTTAATCTTGCCCCAGTAAAGCACTTTGAATGGCCTTGTGTTTGATTTGTGCTATAGAAATAAACTTGCCTTGCTTTGCCTTTAGAGTTTGGCAAAATGTTTTTTGTCTAATGGCTTAGACTATTTAACATTTCATAACATCACCTGCAAATAACAACTAAACAAACATTAGAACAAAACAGTGTGCATGGGTCCAAGTGATGACGTCAAATGTGTGTTTGTGTGTGTGTGTGTGTGTGTGTGTGTGTGTGTGTGTGTGTGTGTGTGTGTGGTGTGTGTGTGTGTGTGTGTGTGTGTTGTGTGTGTGTGTGTGTGTGTGTGTGTGTGTGTGTGTGTGTGTGTGTGTGTGTGTGTGTGAGGTTAGGGAGCTCTGAGTTTTTTTGAGTCAATGTTGGAAACCTGTTAAACTCCAATTATCGATCTGTTTATCTCCCCCTCTGTTCCCGGCACTGATGAACTCTTTGGCTTCCCTCACCTTGAATGTCCATTTTCTAAAAGCCCTCCTAACCTTTGTCCCACTGACTTTTGTCATCATTTCATTCAAATAGCAGGAACCAATCACCATGAATGATTTTAAAACGCGACTCACATGTTTTCTTGTGACAAGTTCTGGAGTGTGTCAATGTTTCACTGAATAGCATTTTATCACTGTCTCAAAACTGTTCTTCTTCTTCACCCACTAAAATGTATTCGTCTCTTTTTCTCATGGTCTGTGCTTTTCTTCTTATTCTTGTCTTATTTTTCATTCACTTTAACTGCTGCCATTTCGGCCAGACCTTGCTCGGAAAAGTGGTCATTTGACCTCAAGTAATTTTGCCCTAAAAATAAAGGTTAAATAAAAAAATAAATGTATTCTCAGTGTGTCTCTGTCGACCTCCACCTACGTCCCCATGAAACACTATCGGATCCATTTCTCCCTCTGTATCTCTCATCACAGGCTGCCTCTAGCTCATATTATCCTTCTTAAATAATAATAATAATAATAATTGATAGGTTTTATATAGCGCTTTTTTGTAGGTCACTCAAAGACGCTTTACATTGCATAGAATATACATAAAAGAAAAGAAAAAAAAGAGCTTTTTCCTTTTCAGATCTATGGAAATAAAAAATATTTTCCCAAAAGTAACCGATACTTTGAGACAGGAATGAGGATGTTTGTTTAGCCCCTGTGTGTGTGCACCCACATTTTTGCCAAAATCAAAGTTGAGACCAATATCTGGGTACTGTTGTAAGCAATGCATGCACTGGCCTTCTGTTCGTTTGCCCTGCGTTTGTTCCTTTTATATACTATCTATGGTTTGTTCACATTGTTGCCCTTTTTCTTTACTCTTCCCCACTGTCTCTTAAAGAGTCCGTGCACGCCACTGGTTGAGATAAAGGAAAAAGTAGGGCAAACATTGAACAAGAAAAATGTCCCTTTACATGGTCACGTGCCAAGCAAGCAAGGTATGTACAAGTAGTCCTCCCTGCAACACAACAAATTAATGAAAAACATATGAAAAAGTCATTTGAACCAGATTGAAGCAAGTTTTCATCAAGCCACAGCTATTTAAAAAATTGGAACAAGCAATCCGCCTCAGACTTTACTCTTAACTTTACAGATAACTGCACGTCACATACAGACTCACACACACTCTCTCTCTCTCTCTCTCACACACACACACCACACACACACACACACACACACACACACACACACACACACACACACACACACACACTTATACTGTATATATCCTGCATGCCTTACTGTGGAAATCAAAGCCATGTGCAGTTCTACTCTTGTTCCTTCCTCCAATCACAGCAGAGGTGGAGCCGTAATGTCCGACCCCCCGAACATGGTCGTAAATGTGAACAATGACTGTTTTTCTTTAGGCTTCGTCGACATGAGAACATGTGTGTGTGTGTGTGTGTGTGTGTGTGTGTTGTGTGTGTGTGTGTGTGTGTGTGTGTGTGTGTGTGTGTGGTGTGTGTGTGTGTGTGAGTTGTTTGCGTGTGTCTTTATGTGGACTCAACCCTTATTGCTTTTTAATGTCAAGGTCTTAAACTTTACTTGAACCCTACATTCACATTCTCATACACTTAATAGAATACATATGTTGCATGCATCTCCATGTTTAAACACAGATGTTTTTATGTGCTCTCTGTCTCACTCATGTACATTCCTTCTGCACCGTGTAATGTAAAGCAGCCGTGGTCAGACTTGGCTCAGCTGTCACATTATAAATCAAGTATGTACTGTATATACTGTTTATCTGTACTCTAGCGGCTATAACAGCACACAATATTATGACATTAGGGAGTGATAAAATCATTTGTATGTAATATGCATTATAGACACAGTTGGGCAAGAAGTATTCAGATCCTGTCCGAAGTAAAAGTACTAATACCTTTCAGGGAAATAACATATTATCGTGGTGGAGAGGATTTTTTTGTCCATATGAACCTGAGGGCTGTGTTGTCTGGATTCTGGTGCTGCTGGTAGGGTCTCAGCGTATACAAAATTTCTGGAACAGCTTACAGCGACAGATTAAAATGAATACCATGATATCCTTTAACCAATTTAAACATATATGTCTTGAATCTACCAAACTTTGATTGTAACTGTTTTAATAAGGCTATATTGTACTTACTGTGAGGGAATTTTGGGTCTTTAGTTGTAATATTAATGGGAAAGATTAATAGGTCATATATGCCTATCTTGTGTGTCTGTCTCTCAGACTCTAGGTCAGCCTTGGAGCCTGTTAGGAGACACTTCAGGTCAGTTGTATAGATAAAGTCTCATCTCCTTAGACTCCAGAATGTTATGGTTCACTGTGTTCAGCTCTGAACCAATACATTGGTACGCTTGGTGCCCGAGCCGGGGAGGTGGTAGAGATAGCGCGAGGTTAAAACACAGCTCTAAGCATGAGTTTGGGAGAATTGAAGTGCAAGTCACGAGAGTTGCAGTCCGGTTCTCCTTGGCCAAGTCTGTAATAAATATTGCTTCATAATTCATCCAAGTCTCCTGAAATATTCTTCCACCTGAGTTGACCTCCAACCTTAACAGAACTTCCATCACACTTACCAATTTAATTCTATTCCTAGTCACTCTACACCTCTGTTTAAAATGTTTTCTTTACCAGCTTGTTGTGTATTTGTACTGTATATTGTGTTTGTATTGTTGTTTTTGTTTCTCGACATCATTGTAAATGAGGGTCTCCCCTCAATGATATCTCGAGTATAAATAAAGGAGAAAAAAATGTGCCTGCCTTCTTGGAGATCCTGAATAGAGTCATGCATGGGGCTCTGGTAGGGGACTCCATAGTTCTGCTAGGAGACAACGCACACATGACAACTGGAGAGGCATTATTGGGAGAAATGGCCTCCCTGACCTAAACCAGAGTGGTCGTTTGTTATTTGGACTTCTGTGCTAGTCATGGACTGTCCATAAAGAACACCATGTTCGGGGCGCTCCGGTGGCGTGCTGGATAGAGCGAGTACCATATCGGCTCCGGCCTTCGTTGCAGTGGTCGTGGGTTCAAATCCGACCCGTGGACCTTTACTGCAGGTCATCCCCCCTCTCTCTCTCTCTGTCTCCTCATTTCAACTCTGTACTATCCAATAAAGCTTGAAAATGCAAATAATCTTTTTAAAAAAAACACCATGTTCAAACATAATGAAGCTCATAAGTATACGTGGTACCTCAGCACCCTGGGCTGAAGGTTGATTTGTGATAGTATAGTCTGATCTGAGGCGGCATGTTTTGGACACTTGGGTGAAGAGAGGGTCCGAGCTGTCAACCAATCGCTATCTGGTTGTGAGTTGGGTCAAAGGGTGGGGTAAGACTCTCGACAGACCTGGTAAGCCCAAACGGGTAGTGTGGGTAGACTTGGAAAGTCTGGAGGAGGCCCATGTCCGAGAGATCTTCAACTCACACCTCCCGCAAAGCTTTTCTGTCTCCCTGTGGAGGTTGGGGACATTGAACCCAAGTGGTCCATGTTTAAAGCTTCCATTGTTGAAGCCGCGGTGGGCAGCTGTGGCCTCAAGGTCTTAGGTGCCTCAAGGGTGGTAACCCCTTGAACACCGTGGTGGACCCGTGGGGTTAAGGAAACCGTCCAACTGAAGAAGGAGTGATTCTGGGATATGTTATCCTAGGAGTACTTTGGATGAACTATTTTAGCCCTCTATGTAAGAGGTAGAGTTGTTACGTCCAGAAATGCTTAAAGCTTTGGGTTTGGTAGGGCTGTCTGGGGTGACACGCCTCTTCAACATCGCGTAGAAGTCTGGGACAATGACTAAAGAGTGGCAGACTGGGGTGGTGGTTCCCCTGCTCAAAATGGGGGACCAGAGAGTGTGTGCCAATTACAGGGGTATCACAGTTCTCAGCCTCCCTGGCAAAGTGGACTCCAAGGTGCTGGAAAGGAGCGAGGGTTCGGCCGATAGTCGATCCTAAGATTGAAGAGGAACAATGCAGATGTAGTCCTGGCCGTGGAACAACAGACCAGCTTTTTACTCTGGGAGTATGCTCATCCTGTCTACGTGGGTTTTGTGGATCAGGAGAAGGCGTCTAACAGGGTTCACCAGGAGTGAAGGGGGGGTGTTCTCGTCAATAAGTCTGATTGGTTCCCGTGGGGGTTTGGCCTCCGCCAGGGCTGCGCATTGTCACAAATCCTGTTTGTGTTATTCATGAACAGGATATCGAGGCGTAGTCGTGCTGGGGAGGGGCTGCAGTTCGGTGGGCTGAGAATCTCATCACTGCTGTTTGTGGTCCTGATTACATGATCCGTCTGTGACCTCCAGCTCTCACTGCTGAGTGTGAAGCTGTTGATTGAGGCATGAGGAACAGCACGTCTTAATCTGAGGCCTTGGTTCTCAGCAGGAAACCGGTGGATTGTTAACTCCAGGTAGGAAATGGGTCCCTTGGCGACTTGTTAGCGAGTGAGGGGAAAGAGAGCTGAGTCGGAAGGCAAAGCTCTCGATCTACCGGTCGATCTTCGTTCCCACCCTATGGTCATAAAGGCTGGGTCATGACCCAAAGGTCTAAATCGCAGGTACAAGCGGTGGAAATGGGTTTCCTCAGGAGGGTGGCTGGCGTCTAGGGTGAGAAGCTCAGTCATCCACGAGGAACTCGGAGTAGAGCTGCTACTCCTTTGCGTAGAAAGGAGCAAGTTGAGGTGGTTGGGGCATCTGGTAAGGATGCCCCCTGGGTGCCTCCCAAAGGAAAGGCCTCAGGGAAGACCCAGGACGAGATGGATAGATTATATCTCTAAACTGGCAAGGGATTGCCTCGGGATCCCCCAGCCAGAGATGGTTAATGTGGTTTAGGGATAATGAAGTTTGGGGTCCCCTGCTGGAGCACCTGCCCCCGCAACCTGACCCCAGATAATCGGTTGAAGATGAGTGATGTGAACTTATCCCGCACTGTGAAAATATTCCTAAAGTAAAAATCCTGCATTCAAAATATCAATGTGGGGCACAAGTGCAGTGCCTCTTCAAATATGGCAAATCATCAGTTTTAAATTATCATATCTTAAAAAAGGACTCGTTTACATACTTCTGAAAAGTGTCCCGGCATGGTCTCATATTTGCTTGTGTGTAAATGTTACCTGAAGAGACCAAACTAATCAAAATATATTACAAATGCAGTGTGATAAAAACTACAAAATGAACCTGAGATGCAGCAGAGCGGAAAGACAAAGTACAATAAACTCTCAAGATACGTGGCTGATGGTCATATGTGTTTTGGCATTGAGTCCATCTGACTGTGACCTTCACATCCATCAATGTGGACTAAAAAGTCTCTCCATTCATGTGCTACCTGGCTAGATCAGGGGTTCCTACATGTTTCATTCTACAGGCCGAAAAGTAGCCTGGCCCACCCGCCTCCTACTTCTGCTCAATTTTCATTTCCCTTCAGTAGTCCTTCTGTACAAATGAAATGAAGTACAATGGTCTGGTAGGGCCATGCTAGCTGAAAAGGTCATATTAAAGCACAGTATATATACTCTGAAAAATGTCCTAGCATGGTCTCCTATCTGCTTCTGTGTGAATTGTTCCCCCTTGTGACCAGCGCAGACTAAATATAGTGGCGTGAGTAAGGACTGGAACGGCAGACATGTTTATCTAAGTATGTTCTGAAGGTAAAGTGCCAGGTATGTGGAATGACAGATCACAGGCTACTGATTGTCTGAGCTGAAAATATCCTGAACAAACAGACAGCCTCTTAAGCAGGAGTGCAACATAGGATACTGGTTGTGTCTGCCATCTAGTTGCACTATGGGTCATTGCAATCAGCTCACAATGAACTTTAATCTTATTGCACACTGCCACCTTCTGGACTAATAATATAGTGTGTGTAAACATGCTGGTCCAAATAAGACATTTGTGAGGGATGTGCAAAATGTAAAAAACTTAAGATTTATCCATTTCTAATGTCATTGATTGATATATTCAATGTAAATTCTTAAAAGTATTTACATTAAGACAGAATTTGTCAGATTCCACCATAAAGTGAAGCCCAAAAGAAACTTCCCAGAGGCAGTTATATATTTTGAAATTCCTATATGTATATTTGAGAACATCTAGTAAATTCATCCAAAGAATATGCCACAATTAAACATGTAGATAACTGAATACCCCTTGGAAAAGTTTTTTTAATTCATTATTATCAGCTGTATTGGAGTAGGGTGTGCTCTAAAACATGGACAATTGAAACCCCACTAGGTTGCAAAATGCTGCTTTATTGAAAACCAATAGGTAATGTTAAAAGTTTATCGTGGTTTAGAGTATAATGTGACCAGAGTAACTATTTTTAGTGATACTTTGCTTTTAGACTAACAGTGATGTTGCCCAAAATACCCCTCCTTTCAGAATTAGTGAATTACAGACAATGAACTGCATTCACGAGTAACAATGCGTTACCAACAGTACTTCTCTTTGTGGAATGACACACGGAGAACAAAAGTGCAGTCAAGATCAAGCTTTATTACGTGGATAAAGGCACAACATAGACAGCAAATACAAGGGAATGTATGGGTGCTTAATATTCATCTCCTTCCTCATCCTCGTCTCCCACACTATCAGCTCCAACCTCCTCATAATCTTCTCCAGAGCTGCCATGTCCTCTCTGGCCTCAGAGAACTCTCCCTCCTCCATACCCTCTCCTACGTACCAGTGAACGAAGGCACGCTTAGCGTACATCAGATCAAACTTGTGGTCGAGCCGAGCCCAGGCCTCTGCAATAGCAGTGGTGTTGCTCAGCATGCACACAGCCCTCTGGACCTTGGCCAGGTCTCCACCAGGAACTACAGTGGGTGGCTGGTAGTTGATGCCGACCTTGAAACCAGTGGGGCACCAGTCCACAAACTGGATGGAGCGCTTGGTCTTGATGGTGGCAATGGCAGCATTCACATCTTTAGGCACCACATCACCACGATACAAGAGGCAACAAGCCATGTATTTGCCGTGGCGAGGGTCGCATTTGACCAACTGATTGGCTGGCTCAAAGCAAGCATTGGTGATTTCTGAAACCGTTAACTGCTCATGGTAAGCCTTTTCAGCAGAGATGACGGGGCATAGGTGGCCAGAGGGAAGTGGATTCGGGATATGGCACCAAAGTTGGTCTGGAACTCTGTCAGATCTACATTGAGGGCACCATCGAAACGAAGGGAGGCGGTAATGGAGGAGACAATCTGACTCATCAACCTGTTCAGATTGGTGTAACTGGGACGCTCGATATCAAGATTTCTCATGCAGATATCATAGATAGCCTCGTTATCTACCATGAAGGCACAGTCAGAGTGCTCCAGGGTGGTGTGGGTGGTCAGGATGGCATTGTAGGGTTCCACACAGCAGTGGACACCTGGGGAGCTGGGTAGACTGAGAACTCAAGCTTGGACTTCTTGCCGTAGTCGACGGACAGACGCTCCATCAGCAGGGAGGTGAAACCAGAACCGGTGCCACCGCCGAAACTGTGAAAACCAGGAAGCCCTGGAGGCCAGTGCACTGGTCAGACTGAGGAGAGAGAAGATACAGTCATTACATTTATAAAACATAAGATAATGTCATTTAAAATAGTATAACTTCTTATATTAAGCTACCCACCAGTTTGCGGACTCTGTCCAGCACCAGGTCAATGACCTCTTTGCCGATGGTGTAGTGTCCTCGGGCGTAGTTATTGGCAGCATCCTCCTTACCGGTGATCATCTGCTCGGGGTGGAACAGCTGCGGTAGGTCCCAGTTCGCACCTCATCTAAGGAGAATTAGCATGAATTCAAAATGGAGGTTAGGCAAAAAAAAAACACACTACCAACTGTATATTTTTGTTTCAATAATATACATTTTGCGCTTACCGATGACAGTTGGTTCCAAGTCCACAAAAATGGCCCTGGGGACGTGCTTTCCTGCTCCACACTCGCTGAAGAAGGTGTTGAAGGAATCATCTCCTCCGCCACGAGTCTTGTCACTGGGCATCTGTCCATCTGGCTGGATCCCATGTTCCAGACAGTAAAGCTCCCAGCAGGCATTGCCAATCTGGACACCGGCCTGACCAACGTGTATGGAGATGCACTCGCGCTGTGGAAACAACAACAAACTGGTGTTAAGAAATATAAACTTGGGGCGCTCCGGTGGCGTAGTGGATAGGGCGCGTACCATATTGGCTCAGGCCTTCGTTGCAGTGGTTGCGGGTTCAAATCCGACCGTGCCTTTACTGCAGGTCATCCCCTCCTCTCTGTCTGTCTCCCTATTCCAACTTTATACTATCTAATAAAGCTTGAAAATGCCCCAAAATAATATTTAAAAAAATATCTATATCTCTCTCATATATATCTATAAACTTAAAATCAAGACCCTAGCTTAAAGACTGGTGGGAATGTGAACTGAGATCTTATGTAGTATAAATGTGCAAACATTTTTATTTTTATTTTTAAATCATTTCATCCTAGCCTGAGATAAGGCAGAAAGATTGTTTTATGGTCTCACTGTCTAACACTACATTCCACTAGTTTGACGTCACTAGTAAAAATGTAGGGTTAGGATTAACAGGACAGCTGGGCCAAGGGAAGAAAAACCTAATTCATTATATTATAATGGCCATTTTATAATGATATAGAACGCCATTTCCATATGGGTGTAAGTATCCCTTTAAGGAGTCCGTCCCTATGCTGAATTAGAATGATGGATGCTCAAGGCCAGTCATCACATGTTGAGAATTGCTATAGGAGGCCATTTAAGATCAGAGGAGGAAAAGGGCTCCTTTGTCTCCATGCCTAAAAGGTCACCTGACATATTCTCAGCATTCATTCCTCTGAACAAAACACCCTTTTAGAAATAGGCCTACACGTCATATGTGGCCGACTATTCACATATGTAATGTGCTTGAAGAAAGAAAGAAATCATGTATTAAATTACATTTCCCCACAGGGATAGGGTGTGGTGACACAAACCAAACAGATGTGCTTTTATTAAATATTCTGACACAAAAGAAGGTGCAGCTGATTTTACACACAATGTGACGGATTAAAGATGAAAAGGCCCCATAAGGCTTTTGGGTGAATGGGTTTTGTCTGAAAAGCCCTGTGGTTTGCAGTATCATAAAGGCCTGGGGGAATTTTTTCAAACGGGGGGATGTTTCAGGCTGAGAGCACATTGACGTTTTCGCTAAGTGGGTCATTGTGCAGACTACGACAGGGCTCAACTGCAATGTAGGGTGCGCCCTGTCGAGTTATGCACAATCCATAACAGGAACATTTCAAATAACCCATTGGTAACGAAGGTAAATGAACGGTCTTTAGTATAAGCGTTTTAAATTACAGTATTCACAGGTAATATGGCTTTTTTTCAGATGATGAGTATAAATGCGCAGACTAGGCCGCCACGTGAAGACACGCCTAGAAAGATGCGATTCGGTTGAAATTTTCCGCAATACAAAGAAATACAAACACACGAAGGTTTCATTGTCATACTCACCATGTTTGCTGAAAATGTGAAGCCTGAAGGATGTTAGGAAATAGAGAAAAGGAAGAGATTAAGTTATCTCTCACAGCTCGGGCTTTTAAGAGTCCACCGTAAGAAGAACTAACAGACAAAAATATTTTCAGGCGGGGCATTTTATACTCGCACACCCGGTGGAACTCCGCAGCTGAATTATGATTGGCTAGCGGTCATATGTGCTCCATTCCTATTGGTCGAAATCAAACAGTCACGTGCTTGGTTGACACGCCACGAGCTATGCGGGAAAGTGGGCCAACCGTAAGCGCGCGAGAGCGATCAACAATAGAAAAGGCGTTGACCAGGAAGGGAAGGCTTTTTGTTTTTAATATGATTTTTAATCCTTTACTCTTTTGTTATGTGCTCATACTGCATTCAAAATAGGTTATGTGTCGCGTGCATTAACTCCCCTGGTGTGATCTGGTCTCATTTAACCGATGGCGTTTGTAATGTTTCGTATTCAAAATGTCGGTTATAATCTGTTATTTTTTTAGTGTAGCCTATAAAGCTAAAATTGTGTGAATATATGCCATGGTGTCACAGACAGAGATGGGGGCAGTAGACAAACGAGCAAAACACAATCAAAGAAAGCACAGACTGCAGAGTGAGTCAGCTCATTCTACATCGCCCAGAGCGAAAGCACCAGACATAGCTATGGTATAGGGCTGATGATGAGATGGCATATTTTTGGCTAGCTCGCTTTTTAGCTAATATCAGGCACAAATACAGCCATAAATAGCAAACGGGTTCAAAAAACGTTTCCAAGAACTAAAATTTATTTAAAAAAAAATCCTACATATCATTAGTTGATTAGTTATATTCCATAGTATAATAATTAGGCTATATGTTTTATTATAAAAAGAGCCATTTGTAAATTAGCCTAGTGTTTCATTTTTAAACTACATTGTATATTTTGCTGCCCTTATTTTAGCATGATTGTAATTTACCTCTTGGGCTAAGCTTATTCTCCAGTCCTCACATGAAAGCACAGATCACACCTTTAATAAGTAAATGTGAGATTTGCACATTTCATTCAGGAAAAAGTAGATCCTTTAAAAGTCATATTGTAATTCAATACAGGGTACAAGCAACAATATTAAATTCATAGTGATTTGCCATTTCATGATGTGAGGTCCAAACATCTGCTGAACACCACTGCCCCCAAGTGACTGAAGTGAGTGGAGCAACAGGATCTCCTCTTGTTCTAAATGAGGCCGAAAGGATAAGACCTACTTCACCGGTGGAAATATGAAGGTGGATTGAACCCCTGAGATCCTATGTATATAAATGTGCAAAAACTTTAGAAATCGGTTCATCCTAGCCTGAGAAAAGGCAGAAAGAGTGTTTTATGGTGTCATTGTCTAACCCTATACTACATTTTCCACATGGTAAAATGTAGTAGGCTAGGATTAACAGGACAGCTGGGCCAAGGGATGTTAGATACTCTATACAAAACACATTACAACACAGTCAATCAATAAGAAAAATAATAATTGTAAAGTATAATGAAAAAACAAACAGACAAAGAACGGTGTTTATGACAGACCAGAAATTGGGTGGGTGGGGGTGGGGTTGTCCATACGAGTTAGGCGCGGCTAAAGTATTGATTAGGTAGCCTATTAAGAATGCATTGAATGCGTAGCCTAAATCATAAACCAATCAATCTTTGTTTAAACCTGCAGTGTGTAGAATTTTGGGTTTTATTTCCTAGCAATTTTGTAGAAAGTAATTATAATATCCATAAGTACATTTAATTTAGTGCATAATTGCTGAATTTTTTTTTTATTATTATTTTTCCCTTAGAAAGGGTCTCATATATGTCCATATTTCTGCATATTTTGGACCAAGGCCTAGTGCCGCCATCTTGAAAGTGTCATAGTTGGAATGTCATCAGGTGCATTGTTTAAAATTTTGAATTGTTCTTGTCCTTGAAGGCCACTGTAGCTTCTGTCATTATTCGAAAGGGGTGGGGTTACCCAGGAAGTGTTGCATTCAATAGAACTTTCTTGATGATGTCATATTACACACTGCACCTTTAAAGTACAATGTAAGTGTGATTGGTGAAGCAGCTGTAGAATATCCTGGCACCCCTTTGTTTATACAAGTTTACAGAGCCTATGCTAGGCTGTGTATTAACAACACTGGATGTTTTTCAGTGCACATATAGTACGGACAGGTAGCGGATCGTGAAGAGATATTGACGAATTTTGACAAAAAGTGATTTTAACAACAAGAAGCGTTCTCCAGAATCACTGACTCCACCTTAAATTGCTTTTAATTAAAAAGTCAGTGGTGGGGGCCCCTAGCTCAGTTGGTAGGGCGTCCCCCCATGGGCCAAGGCAGCAGCGGACCCGGGTTCGATTCCAGCCCGCGGTCGTTCTTTGCATGTCCTCTGCCCCATTTCAACTCTGTCTCTACACTATCAATAAAGCATAAAAATGCCAAAAAAATATCTTAAAAAAAATAAAAATCAGTGGTAAATTTGTGTTATGAGTGAACTAACAGTGAGTCAGGCGCCGGACGTAAGTGACAAACTACCTGGCTAGGGTTGATGTGTGATGTGTGTGTGTGTGTATGTGTGTGCTGTGTGTGTGTGTACGGGCTCAGGTGAGTGTGTGAGCTTTTCGAAACACATGTTCTTTAAACTTAGGTTCATAGTTCAGCTTTTTCGTGTCTAGACTTGAGGCTACAGGCTTGTGAGTCAGTGTTCACCTGTAGTATACCTGTCTACCTGTCTGTCTCACTGTCTACCTGTCTACCTGTCTCACTGTCTACCCGTCTGTCACGTCGAAGAAACAACCTGTCCCCTATGACCTTTTATGGACTGGAGTGGAGTTTAGGTTGTGGTTTTAAACTAGATAGATAGATAGATAGATAGATAGATAGATAGATAGATAGATAGATAGATAGATAGATAGATAGATAGATAGATAGATAGATAGATAGGATAGATAGATAGATAGATAGATCATTAGTGATAGATGTGGTGTAAATGGTAGGTGGGCGGGACGGAGACGAAGACAGCGACATATTTTTCTTTTAAGAAGCTGGATGTTGAAATCACTTCACGTAATTATGGGAAAGGGGGAAAAAAACAAACTTGCTTTTACTTGAATCCAGGAATCTGAGGAGTGTGGAATTTTCTAAGGTGATAAGGCCAACACACACACACACACACACACACACACAACACACACACACACACACACACACACACACCACACACACACACACACCACACACACACACACCTCTCCTCAGCCATCATGTGTTTGGGATTAGACTGAATCACTTTCAATGTGACACTGATGGAGCTGTAAATCTCTCATGGCAAATTTTCCCAGAGGGGATTCCACCTCAGAGGCTGTGATGAAGAGAGGATAGAACAAGATGGATGACTTGATTAGTAGATATTGTTTATATTTTTATATTATTTATATTACATTTATTTGTTTGACTGAAATAATCTGCAACTTCCATAATATTTTAAACTTTATTTGACAGTTGAAGAGCAGAGGAAAGAGAGAGAGGGGTTGACCTGTAGTAAAGGTCCACGAGTCGGATTCAAACCGCGACCACTGCCCACAAATATGGTACACACTTCTACACCACCGGAGTGCCTTGGATGATATTTCATGTGTTTTGATTTAAATTTTTCAAATACAACTTTTTAATATTTTAACCCTTCTTAATCTTCTAACCCTAACCCAAGGTCCAGGGGTCAGATTTGAACCTGCAACCACTGCCACAAGGACAAGCCAATATGGTACACACTCTATCCACTACACCAAGGGAGTGACCCCCAAATTCAATAGTTTAGATGATTATTTAGTTGTTGATTTTTTTTTGTATTATATATAAATCAAAGAAACACACTAGACAAACATTTCAAATTAATCTTTTTGAAACTGCTCATAACTCTCTCTCCTCCCTCTTTCAGTGGCGTCAGCAGTTATGTGTGTGAGTCACTTCCTCTCCAAGTCTTGACCTTGTGAGAATAGTGGGCGTCGTTCTGATGGTTGGTGCACTCAACTTCCAGGAATCCACTATGGAATCTCCCCTTCCCCCCCGTCGCACACACACACACACACACACACACACACACACACACACACACACACACACACACCACACACACACACACACACACACACACACACACACACACACACAAAGAGGCTGGGGCAATACCCTCTAGACTGGCGACTAAGGCTACTTGTCTCACATAACTCCAGGTTGCTTCTGATTGGAAGGGAGAGAGAGAGAGACACAGAGAGAGAGAGAGAAGGGAGAGAAGAGAAAGAGAGAGAAAGATAGAGAGAGAGAGACAACGAGAGAGAGAGACATAGAAAGAGAAAGATAGAGAGAGAGAGACAGAGAAAAAGAGAAGAGAAAGAGAAACAAGAGAGAGAAGGAAAGAGACAACAACAAAAGCGAGAGAAGAGGGAGAACAGAGAGAGAGAGAGAGTTTGTACATTGCCCAGGTGGAGGTGAGGACCTGCTTCCTTATTGGCTGACGACTGGAGTTAAATGGTTGGGGAGGGGCTCTAACCAATACCTTCCCTCTCTACTCAAAGGCCTGAAGGCAGCAGCTGACCTGAGTAAGGAAAGAGGACGTCTAGAGTGAAACAGCTGATTGTAACAAGGTAGGCTGTGTGTTCTAAAATGTCTACTCCTTTTTTTGACTTTTTGGGATCATTTTCTAGCTTCTTTACCATGTTTTTCTTTACGAGTTGAACCTTAAAACAATTCAAATGTTCCTTAAATTTAAAAATGTGAAACCCAAGGCACAATTTGTCTTGTTTTAGCACAGGGAAAGTTTGGTGACACTTTATTGGTCTGTCAAACTCAAACTTTGCATCGGTTTTACAGAGGCTGTTTTGTTTGTAATCTAAGCCGTGTGACAGAGTGTAGCCTGGACATACACTATCATCCTTCATTTGTTTTTGACCTGGTATAGTGTGACACACAGAAGCTGGTGCGTGGTGTGTGTGTGTGTGTGTCGCAACAGATAAAATCTGACTAAAAAGATGTACATAGACAGACATAAATGCACGGTGGGACAAAATAAACCCAAAGGGCTTATAAAGGATGCCCACCTAACATATAAAATACAATAAGGTAAAGAAATAATGTGAGGTGTAGATGGGTGGCAATGATGTCATCAATATAGTCATATTTTTTTTTTCAATTTGTGTGTCAGGTAGAATGTTTAGTGAAGATGGAAGGAATTTAAGCAAATCTATTAAGAAAACAAAATATACTTGTTATTTTTTTTTTTTAAGTTCATTTCTCAAGGAATATAAGATTTCCACCACAGTTAAGCTAGAGTTGAAACAAGTATTGTCAAGTAATTGAATAGATAAAGAGAAAATGTATATAGCTTAATGGTTTAAGACATTGGTCAAGCCAAACATTTGCTGTTTCCAACCTTTTGAAATGTGAGGATATCCCCTTTTCTGTAGTTTTCTGTCATTTCAAACTAAATATCAATTGATTTTGAGGCTGTTGTTCAAGCAAACCAAGACATTTAACATTGAAGTCATCCTATAAGAGGCTTCATATGGATAGGAGGGCAACAGTTCCCAACTTGTGGTTGTAAAAAAAAAATGAACGCGTCACTTCATTCCTAATTAGGCAACATGAACATCCCATGTGTGGTTGGCTGAGTAATCATGATGATGGTTTAGGCTTCTCACATGAGACAATAGCATGAGTCTTAACTCTTCATATTGCTCATAGCTGTTTTGTTCTGTTATATAATATTATATTTCACAATTTTTTTTGATGTTTTACTACGCTGATAAAATTGATAAAGAAAATAGTCCTTATTGAAGCTATGATGCTATTTTATCTACAATTATACTCATAACATTATCCGTTATAATGTTTCTATTGTAGCATCATTTCTCTAGTTTGTACATGGATGTTTAGCTAGAAGGTAAACAATTGTTAAATAATCAATTAGTGGATGGACAGAAATGTAGATTATAGCTTAATGGTTTAACTGTAAGCCAAAAAAAAATCCAGCCTTTCAAATGTGAGAATTTCCAACTTTCTCAGTTTTCTGTAATTTTAAAAGTAAATGTTATTTTTAGGCCGTTGTTCAACTAAACAGGACTTTCATAGACTTTCACATTGGTCTCTGGTAAATATGATGATGTTTTATTGTAAGTTAAAAGTTTCATCTGGATATTGGAGTCTGAAAGTTCCCAATTTTGTGGTAGAAATGAACACTCCTAAATAATTAGGCAATATCTGGGATCCCACAGTGTGTCATAGTGATTAATCTTGATGATGCGTGTTCTTAAAGTCTTAAATTGGTTTTTTTGTTTTTCGTGATTAGTTAATTTTCCCGTAGTTTCTCTTTTTAAAATCAACTCAGTCCATTTAAAAAAAAATATTTGGATGGGGCGCCCTTAGTCAGTTGGTAGGCCCCCCCCCCCCCCCCCCCCCCATGGGCCTCGGCCAGCAGCGGACCGGGTTCGATTCCAGCCCGCGGTCGTTCTCTGCATGTCACTCCCCTCTCTGCCCCATTTCAACTCTGTCTCTACACATCATACATAAAAGCCAAAAAAAATCCAAAAAAATATATATACATATTTGGCGGCAAGTGTTTGTTGTATCTTGCCTTGAGCAGGTATCTAATGAAAAGGCTGCCAATCTAACTTTACCACAATATAAAAAAAAAAAAATATTGTTAGAAAAAACAGCCCTTACTTGAAGCATAATAGTTATTTTAAGTACAAATACCTTGCCACCTTATCCGTTGGCCTATAAATGTCCCTAGTGCTGTCATTTTAACTGTCCCATTCAGGGGGGATAATTAATTTATTCACCCAAAGAAATGGCGATCTGACACAATAGTCGACCTGCTGTGACGTGGTGAGACCCTGACGTCAGCGGCCCACTCACTGGCTCTTTGTTCAGGTCCTCTGGAGCGTGTGTAACTCACGGATGACAGTTATACGTGTGTGTGTGTGTGTCAGTGTGTGTGATGTGTGTGTGTGTGTGATCTGTCTGATGTGTGTGTGAGACGGTGACGACGTTGCTGCCTGTGTGTGCTTGCCCCTCAGAAGGTTGTGAAGAGGCAACAGGTAGGGACATGTGTGTGTGTTGTGTAAAGTGTGTGTGTGTGTGTGTGTGTGTTTTGTACAACAGCTGTGTGAGGCATACGTAACAGTTGTCTTTATACCTTCTGCTGTACGTCCCAGGTTTTTTTCTTAGCAGTAGAATCAACAACTGAAACATTTCTTCGGGATTTTTCTGAGCTCCTGCACCAGTGTCTGGGGGGGGACACCAGTTTGTAAACGCTGCCATACTGAGAAATACAGAGAGATTGTGGAACTGATAGGCTTAATCAACTTTGTGTCAACTCATTTGGCGATGGCTTTAATGTAACCGACATTCATTTCATTATATGAAAAAGTTACATACTACAGCTTTAATGTTTATATTCCTGATTACAATAGTTAACTGACCTTTGGCCTAATTGTATTTTGATGCTTTGGCAACAGTTTTTATAACTCGCATATCAATAAAGCCATTTAAAGTGTTCTACTTCTATGATAAGGATTTGAAAAAGGGGGGATTACCAGCTTTGATGTAGAGGGGGCCCCATGCCTGTATTAGCCTGTAGGCCCCAAAATGGCTGCTCCCGCCCCTGCTTCTCTCGTCTGATGCATAGATAGTATAATAATGATGGAGTTGCCCCGAAGGCTTCAGTTAGTTTAGAGTGCAGAGTCACACACAGAACAGATGGTCGATGACTGTGTGACGCGCGCTATTGACTTTCACACACACACACACACACACACACACACCACACACACACACCACACACAGAGGCTGCTGTGGGTGACACACTGTCAAATTCGTGGTCTGGTTAAATGTATCGATTGCTGTGTCTGTCTGGGGAAGGTTTTGTAGACTACTGTTTTAAAAAAACCTAACTGGCACATCTATTGGATCTGTATAAAAGCTGTGAGTATGTGATGCTTTATTTAGCCGTGTTAGAATGGTGTGAGTAGATATCTAAATGCACAGGAAGGTCTGCTGAAACTAACCTTTTAGTGCTGAGAATACTCTTCGTAAAAAAAATTAAATGCCT
Source organism: Ammodytes dubius (assembly GCA_026122265.1). Taxonomy (NCBI): domain Eukaryota; kingdom Metazoa; phylum Chordata; class Actinopteri; order Uranoscopiformes; family Ammodytidae; genus Ammodytes; species Ammodytes dubius. The sequence continues at coordinate 29,420,381 of CM047511.1, read as the reverse complement.
GTAAGCTGGACCAGTGACTTTTCCTCTACAATGTGTTGTTTGTGGACTGTCTTTGATGGTTTAAATGCATATGTTCCAATTATTTTGCTCTTGTTTTTGTCCAAATTGTTGATTTGTTAAAGCCGCAGAGAATTTAACTTTCTATGTATATTAATAAAAAAAATAAGTGGGGATTGTACCAGAAAAGTTTTTAACTTCTTCTTACCCTCTTTAAAGGTGCACTATGCAGTTTCAGGGAGGGGATTTGTTTTACATTAACAGAGCCTGCGTTAGTTTACAAAACATATTTTCTCTACATTTAATCCTTGAATCTTTCTATATCTAAATCAAAAAATATATATTTTAGGAACCAGGAACCAACGTAAGACTAGAATATGTTTGTAAACCAAACTGTGGGCCCTTTCTGCTGTAACAACAACAACAGTGAAACAGTAACTTTTCAGGAAGCTTTCTAACTTCAAACAGTGTTCCAGGGATCCAATTTTATCTTTTGAGGAAAGTTTGTTTATTCAGTTATAAAAATATACCTAAATTTCTTCTGGCACAACTTAAGTTGCATAGTGCACCTTCTTTAAACCTATTTTATGTAGGTAAAATCACCAAGTAGCCTATTTGTTGCCTTTTTGCTTTTGTTTTTATTCCTATTTGGCCTAACCAACTCTTCTCTTTATGCCCTTTCTCTCCTCTGTAGAGTTACGACGTGTGTCCTTTTCCTGGCAAGCAAGCAACAAAACAAGACCAAAGCCCGATCGTGCTCATTCACACACCAAACACAGAAACACACAGAGAAACAGAGAAAGCAAATGGCGGCCTCCTCTCGCTCCGTTCAGCCGCAGATCGTGGGCGTCTCAGTCTCTCCGCGTCACGGCCAAGGAGATGTCCATCGTGTCCGCCCGGGGAAAGAACACCGCCATCGCACAACGCTTCTCCAAGTAAGATCTTCTCTCTCTCTAATCTCACTGTCTCTATCACTCCTCCTCTCGTCCTCTCTCTCAATCTCACATCTCTCTTCCTTTCTCACTACCTCTCTACTTCTCTCATCTCTTTTTTTTTTTGATTCAGAATATGTTTGTAAAAAAAAAAAAAAAAAAATGTGGGCATTTTCTTTCTTCTTTATCGCACAACGCTTCTCAAGTAAGTTCATCCTACCTAAATGCATTGGAGTTAATACACCCTGCGTTCAATCACATACTTTCTTTTACTACACTACATACAAAGTACAGAAGAGTTTTAGGGCCACAGGAAGGAAAAAAATTTAGATAAGGAGATTCTTTATTCATTATGTCGAAATGTCAAGAATAAGGAGGATACTCCAAAATGCTATGAGTTAGTTGGACATCAAAGGTATTTTCAGCAACTGCAATTGACATCATGTATTTGGGACATTCTCCAAGTAAGATATTCAAAAAAAAAAAAAAAGTGTGGGCATTTTCTTTCCTTCTTTATGAGAAAGGAGAACATCTAACCAACAAGGAAAGTGCATTTTTCTTTTTAAGATTTTTTTTTTTTTGGGGGCATGTTTGTTTTTATTAGACAGTTTTGGAGAGAGAGAGACAGAGATGAAATGGGTCAGAGAGAGGGGAATGCATGCAGAGAAAGACCCGGGCTGGATTCTAACCCGGGTCTGCTGTGAAGAGGACTGAGCCTCTATGGGCGCCCTCAGTAGTTTTTGAACCAAAAAGACAGACAGACAGACAGGCAGACATACAGACAGACAGACAGACTACAGTACCTAAATACAGTGGGTTAGAGCCCAACGGAAATACGTTAAAGTCCTGTTTCATATTTGTAATTCTCTTTTCTAATGTCTATTCTATACTTGTATATTTATTTTAATCTTGATGTATTTCATGCCCCTGTAAAGCACTTTGAATGGCCTTGTGTCTGAATTGTGCTATAGAGATAAACTTGTCTTGCCTTGCCTTCAACTCACTCGCTCCTGTCTGTCTAACGTTAGTTTAATAATTTACTAGCAGACCAGTCACCTCAGCCAAATGGGTTCATGTGTCCCTGGCTAGCCTTTCCTTCAGGGGCTTAAAAAAAAGCATTAAAAAGCTCTACATTTAATAATCTCAGAATTGATTTATTTCGAACATACAAGCGATTAAAAAAACAAGTTTAAATACTAATAGATGAATAAATAAAAAATGAAAATAGTAATAAAAAAACAGATACACCTTATATATGCTGAAAGGGGTACGAGGAAGAAAAAAAACGTATCTATTCCTACCCCTTAACAAAATGAGTATTATATTAGTATTGTATTTCCATAGGATCAAATTAATACTGGCGTTAAAGTTTTACATTTAACTTTTAGATTACCATGGTTCCAAATCGATACTCTTTCTTTTATGGAGAGCTGTCCATAAAAAGTACATAGTTTGCATGTAGTAGCATATGCATACAATTGGGACATATACTTTACATATTTATTTCATCATAACATCGCACCTTGATCTTGCCTCTAGCTTATATATCCGTCTCATCGCTGGTTGTTTTCACTCGAAGGCTCAGTCAATGTGACATCACTTGCGCTGTGCAGTGGATTGTGGGTCAGAATCGCATAATAAATAATTTAATATAATATAATAAAATCATAAAGTATCATCGCTTTATACATTACATTTATTAAAGACGTACTTATAACATACTAACCATGTGTGCACCTTTTTTGTTAATTATTTGGATCGATTTCAAAGTAATTCCTAAATTAACTTCTAAAACATTGAAATGATGGGCGAGATCTGTAGTTTTTTTTTACATCCTAGATTAGATTGCGACATATCAAGTTACTAGCTTGTGAACGAAGGAGGTAACCTTGGCTTCCTATCTGCAGTTACTCCATATGGCCACTAGGAGTTAGTGATGCTCTGTTTGTGGATTCACAAGTGTAAACCATAGACTGTAAAAGTTTCACAAGTTGACAACATTCTGTATAAAATCATTGTGACATGATGAACAATTATCCTTTTTAAATGTGTTTTTGGTAATAAAAACTTGTCATAATAAACTTGGGTTGAAAATATGTATGAAGTAGTTGAAAGAATATGTAATGTGTGGATCAGTGACCTTATGTGTTCCTGAATGGTTCTCCATATGAATTTTTTAAAAATATTTTTGGTTGACAATTTCTCAAAATGTTTGTCAATGGCAACCTGACAACTGTTCCGAGCCCTGATCATTATTTCTCATGTTCTGTGTCCAGGTACCAGATGGCTCAGAGGGGAAACTCAGACAAGAAGAAACGGAAGGAAACCTAATCAATATCAAACTGAATTTTAATTTATTTTTTTTTTTATTTATTTTTTTAATTAAATTTCTTATCAGAAACTGAATTTTTTTTAATCCTGCCCGGGTCGTTCTCTGCATGTCATTCCCCCCCCCCCCCCCCCCCTCTGACCCATTTCATCTTGTCCTCCAAACTGTTTAGTAAAGCAAAAATGTAATCAAATTCAATCACACTGTTAAGAGTGACTATACCATTTAGAAACTGTTGTCTTGGTTCTAAAGAAAACTCTTGACTTCAAAGACTACAGACTTAAAATGTAAGCAGATTTTTTAACACAGCTGATTTAAGGCGCTACTGTACTAAATGTTTTTCTTTCTAAACTGTTGCAGTTCACACACACACACACACACACACACACCACACCCACACCTCCCCCCCCCTCATGAATCCTCCCCCTCAGGTATTTCATCCTGATATCTCTGAACTGAGACGTGCAGAGACGAGACACAGTGACGTCCTCAGAGACAAGTTCTAGCTTCTATCTCTTATCAGGACATCGGCTTGTAGTGTTCAAAGAAATGCCTCAAACTAATCATGATTGAAATCCTTTTAGAAGATATTTTGTATGTTAAGTTAGAAATATATAAAGTAGAGCGAAATTTAAATACTCAGGTAAAGTATTCTAAATTTGTACTTACAGGTAGTTGCATCTTTACTTCCTGCTTCTTCTATTTTATATTAATTAACTAGGTCATCTTTCACATTTTCCAAAAGCTATGCACATAATGAAAATATAGCCTAGTACTTTGTACGTTTGAACGAAACGTAGGCATTTTAAAAAATTGCATTAATCAAAAAGCTAGAGGCTGAAGTTGAGGCGCATTATGCCTTGTTTACTTTGTGTATTTATCAAACGGAAAAAGCCAAGACATGAAAAAAAACATTTAAAATGTTTAAGTTCCAAATCTGTCATATGTGATAATAACACTTGTGTTCTAAATTTGTATTTACTGTCCTATTTTTTAATATTTAAAAATTACGATGAATTGATGAAATACATGGATTGTATTCATTGTAAATAAAAACTGTTAGACTTTGTAGCTTTCTATCTGTTCTCATGTCGCAGTTAAAGGCTAAATACTAAATAATATATCTTCAGGGTGAGGCGTTTCCACACACACACACACACACACACCCTCTCTCTCCTACACTCACACACACACACACACACACACACACTCACACCCTCTCCTCTACACACACACACACACACACTCACACCCTTCTCCCACACACACACACACACAACACAGTCAAAGTAGGCGAGCCCCTGGACTGTCGGCATGTGCTGTCATGCAGCGGTGGTAACAAGACGCCTCTGCCCACCTGATCTGTGTGGGAGGGAGTTTAGTAGAGGGAGGGAGTGTGTGTGTGTGTGTGTGTGTGTGTGTGAGAGAGTGTGTGTGTGAGAGAGAGGGAGTGTAAAAGAGATAGAGGGAGTGTGTGAGACAGACAGAGAGTTGGGGAGAGAGAGAGAGAGAGAGAAAGAGAGAGGGAGGGTTTTTAGTTTGGTTTAAAGGGAGTGAGTGAGTTGGTGTGTTTGTGTCGGGGCAGAGAACTCAGCAGGGAGGGAGCCGCCCGGTCCCAACACATCTCAGGTCGGTTTGTTTTCTTTCTTATTCATTGACAAATTCTTTTTAGTTCTGGAATGTGTACTAATTTTAATTTTAAGGAAATTAATCAATAGGGTGATTTTAAGTTTAGCCTTGTTTTGTATTATTGTTGTATTGTATGAAAGTGTTTTTAGGTGTTGTGAAATAAGGTTATGTTTTTTTTTTTTTTTTTTTTTATGTTTTTTTTTTTTTTAAGACCTATGGATGGACATTGGAAATGATCAGTAGCTATAATGCTGTAATGCTGTACATCGATATGTTGTTCACGTTTCTATGTGGAATGAAACTGTCTCATCAGAAAATGTGAAATGAATGAATGGGCTAGAGAGCTGTGAATCTGAAAATGTCCTGAAAAATATAATTAAGGAAATAGCAAATATGATGAGGGATATGGGAATGAAGTTGAGTAGTATGTGGGGAAAAATGGTGAAGAAAATCTCTCAAACATTTTAAAACAAAAGTACCAACTTCTGTCTAATATGAGCTTAATATAATATCAGTTTTGATTTGGCTTAACGGCAATAACCATTTCTGTATTCACCTTTTAGTTTAATGTGTGTTCCGCTACCTGTCCGTACTGTTACCTGAGAAAAAAAAAAATCTAGTGTTAATACACAGCTGGGGTTCTTTAAACCGGCATTTTACTATAGCTAAATTGGCCCCTTTGTTTACATACCATTTCCAAATTCACAGAGCCTAGGCTGTGTATTAACACTGTATTGTTTTTGTCACCACACACACACACACACACACAGAGAGTACAGACAGGTAGCAGATCGTGAGGAGATATTCACTGATTATTTTGACATTCTTCAGAATCACTGACTCCGCCTTTTTTAATAAGAAGTATCATGTAACTGCCCCTCAGGATGTATCTGGGTTCCACACACACACACACACACACACACACAACACACACACAACACCACACACAGACACACACACACACACACACACACACACACACAGAGACAGACACACACACACACACAGAGACACACACACACACACTGAGAGACACACACACAGACACACAGTCACACAGTCACACACAGAGTTTTAACCTGTAAAAACCTGCAGCCCAGTCAGCGAGCACAGCTGGTTCTTTTTCCCTTTTGTTGTCATTCCTCTAAGAACATTTTTCCTGGCATGAGTCATCTCCTCGTTTCCTCTTTCCCAGTGACTGTAACTAGAGAGAAACAAAGCAGGGAAAGGTGGAGGAGGGTCTATAGAACGGGAGATAACAGATTAGTCTTTATCCTGGTGTTGTAGTGTGGTGTGTGTGTGTGTGTGTGTGTGTGTGTGTTTGAGAGAGAGTGAGTGTGTGTGTGTAAAGTTTTTTTTTTTTTTTTTTTTTTTTACTCCGTTCAAGTTTCCAGCACTCACTCCCTTTCACCTTTTTTTTTGTCTTTCTCATTTCCTGGACTTATTATTCCCTCCCTGACTGTCTCTGGGTGTGTTTCCAACCCCCCCCCCCCCATACTTCCATACTATCTATTCAGTATGGCAGAAGTAGATTTAGATGTCCCAATAACATGATGTCAAAATCCACTTTGCCTTTTTTAAAGAAAAAATACCCAGATGTCCCAACTCATCCTGTGTAGAAAATATGTGGAAACATTGGTTCAATTGCCATTTTTTAAAAACTTGTATATGCGTGTAGTATGGACATTTCCCTCTCTATAAACAATAACATCTAAGTACACCCTAATGCCTTTTTTAGTACAGTCAAACCGGCATTGCTTTTAGTATAAGTAAAAGAAAAAGTATGCGATTTTTGAAGGCAGAAGGCCGGGTCTGTTTCTGATTTTCTCCCCCGCCCCTGAACCCCCCCCCCTGCCCCCCCGTGCCTCTGCATTTCCTCTGTATGGTAGAGGGGGGTGGGCGGCCGCTTATACTGATCACTTCTCAAGACTCTCTCACATCTGGAGAGGCTTGTAGCATTGCCGGCCGGCCAGAAAACACACACACATTTAAACACACACACACACACACACACACGCTCACATTAAAACACACACACTCGAAGACAAAACGCCAACTGGATAGCAGCATCTACAGCCTCACTCTAAGGTTTTTAAACGATCTATTCTTGTCTGTTTTTCAAGTTTTTCTGATCTAGGTTTTTTGTTCGGATGTGCACGCTCACCACTCATTGTCTTTCTCTGTTTCCTGCCTGTGCGGACTGTTCTACCACCTCCCTCTTCCTCTGCTGAAGTTTTTTTTTCTTGCTGGCTTGAATGCTATTGTGTAGCTTTAGTTAGTGTGTGTGTGTGTGTGTGTGTGTGTGTGTGTGTGTAAGAGTGTACATTGTTTGTAAAAGAGTGTACATTGTTTGTGATTTTTCAAATTGTGATAACTTCTGATGGGTATTTTATTAAACTTGGTTATAAAAGCCAGAGAAAAATCACAGATTATATAAGGCAAACTACCTCTTAGAGAAGAAGTGTGTGTTTGTGTGAGATAAGGGAAACTATCTTAACAGAAGTGTGTGTGTGTGTGTGTGTGTGTGTGTGAGAGGGGACATTGTTGTATTCAGTGTGTTTTTAGCCACTTTTAGCATTTGGAGGATCAGGTGGCGAGAATCCAACACTGATGGAACTCATTGAGTAAAAAACTAAAAACAGATTTAGAGAGAAAGCGTCTCTTTAAACACACACACACACTCTCTCTCTCACGCACACACACACACACACACACACACACACACACTTGGAGAGAAAGCGTCTGTAGCAGCATCTCCCTCTGTCTGCCAAAGTTCTCTAAGAAAGTCTGAGTCATGGGAAAGTGCTGATGTTTATGTGGCAGTTTATCAGCTCGGTTTAAACACACAGTCATTCTTATATAACTCGCATACAGTGAGATCTTCTATTTCATATTTACCGTTTTATTTTGTTCCCTTTTTGCACTATTTAGAATTTGTTTAAAGTAAGTATTGTTTATCTTTATCTTATTCTACTTTTATCTTAGTATTATTATTATTGTTGCTATTGCACAGTGGGTCAGAGACAAACGCCATTTTGATCTTTATGTATGCCTGAATATTTTAGGAATTTACAATAGAGTTTTTCTTGAGATGTGTGATTGTGTATAGTCGGACTATAGATTTTAAGTTGATGAGGCAATTGACAGATAATGTGTTAGCAACTGTTTTTGATTGTGAAAATCGGCAACTTTTATATCATGTTTTGAGCTGCTGGTTAATTATATGGTCAAGGCTTGTCTTGGTTTGAACTGTTAGTGGGACAAAATAAACAATTTGTGGATGTCAATTTGAGTTTAATGATAGTTTTTCTCTTGACATTTCTCATACAAATTGTAGATTTATTGACTTCTTTGCTTAAATTAAGGTTTAAGTTTTGGACTGAATAAAACATTGACACTTTTAAAGGCCTTTTTTGTTTGAGTTCCAAACGTTTTATGGTTCAATCTTCTCAAATATGAACAACTGATGCTTGCACTTTGTCCCATATGATAGTGTTACGTATATTTTTGACTTTATGATTCGAAAAGAGCTTCTTGAAGACCTCGCCTTGTGTTTTTGTGATTGCGTCTCGCTTCTCAAATGTGAAGTTGTTCAGCTTTCTTGACAGTAAGGTGAAGGCATCCTACAGACATGCTACAGTGTAAGGCTAAATAATGTATCTTAAGGGCGAGCTGTTTCCACTCACTCACTCACTCTCTCACTCACCCACTCACTCACTCACTCTCTCACTCGCTCTCACACCAGCACAACACACACATTGATGTAAATATCATCTGAGTGTGTGTGTGTGTTTCTCTTCCAGGTTGCAGAGCCTCTTCCGTCCAACTGTCGCAACGGGAATCTGAACCTCCTGAAGAAACGCTGGGAACAACAACAACAACAAACACAACAAACCAAAAATCGTCATCAACGTCACCAGCCATCCAGGACTGTCCCTCCCACCTGCCTCTCAGCCGACCCTCAGACCAACTACAACCACAGATCAACGGGCTCCAAACCTTCACACACAGAGAACCCTAACCCTACCATCGAGGTATACACACCCAAAACATGACTTGTGATCTTAAAACTTACCACCCTTAACCCCAGCAGAGCCATGCCCAGTGTGGTCCCAGCCCTGACCAGCAGAAATAAAAATTATGATGACATGTGTTTAAACTGTAACTAAACAAAAAATGTAGCCTAACGGTGACTTAAAGGTGCAGTGTGTAATATGACATCATCGAGAAAGTTCTATAAAGTTCTAGAATGCAACACTCCCTGGGTAACCCCAACCCTTTAGAATAATAACAGAAGCTACAGTGGCCTTCAAGGACAAGAACAATTCAAAATTTTAAACAATGCTCCTGATGACATTCCAACTATGACACTTTCAAGATGGCGGCACTAAGCCTTGGTCCAAAATATGCAGAAATATGGACTTATATGAGACCCTTTCTAAGGGAAAAAATAATAATTCAAAACATTTTTTTCAGCTATTATGCACTAAATTAAACGTACTTATGGATATTATAATTACTTTTCTACAAAATCTGCTAGGAAATAAAACCCAAAATTCTACACACTGCAGGTTTAATGCCTCTATACGAACTGTGATTTGTGTGTACCTCTAACTTTCCACCCTTAACCCCAGGAGAGCCAGGCCCAGTGTGAGCCACAGCAGCATCAGCCTGAGGACCAGACAGACATGGAGGAGACACAGACAGACAGCCAGAGAGAGGAGGGGGGGGCCGCAGGGGACGTACCCGACTGTGAGAAGCCCAGCGTCCCACTCAACAGCCTCAAGATGATGTTTGAGAAAGGGGAACATCTCACCGACAAGGCAAGTGAATTTTTTTTTTTTTTTTGTAAGATTATTTTTGGGTATTTTGTTTAGTTTTATTAGACAGTTTGGAGAGACATAGTTGAAAGGCAAGGGTATTTTTCTTTTAAGATTTTTTTTTTTGGGGCATTTTTGCTTTTTTTAAGGTTATTTTTGGGCATTTTCAAGCTTTATTAGATAGTACAGAGTTGAAATGGGGAGACAAGAGAGAGGTTGACAATCAGTAGAGGTCCACGGGTCGGATTTGAACCCGCGACCACTGCAACGAAGGCCAGAGCCAATATACTACGCGCTCTATCCACTACGCCACTGGAGCACTCGAAGTGCATTTTCTTTAAGATTATTTTTTGGGGTAGTTATTTTTTTATTAGACAGTTTTGGAGAGACAGAGATGAAATGGGGTAGAGAGAGGGGAATGACATGCAGAGAACGACCACGGGCTGGATTCTAACCCGGGTCTGCTGTGAAGAGGACTGAGACTCATCTTTACTGTTATGCTTTTTCAACATGGCGTCCAAAGCTAATTGAGCTGTAAGAAGAGAAATGAAAGTAAAGAAAGTTCTAGAATCTTCAAACGGAACAGAATCCTGATTAGTTCCATCTGAGAGTTCAGATCCCCCCCCCCAGCGCTATCATGCTGCCAGTCACATGGTACACACACACACACACACACACACACCAACTCTTATACACACACACACACACACACACACACAACACACACACACACCAACTCTTATACACACACACACACACACCAACTCTTATTCACATACACACACACACACTCACTAACTCTTATTCTCTCACACACACACACACACCAACTCTTATATACACACACACACACACACACACACACTCTCTCAGCTGACTTCTTGAACATCCTCTGGACAAGCATCATTGCTTCGAACCCCCTGGAGCATCCATTACTTATTTGTGGAGCATGAAGAACTCTGAGCCCTTTAACACACACACACACACAACCATCCTAACACACACCACACACACACACACACACACACACACACAACACCATCCTATACACACACACACACACACACACACACCATCCTATACACACACACACACACACACACACACACACACACACACATCCACTCATGCCTTTCCTGGAGGCGTGTCCGATGTAAAGTGCCGGGGCTCGAGGTGTGACCGGTAACAACGGCCCGGCTGTGTTTCCTCTAAACAGAGCAGCCATTTATGACAGGAAGGAGCTCTACACAGTCAAGAGGCTCTCAGAAGAAAACTGGTGTTCTTGTGTGTGTGTGTGTGTGTGTGTGTGTGTGCGTGTGTAAACTAGAAACACCACTTACCCACAGTCAGATGGACTAAGGCCTTGTTCATACTACCAGGTGAAAATCGGATTTGCCATATCCAGATTAAAAACAGTAGTAATGTGAAGGCAGGGGCGCTCCGGTGGCGTAGTGGATAAAGCGAGTACCATATTGGCTCCGGCCTACTGCAGGTGACCTCTCTCTCTCTCTCTCTCTCTCTCTCTCTCTCCTCTCTCTTCTCTCTCTCTCTCTCTCTCCCCCATTTCAACTCTGTACTGTCTAATAAAGCTTGACAATGCCAAACAAATCATCTTAAAAAAAAAAAGAAATGTGAAGGCAAAAACCTACTTAACCCTCTTTGGATTGTATTAGTAGTTGTCGCTGAGTATGTGCCTGTGTGGATGTCACTGTAGGAGCCCCATTAGTAAAGTTCAGTAGGCTATATGAGAAAAGTTACACACTACGTCTTTAAGTCTGATATTCTTCATGCCATTCGCCACTAGAGATATTCAAAACCGAAAAATATGAAGATAAACACATCCTTGACCCTCTTTGGATTGTATTTGTTGTTGTTGCAGAGTATGTGCCTGTGTGGATGACACTGTTGGAGCCCCATTAGTGAAGTTCAGCATATGAGAAAAGTTACACACTAAGTCTTTAAGTCTGATATTCTTCATGCCATTCGCCACTAGAGATATTCAAAACCGAAAAATATGAAGGTAAACGCATACTTAACCCTCTTTGGATTGTATTAGTGTGGTTGACAGTGTAGGAGCACACACACACACACACATTACTGTATGAGCCCCATTAGTAAAGCTCAGCATATGAGAAAAGTTACACACTACGTCTTTAAGTCTGATATTCTTCGGTATTGGTTGTTGTTGAGCATCTGCCTTGCTTAATAACAGTCCCATTAGTAAAGTTCAGTGAGCAGCTTTCACCTCCCGTCACTGTGAGCCAGTTCTCCAGGCAAACGGCCGCTCCTCCACAAGAATCTCTGCTCTGTCCGGTCCTGTAAATCTGTTATGTTTAGAAGTCTGCCAGAGAGACAGGCCCAGACATTATTACCCACCTAGGATCATACACTGATGTGTTTAAAGGATAAAGATCTTATTATTCGTACTGTCAGCGAATGTGTTTTTGCATTTTTCTACTTTGCTATTGGTTATTAGTGAAGCGATTTAAAAGTTAAATTTTTTACAATCAAAGAAATGGAGTCTAAGCTTTTTTCGATGAATAGTTTAGCTTAGCATTAGGTCTGGAAAGAACTTGCCTGGCCTCTGTCTAAAGGGCTCAAAATCACTATATCACTAATACCCACCTAAGATCATACACTGGTCTGTTTAAAGGATAAAGATCTTTTATTATTCGTACTGTCAGCAAATGTGTCAATCAAACTTGGATTGAATTTTTTTTTTTGCTTGGCTCCTAAGGCTTATTGGTTATTAGTGAAGCGATATTTTTTTTTTTCTTTTTTTTATTATTTCTTCTTTTCTTTTTACAATCGAAGAAATGGGATATTTAGCTTTTTTAAAGGAATATTTTAGTTTAACATTAAGACTGGAAAGAACTAGCCTGGCCTCTGTCTAAAGGGCTCAACAGCTCACTAATAAACCTGTTTTATATCTGGTTTGTTTAATATGTTAAGTGTAAAGAAGAGAGACAGGCTCAGACATCACCCACCTAGGATCATTCACTGGTCTGTTTTAAAGGATAGAGATCTTATTATTCGTACTGTCAGCGAATGTGTCACTCGGCTCGGATTGGATATTTTTTTACATGGCTCCTAGTTAGTCTACTGTTTTTGCGAATAGCTAAAAAAATGTTTTACGATTAATAATAAAAAATAAAAAAAAGCACTGTAGCTTTTTTTAAAGGAATAGTTTAGCTAGGCATAAAGACTGAATAGTGTTGCAATATCTTTCACAATAATCAAAAGTTAGGCATTTTTTTTCTAGATAATGCAGCCCTATTTATGTCTTTTATCATAGTGACATAAACAAGAGTAAACTGTGCTTTTGTAGGAGCTACTTCCAGCTACTTTCGGATTAATACATTTGGAAGAATAGCAAGCAACTATACATAGTATACTACACCTATGTTTATCATATGTGTGAATGTCGATAGTCAGCCTGCTATCGGTTATGAATGTGTGTGTGAATGGTAACGTGGGAATGGGAACAGATCTCCCTTGAAAAAGAGTCTCCGGTCTCAATGGGATTTACCTGTATAGATAAAGGTTATACATACCTCCATATATGCGTTTTCAATACAGTTTTTTGGAGGGATTAACAATAGGATTTCTCATTGGCTTTTGTCTGTGCTTGCTGTGTGTGTGTGTGTGTGTGTGAGTGTGTGTGGTGTGTGTGTGTTAACAATAAGAAAAATCTCAAATGAGATCACCAGACCCATCCTCTAAAGCTGAGACAGTTTTGTTTAGATTTCATGGATTCCAAGACCAACAAAGTGAGAGAGGTTTTTTGGCAACAACCAAGAAAATAACGGAAAGTTTTAGTTGGAAGACATTACAAAAAAAATAAGTGCTTTCGTAACAAAGAATTTTGTTTTTCCACCTCGTCAAACTAATTTCCTTTGTGGGCTTCTAAAAAAGTGAAATAGGGGACTTGTAGAGATTTTTAAGAAAAAAATATATTTTATATTGCGCTTAACTTTTCACAGACGGGTCCCAAAGTGCTTTACAATGTGCATAGAAAATAAAAGCGTAGAAAAAATACTAGTTAATACATCTAATAATAAAAAAACAACAGATAAAATTAACATATAAAAGACAGAAGTTACCCAAAAGCTGAACTTGTGTTAAAGGCCAATACAAAAAAGTTTTACAGTAAGCAACATTTTAAACTGGTCAACTTTACAGGGTTGAGATTAAGGGCTACCATGGTGACTTTTGGCTCTTCCATACACCCCTCTGTTCCCCCTCCTCCTGCTGTGTGTGTGCTGTGTGTGTGTGTGTGTGTGTGTGTGTGTGTGAAAAGTGAGTCTTAAACTGGTACATTTTGAAGTCTTCATTTTTATAGCATATTGTATAGTTGTCCCACCAATAGAGTAATTGTTTAGGGAAATCCCAAGGCAGTGATACAACATCTGTACAGTTCTTTAGACACAGAGTTCGAGGGGAAATGTACAATGGTTTCCACTGTAAAGCAGAGGCCCAGGCCGTCTGCTGCTCTTTGTTGAGCTCGAACGACACACACACACACACACACAACACACACACACACACACACACACACACACGGGGGGCAGATGATGTCATGGTGCAGACTCCTGACTGCAGACAGCTGATCTGAACCCTGAGACTCTTCAGACCGTCTCCATTAGAGCGCACACAGTCTCTCACACACACACACACAGAGAGACACACACACATAGAGAAAGGCAGACACACACACATAGAGAGAGACGGAACACACACACACACACACTCAGTCTCTCTCACACACACACACACACACACACACACACATAGAGAAAGACACATACAGTCTCTCTCACACACGCACACACACATAGAGAAAGACACGCACACACACATAGAGAGATACACACACAGTCACACACATACAGAGAGAGATACACACACACACATACAGAGAGAGACACACACACACACAGATAGAGAGAGATACACACACACAGATAGAGAGAGAGAGATGCACACACACACACACACACAGATAGAGAGAGATGCACACACACAGATAGAGAGAGATACACACACACACACAGTCACACACACATACAGAGAGAGATACACACACACTCATCAATCTTCCTGTTGTCCACTCCCTCCTTCCTCCTACACATCTTCAAAGACCTCGACCTCCACTTAACTCTTTCCCTGCATTCCAAATCTCATACTCTTTCTTTTCTCTATTCTACATACTACATCTGACCATATAAAGCACATAGTTAGCATGCAGTATGCTACAATTAGGACATACTTTTACTTATTTATTTCATCATAACATCGCATCTTGATCTTGCTTCTTGCTTTTAGATCCGTCTCATTGCTGGTTGTTTTCACTCTGAGGCTCAGTCGATGTGACGTCACTTCCGCTGCAGTGGATTGTGGGTAAAAAGCTGCCAAAAAGCTGCTGATTTCCACACTAAATATCCCAACCGGATGTAGTAGGACATCTGGGTATTTTTCAGCATGCTGCATCTGACTGCATGTATTGGGACATCCTAAATCTTTCTCTACCATACTAAAATAGCTATAACTTATTACACTTTCTGCTCACATAAAGTCAAAATAATTTTTATAGCACATTTAAAAACAGCATCAGTTGACCAAAGTGCTGTACAAGACACAATACAAAACAACATATAAGATACACAAGAAGGGGAGTGTCAAAGTCTCAACTTGTGTTAAACCTGCAGTGTGTAGAATTTTGGGTTTTATTTCCTAGCAGATTTTGTAGAAAATAATTATAATATCCATAAGTACGTTTAATTTAGTACATAATAGCCTTATTATATTTTTTCCCTTAGAAAGGGTCTCATATATGTCCATATTTCTCCATACCTTGGACCAAGGCCTTGTCGCCGCCATTTTGGAAGTGTCATAGTTGGAATGTCATCAGGTGCATTGTTTAAAATTTAGAATTGTTCTTGTCCTTGAAGGCCACTGTAGCTTCTGTTATTATTCAAAAGGGTTGGGGTTACCCAGGGAGCGTTGCATTCTAGAACTTACTTGATGATGTCATATTACACACTGCACCTTTTTAAAGGCCAATGCAACAAAAGTGAGTCTTCAGCAACGTATTAAACTGGTCAACTTTACAGGGGTCCAGGTTAGCTCACTTAGCTGCTAGCATGTAGCTGTAGTAGCCTTTCCATAATATAGAGCCACCCCCACCCCCAAAAGGCTGCTCTATGTAAACACCCCCCTCTGTCCCCTCCCCTCCCTGGGGAACGCCTGCAGCCATGAGGCTCTCTGAAATTAATTGACCCCCCCAGCAAACCAAAACCCTCCCTCCTACACACACGATCTCACACACACGCTCATAAACACACAGGGACACACACAGGCACTCGTATACATACACACACACAGGCACTCGTATACACACACACACACACACACACACACACACACACACACACACACTGTCGCCCCCTACACCAGCTGCTCCGCCTGTCCCAAATAGTGACTCCACCCTGTACGCCCCCCGCCGATTTATGCTGACACGTTAAGAAAACAAACACACACACACACACACACAACACACACCACACACCACCCATTACCATCTGTAACACATGGCACACTTTTCTTATTCAACAAAAGAGTCATAAATTCCACCAATACAAATACTGAACCACAAATCAGGTTGAACCATAAATGATCTACCAAACATCCAAAGATTAAACAAACAAAATAAAAGGAAGGAAGAGAAGAGAAAAAATACTTATAAATAAAAAATAATAATAAAAATTCTATACGAAAAAGAAATTATGGATAAATATGTATGAATAAAATAAAAAAAGTAATAAATAAAATGTAAAAATTATAAATATAGCAAACTATATAAACAAATTAAATATAGAAAAAAATGCATCGAAGAACAAGTAAATGCACAATATTGAAACGTTTGATAAACCATGGCACACTTTGCCTTTATCCTGCCACACCCCCTCTTTTGATATCCACACACACCCTTTACCCCCCCCCCCCCACACACACACACCCTTTACCCCCCCCCACACACACACACACACACACACCTTTACCCCCCCCCCCACACACATACACACACCCTTTACCCCCCCCCCCCCTCCACCCCACACACACACACACACACTAACACCTGCTCCCTGAGGCCTGTCCCACTCCCACCAGCCCCTGTCCCCTCCCCTAAAACCATCTATCCCCCAAATCTCCCCCTCCACACCCCGTCTCTGTCTGCCCACAGTAACCCGGTCTGTTCCCCTCTCCGATACACCATCACTGCTGGAGTCAGATGCACATTTGAAACACAACACCGGCTTTTTGCGTTTCCTCTTTCTCCCTTTTTTTCTGTCTGTGGCCTTTTCTCCGTCCGTCTGCACGAGAGGTAGCTATGGTGACACTTATTATTTTTTTAAAATTTTTTCATTGTGATCAAAATGTGTGTACTTTTTTTTTTTTTTTTTTTTTTAATATATATATATTGCTCGACATGTAGACATTTTCTGTTGAGAAGAAAAAAAATATATTAAGGAAAGAGAATATGCATTAATTAAAATGAGATAAATAAAAAGGTAAAATAATAATTCGACAACATGCATGTAGTTCTCCTTGCGTTCTAATAAGTCAAGATAAATAGAAAAAAATAAATAGATAAATTTATAAAAATACCCAAAATGTGTCATGTGTTTGTATCTATCTATCCCAATGTTATATTAATACAATTAAATTTAAAAAAGGGATTACAACAAACGTACCAGCCCATGACAGCTATGCTAGGCCTCTATTTCTTTTGTTTAGCCTGTGAACAGACTACCGGCTATATCCCCCCAAGACACACACACACACACACACACACACACACACACACACACACACACACACACGTCTGATTTTATATTTTTATTCTGTGTTTGTGTTGACTGTTTGCTTGACTGTTGGGTTTACTTAGCGGTCATGGGGTGGTATGTTTGAAATTTGTATAACATTACATTGGTATAGATAAAAACACACATGAAAAAGGTTGTGTATTTTTAATTTTTTTCTATTTTTTTTTTAATTAATTAGAACGCAAGGAGAACTACATGCATGTTTTTTTTTTCAATTATTTTTTAATTTTTTAATTGGATTAATATATATTACATTGGTATAGATAAGAGAATTTTTATTACGTTTGTGTGTTGACTGTTTGGTTTACTTACCAGCGTTTTGAAAGAGCCTCATTGAGAGGACAAACGCAAAGTGTCTGTAATGGAATCAGCCCGTCAAAGGGCCACTTCATGGGCTAACTAACTCCATCAGTGGCTCCTTTCAAGTGTGTCTGTGCGCTTTGCAACTGTGTTACTGTGTCAACCGGCTCATTTAAAGGCTCTTAGGAGGATATTAACTCATGCGGCAACGCAAGGGCAAGTTTATTTATATAGCACAATCGACCAAACCAATGCACTTACTCACTTACTGTGTCTGCATAATTATGGTAACATATTGTGTTCTTTTTAATAGATATACCTTCTTCCTCTGTCTTTGTTTTGGTAAAGTTTGAGCTCACCAAAAGGTCTAAGACCAATGCATTTACTGTTGTTTGTATCGGACTATACTTTCCTGGTCGCGTGTGTGTGTGAATATGGTAACACATTTGGTTATTTTTCATAGATATACCTTTTTCCTCTTTCTTTTGTTTGGGTAAGGTTTGAGCATGAGTTTAAAATCTCATAAGCTTGTTTCTATTTCATCTTGACAACCTTCTATATAGTGTCAAGTTTTTACAGACCAGATTTTGGATCCTGCCTGATCAAAATCAAGCAAATTTGACACAAATCTCAAAATTGACTAGTGCTTGAAAAAAACAAACAAGAAAAAACCAGATTTGCCTTTAAGTGTGTGTGTGTGTGTGTGTGTGCAAAGACTGGTGGAGTCTTGTCAGTCTGAATGAGAGCTTTAATAGTTTCAGGATTAGCGGTTTGGATTCTTTGTCTAGTCGACTGATCCATCCTCTTGAGACCTGCGTGTCCCGCCGGCTGCTTGTTTACATCCCACAGACACACACACACACACACACACACCACACCACACACACACACATGTTACTACCCCCTCCTCTGATATACACACACACCCCTCCCACACACACACCCACAACAGTCTCTGACACACACACACACACAACAGTCTCTGACACACACATGCAAACCAGTCTCTGACACACACAAGTCAAACACACACCAGTCTCCTCTCTCTCTCTCTCTCACACACACACACACACACACACACACAAGTCTCCTCTCACACACACACACACCCCAGTCAGACACCCCCTTTCCTAATTTCAAAGCTGCAGCACTGTGCTCTGGAAGATAAGCAACCCGTTGGGGAATGATGCGTTATTATTCTGATGATGATGATGATGGCAGTTTCTTTTGAACCCTTGTTTGTCAAAATCGGTGAATATCTCCTCACGATCCGCTACCTGTCCATACTGTGTGTGCACTGAAAAATAAAAATACAATGTTCATACACAACCAAGGCTCTGTAAACTGGTATGTAAACAAAGGGGGCTCACTGTAGCTAGCATCATGTCTGTTTACAAAGCCTAGGCTGTGTATTTACTTTTATTTTTTTTCAGCGCACACACAGTACAGACAGGTAGCGGATCGTGAGGCAATATAGTGTGTGTGAGTGAGGTGACTGGTGTGTGTGTGAGAGGTGACTGGTGTGTGTGTGTGTGTGAATGAGAGAGGAGACGTGTGTGTGTGTGTCTAGCAGCAGGAAGGTGTATAAACTATAGTGTTCACATTAATCTAACAGTGCGTTTGTCAAGTTTCTCTCAAACTGTTGATCCGGTCGACTTCACACTCGGGGTGTGTGTGTTGCTGAGCAGCGAGGCAGAGCAGTGCACAGTGTGAAGCTGTTAGTTCCTCTTTTAAGTTATCTTTATTTGTCAGTTGTACACGAGGCACATTGAAATTCGTCTTTTCGCATATCCCCTCTCAAGTTACCACACTCCAGAGGGGGTCAGAGCGCAGGGTCAGCCGCAGTACAGCGCCCCTGGAGCAGTTTTGGGGTTAAGTGTCTTGCTCAAGGACACAATGGTAGAGATGGTGGGCACTGTAGACACAATACCAGCCTCAGCTAGTTTTACAACTAACACCCTCCTGTCCGGTGCCAGGGATCGAACCAGCGACCTCATGGTTACTGGTCGGCCACCCCATTAAGTGTGGCGGCATTAAGCACATATTATCTTACACTTGCAGACCAATTTTTTGTACGTACATAACATATCTATTGTAAATTAGAGCGACATTAGCAAACTGAATGTTTTTCCCTCTGGAGAGATAGAGAGGGATAGATAGTCAATTTAATGAACTTGTAAAAACAATACAAAATTAAACTGATAAGCAATACAAATTTTAAACAAATGGGATCCTTAACCAAATGTTACACACACAGACATAGTGCTTGGTAGCTGTTCTTTAGTTCCTCTTTTAAAGTGTGGTGGCAGAAAGCATACCGTTTCACTTACAAACCAATTTCTCTTTATACAGTATACATTTCTTATCTAATATGGAACAACTGTAACTAACCTAATTTAACCTACAGGGATAGATGGATTGTATTTTAATGTGTTCAATAAATGTACTAGCACAAACATAAACCCCTTTTTTTTATAAGCAATAACAATGTTAAACAAAATGGCCAAATTTTAGACACACAAACGTAGAGTACGGGGCACCCTTAGCTCAGTTGGTAGGGCGTCCCCTCCATGGGCCTCGGCCAGCAGCGGACCCGGGTTCGATTCCAGCCCGCGGTCGTTCTCTGCATGTCACTCCCCTCTCTGCCCCATTTCAACTCTGTCTCTACACTATCAATAAAGCATAAAAATGCCCCCCAAAAAAAATATCTTTAAAAAAAAAAACATTGAGTACTTGGTGTAGATAACAAACACACAGTAACATGTGATTTTGTAGTTTCCTAGATGCCAAACATTCACTGCTGCTGAACCATCATTCTTAAAAACTTGTTAGAACCAAACTTATTTAATCTTCCTCGTCTTTGTTTGCACTTGTGAAATATTTCACAACTTAAACTTGCTGAAGCCTGCAGTCAGTCCACTCATACGTACACTCACTCACTCACTCACCTATAACACTCACTCACTCACTCTGTCTCACTCACTCACTCACTCACTCACTCTCTCGTTCACTCACTCACTCGTTCACTCACTCACTCACTCACTCACTCACTCACTCACTCACTCACTCACTCACTCACTCACTCACTCACTCACTCTCTCTCACCTATCTCGCTCACTCACTCGTTCACTCACTCACTCGTTCACATCACTCAGTCTCACTCACTCACACTCTATCATCAACTTGGCACCGTATCCGTAACATACACCGATGGAAAAGTACAACTATTTTCCCGACATTTTTTTTTTCCAAGGTAAATCTATCGAGCAGGTGTTGTACTGAAAGGCAAGTCGCGGCCTGATCTAGTGATATCTGAACTTCAGGAGAACCGTGTGTGTGCTCTCATGATGAAAATATTTGACTTCACCAGAAAAACAATATTCCCTTTTTGGAGTATTGCTTACTTTATTTAAGATTATTCTTTGGCATTTTCAAGCTTTATTAGATAGTACAGAGTTGAAATGGGGAGAGAGATATAGAGAGAGAGGGGGGATGACCTGCAGTAAAGGTCCACGGGTCGGATTTGAACCCGCGACCACTGCAACGAAGGCCGGAGCCAATATGGTACACGCTCTATATCCACTACACCACCGGAGCGCCCAGTGTATCACTTACTTTTTATTGTGTTGAATTACGGCAACAGATTCAAGACTTGTACGCAAGATTGAAAGGTATAAGACCGTGGATTCACACCCATGACATGTATCGGCGAGTTTTTTAAAGGTACAGTGTGTAATATTAGAGTAGTTAGTGGCATCTATAGGTGAGATTCTAGATTGCAATGCTCCCTTGCTTAGTGCCCTTTGGTTAGAATTTACAGAAGCTACGGTGGCCTTCAAGGACAAGAAGCTATAGTTACTAAAAGATGGCATCATCCACCACTGCCTCAAGTCTTTCCACAATATCAAGTGATGAGGTGAAGATGTATTTAGTTATTTATTCTATAGTACTTCTTCTTCTTGGTCTTCCAACAGGTGCATTTCCCAAGGATGCCCACTATATATTAAACACGTAAGGACATTAAGTTTGTCCGTTCTTCTGAGCTACTGTAGAAACATGGCGGTGCAACATAGCTGCCTCCGTGTATAGGGTGACCCGCTCCTATGTAGATAGAAAAGGCTCATTCTAAGGGAGTAAAACAACTTAAAAATTCAAGCAATTATACACTAATTAAAACATACTTATGAATATTATATTAAAAATGTCTGTTCTGGAAAAACTACATTTCCCTTGAGACACTACACCTTGAAGAGTAGATCCTGTTTGGTTTACAATAGATCACATGTTTTCAGGTTGAAATTAATTGTAGTTCTGAACATATGTGTAAAATAAACCACGGCGGAGAAATAATCAGTTTAGTGGAGTTTGTTTTGGCTGGCGGTTGAGGACAGACGGTAGTGTCTGTCTAAGTAGGTTCCTTCTCTCTGAGCTCATAAGGGGATTAGAGTGGTTTGGATGGGACACACAGCCACACAGCCACACACACACACACAGCCACACACACACACACACACACAGTCTTCTGGAAATCTCTCTTGTCATGCATTTGCACTCGTCAGTCTACACTTTGATCTTCCTAAAGGGCTGACAATGTTTTCTTTGCTGTTCGAAACATGTGAGCATCAGATGTCTTTCTGTGTGTGTGTGTGTCTCTCTCTCTGTCTTTCTGTGTCTGTCTGTCTGTCTGTCTGTCTGTCTGTCTGTCTGTCTGTCTCTCTCTCTCTTTCTGTTTGTGTCTTTCTCTGTAGGTCTATGTATGTGTGTGTGTCTCTCTCTCTCTCTCTTTCTGTGTGTCTTTCTCTGTATGTGTGTGTCTCTCTCTCTCTCTCTCTCTCTCTCTCTCTCTCTGTGTGTCTGTCTCTCTCTCTCTCTCTCTCTTGTCTGTCTCTCTCTCTCTTTCTGTGTCTCTCTCTCTGTATGTCTTCCCGTGTGTGTTTGTGTGTGTGTGCAAAGGCCACATTGAAGCTCTTATGTTTAATCGCTTTGTTTGTTTGTTTGTTTGTTTGTTGCAGGTGTCCAGGGAGCGCAGAGGAAGCAGCGATAACACTTCCAGCATGGACCAGCTACTAGGAGGTAGTTATTCATTCATTCATTCATTCATTCATTCATTCATTCATTCATTCATTCATTCATTCATTCATTCATTCATTCATATATAAATATGTAATACGGCTTGCCATATACATTTTTAATGGCCATTATTCGCACGATTGTCCATAGTTAACTCGGGATTTATTGCAAATTAATCTCCCCTTTTTATGTCTGTTCTACGTACCTTTTTTTTAAAATGGATATTTATTCAAGTTTTTAATATTCTTATCAACAAAGGAGTGGACAAATATGCAGCTTTTTATATGTTTTATTATTGTGCTGTGTCTTTTTAAAGGTTCAGCTAGGGACAGGCATAGCACATTAGCTTAGGCTGAACATGATGTGGTGTGTGTGTGTGTGTGTGTGTGACATTGGTTCATGCTACACATTTGTCCCTATACAAAAAAAATATAATACTTGCAACAATCCAAAAGAATACTGTCTAGGATATTATCTAAGTAACTTCAAGGCTACTGCTGCATGCTCATGAAAGCCTAACATGGTCTGGTTATGAGGAGGGGGGAGTTTAATTCACTTCATGTGCCCATCAGCCTTGTATTCTATGACTGTTCTATCAGTGTTTTTGAAGGACATTTTTGCTTTTGTTTTTGAGTGAGTAGCACAGTTTGGTTTAGCAGGGCACGGTTACCCTAGATCTGGCTTGCATTGTGTTTCCACTGCATACAGTACCCTTACTTTGAAGGCGGGGTTTATGCCAGACGGACATAGCCATGGTCTGAGTATATACAGTCTATAAGGGTCAGCTAGTCAACCAATCAATAGAGCAGTGTGTAGCTCCACCCTTTTGGGACCCTTTTGGCACGACTTGGTACCCCAACGAAAGTGTGACAGAAAATTTAAAAAATAAAATAAAATAGGTACGCCTTGGCCTGCTTATGTTGGTTCCCTTTCGAACATTTAACAGTGGAAAAGCAAATACCCCTCTGGAAATGAGGCCATTGTTATGTAACAGAATGTCCAGCTTTCCTCTGGATGGGTCACTTCCGTCCTACAAGAGAAAAGACGAGAAGTGACGAACATGAACTTTTGAGATCAGCAGACGGGAAGAGACATAGCCCACTGTAGAGAGACACACACACACACAGACGGACCCCACTGTATCCACACACACACACATAGACATAGAGAGACAGAGAAACACACACTCACACACTGACACAGAGACACACACACCGAGAGACACACACACAAAACATACATCGAGAGACACACACAGACCTAAAGACAGAAAAACACACACTCACACCGAGAGACACACACACAAAACATACATAGAGGGACACAGACACCGAAGCACACACACACACTGACACACTCATACATGGAGACACACACACTGAGAGACACACACACACACACACACACACACACACAACACACACACACACACACACACACTCCCCCCTAACCTCATGATCCCATACGCGTCCTGCATGACTAACCAGGACATTCTGAACTTGGACTGAACCGGGAGGAAAGAAAAAATAAATCTTCATCTAGTGAACGATTGTCGAGTGTTCTAGAATTCCCCCAAAACGTTCCAAACAACTAATGGGACAGTTTCTGTAAACGGTTTAGAAGGACAAATATCACATAAACTCGCACGCGCACACACACACACACACACACATGAGACACAAGCACACACACACACACACACACAAGCACACACACACTGAGACACAAGCACACACACACACACAAGCACACAAGCACACACTGATACACAGACAGACAGTTTCTGTAAACGGTTTAAACAATTTAAATATCAGCTGTGGAACAAAAGGTTAACTGGGTACTAGCTGTACTGTTCGCTGCTCTGTGGGGGAGCTTTAAAGGCGTAGTGTGTAGTATTTAGCATTTTCATGGTATCTGAAAATAGGCTTGAGAAAATAGGTTACATATCCATGACATGAGAAAAATTATAACTTGGTTGACATGTAAAACGAATACATTCATAGGGTGTTCGACCCACAACTGCAGGGTCGGTGGTTCGATCCCCCGTCTCCCCGCCACATGTCCAAGTGTCCCTGGGCAAAGAGACACTGAACCCTAAATGTCTCCTGATAGTTAGCTTGCACCCTGCGTGGTAGCTGCTGCTGCTATCGGTGTGTGAATGTGTGCTCCAGTTGTACGTCACTTTGGATAAAAGAATCAGAATCGGAAAGGATTTTATTGCCAAGAAGGGTTTTACACCAACAAGGAATTTGTCTTGGTGAATAAGGTGCATACAGTTAGACAATAAACAATGAACGAACAGTGACTGTAATATATACAATATAACACAATATATAAACAAGTGATAAGTTAAAATAGTATAAAATAGAATAAAAAAATTTGTCTGCTAAATGACATGTAATATAACATTGCTGTAAACCTCTTAACGTAATGTGTTGTTGTTGTAGCGGCTTACCATTAGCCAACAAACAAACAAGGAAAGGGGTAAATGGCTCTTACAGTTGTTGTTGTTGTTGTGTCAGACGGGACGCTGGCTGACTCCACTCCTCTGCGGGACAGGATGGCTCTGTACCAAGCTGCCATCTCCAAACAGGACGTCACTCCCACCGCCGGCAGCGTGAGTCTACCTGTCAATCATATTTTTTAAAAAACAACATTATTCACACTAGTATCATCTGGTGATTTTTCTGTTGATTTTTCTGTATATACAGCTTTGGAAAAAATTTAAGAGACCAGTCTGGATTTTTCTCCAATCTTCATCTCTACATTACTTAATGGAAATGCTCTTAATGGCAATATTTTTTTGGGGGGTAATTTGGTAGAAATGTTGACGGTAGTTTTTAGAATGAAACCAAAATGTTCATTCTACTCAAACATTTGCCTATAAATGGTAAAACGAGAGTCACTGAACATTTGGAGTGGTCTCTTCATTTTTTCCCAGAGCTGTATAACACTTCTAGCTTTGAATTAATAACATAGGTCCTTAGAGTATCTATGCTTGTACCTACTAGAGTGTCATGCATTCAAATAAGTAAATAGGTTCCGAAATATTAGCATCAAACTAGACTTAAATCTATAGTGCGTAACTTCTGTTGCCCCCATGAAAAGGGGGTTTGAAAAGTTAAGCTTTAAATAACAAAATGTGAACAATGATTTCAGACAATCTATATATGCAAACCTGTGATGCGCCTAAGAATTATTCTGGTCAACTATAGTTTCATCACGATCTCATAACTTCTAAAATAGTCAGATGAAGTAGACTATAACTGGTATCAACTGAGGCTGTGCTTCCATTTTCTCTGCACTTTTTAGTTTCACACATATCTATCTGTCTCTTTCTCTCTTCTCTCTATCTGTCTCTGTCTCAACCTCTCTCTCTCTCTCTCTCTCTACCTCTCTCTCGCTCTCTACCTCTCTCTTTCTCTCTGCCTCTCTCTCTACCTCTCTCTGCCAAGTTTACACTCACACAAATTGTTCACACGGTGGTTTTATTTACTGACATGCAGTGACACCACAGTTAAAGCCACATCCTAAATGTGTGAATGCAACTCTAACACATCTCAGTGTTCTGCTAATCTTGCACCTTCCTCACTTCAGTACAGGCACATGGGAACATGTCTCAACCACAAGATAGTTTGTCGCTCAATACAAAAAAATTCTTTAACCAGAAGCATTACAAACTGTATCACTATTGGGTTTTATGCAGCTTTTATTTTTGTATCCAATCGTCCAAACTAACTTTGCACTTAACTTGTATGTTCATGTAAACAGACTAGTATTCAATTCAGTTTACATGAACATACAAGTTAATTAATCAAGTTAGACTAAATGAACCTTTTGAGTTATTAACTTTGCACTTGAGAGAGGGTCGTCAATAGTAGTGTATTGGTTAGAGCCCTACCCCTCCATAGAGTCTCAGTCCTCTTCACAGCAGACCCGGGTTAGAATCCAGCCCGGGGTCGTTCGTTCTATGCATGACGTTCCCTTCCTTACCCCATTTCAACTCTGTCTCTCTCAAAAATATCTGTCTAATAAAAGCGAAACATTTGAAAAATAATAATAATTTTTACGCCAAAAAAAAATCTTAAAAAAAAAGAAAAAACCCCAAAACAAAAGGCTAATACATGTTATTCTTTGCTCATTTTTTTGTCCCTAAAGACCTACTTCACCGGTGGGAATATGAAGGCGTATTGAACTCTGAGATCCTATGTAGTATAAATGTGTAACAATGTTAGAAATCGGTTCATCCTAGCCTGAGAAAAGGCAGAAAGAGTGTTTTTATGGTCTCACTGTCTTACCCTATATTTTACTAGTGTGACATCACAAATGATAAAAATGTAGGGTTAGGATTAACAGGACAGCTGGGCCAAGGGAAGACTGAGGGAAGAAAAACCTCATTCATTATATTATAATAGCGATTTTATAATGATAGAATGCTGGTTCCGTATGGGTGACTTATTCCTTTAACAACAACAAAAATATATGTTTTGTATATTTTAGTTGTTGACCTTCCTGTGTTGTGTTTGTTGCCCAGGGCGACCAGATGGACGGATTCTCTGGGAAGCAGAAGGAGAACGTTCCTCCCTGCACTCTGGACCTGGTGAGGAGAAAACTACACACGCTCTCTTTAGTTCCTCTTCAATATATAGTTACAGGCGAAATATTATGACATGCACACAGAGACACACACACACACACACACACACACACACACACACACACAAAACATACATAAAGAGACACACACACACACACACACACACATACACACACCGAGACTCACACACAGACATAGAGAGACAGGAAAAACACAGACACAGACACACACACACACACACACACACACACACACACACACAATTCTATTTAAAGGTGGAGTCAGTGATTCTAGAGAACGCTTGTTGTCAAACTCACTTTTTGTCAAAATCAGTGAATATCTCCTCACGATCCGCTACCTGTCCGTACCTTGTATGTTAAAAAAAAAATCGGGTTTTAATACACAGCCTAGGCTCTGTAAACAGGTATGTAAACAAAGGGTATTTAAAAAAGGAGGCCCACCGTAGCTAGCAACATGCCTGTTTACAAAGCCTAGGCTGTGTATTAACGAGAGATTTTCTTTAGTTTTTTTTATAGTGGATTGTGAGGAGATATTGACTGAAAGTGATTTTGACAGCAAGCTTTCTCCAGAATCACTGACTTCACCTTTTTTTTTTTTTTTTTTTAAGATATTTTTTGGGCATTTTTATGCTTTATTGATAGTGCAGAGAGACAGAGGTGAAATGGGGCAGAGAGGGGAGTGACATGCAGAGAACGACCGCGGGTGGGACTCGAACCCGGGTCTGCTGCTGGGCCCGGCCCGGGAGGGGACGCCTTACCAACTGAGCTAAAGGCGCCCCCTGACTCCACCTTTTTAATTGATTTATAAATAACTAATAAACTTAATTTTTTGTTTCATCACAGACTCCAGAGTGTGAACCGATCAGCAGGAAAGTTTTCACCTCGGAAAGCACCAACGGTAATTCACTCCCCATATGATGTCATAAGACGCTAGATAAAAGGAATTATCTCCTCTTTAAAGGGAAGGTGGTGATTAGACATTATAGGTTAAAATGGTGTTTAAGGTTTATATAAGGTAATGGAAAAAACAAAACTTTAAGACTAACTGGAACCAGTCGGCTTCCTCCATAAAGGGCAGTCAACTTCTGGAAGACATTACCCAGTGAAATCAAACTTATTTATTTCTTTATTTACTTATCCTTTATTCAATTATCCTTTATTTAACCATGTTAGTCTCATTGAGATTAAAATCTATTTTACAAGAGAGACCTGGCCAAGATGGACAGCAGAACAGTTACACAGTTAAGATATATTTAAGATTTATAAATGTATATAAAATGTAAGATACATCATGTTGTATCTACTACATGCAGTAACTGTAGTGTTAACTCAAATGAATCGTCTGATAAGAATATGAATCACATTATTTATTTATTTTTAAATTTTAAGATTGTTTTGAGAGACAATACAAGGAACCACAAAGTGATACAAGACATAAACAGACACACATGAATAAATAAAATAAAAGTAAGGAGTAAAATTAAACAGTGAAAAATTAAATATTTCATGTGCTTCTTCAGTCACTTTTCAAACTCATACCCCTATACATATCACTAGACCATTATAGTACTAGACCACTGCCATCGGTGTTTGAGTGTGTGTATAAAATGTGAATATGTAAAGCGCCTTGTGACCCTGGTCTGTGAAGGGCGCTATATAAATAAAAGCTTAGTTACTTACTTATTATTTTATTAACTTTATCCACTGCTGTATCCTGGCTTCTTCATATTGTATTAACCATGTAAACAGCTTCACCTAGTGTTCAGATTGAGTCACTACTGTTTCCTCACACTGTCATTTCACCACCAGGCTCTGCCACCAGCACGCCCTCCAGTCAGCTCAAGACCTCCAAGGTGAGACGCACAGAATAACACCTTCTCATACAGAACAATACACATTTATATATATTTTTTTTTTTTTTTTTTTTACCATGGAAAAGGGGTAGGATTAAATAAGTGTATACTTCTTCCTGCTCCTTTTCAGGCATATCTCAGCAATACAGATAATTTGTTTTCTTTTTTTCTTTTTTGTGAAAACATAATTTGTTTATTGTATTTCCATGCTTTTCATTTTGTTTTGTATGTTTGATATGTCTGAAATAAATTGAATCAAATCAAAATAACTTCTTTCCATATGCAGCCAGCCTCATAAACAAAGCCCCTTGTATCAATCCAAACAGACACTACACGTTATATTAAAGTACAACTGCATAACCAGTCTGTTTTAACACATTGACACACAACATTATGTTCCAAAAACTGACTATTTGTACATTTCTGAATCTTTCTGCAAAATTGCACAACTCTCCTTTTAAAGAGCTAAATTGCACAAATTTCTCGTATTAATTTTTTGTTAATAAAATGTTTTATTTATTTATTATTTGACCTGCTTTAATTGAATCATATTGTATGTTGCTATTTATGTTGTATGTTCGCACCATCAGTTCACAGCAAATTCACTGTATGTGTGAACGTACCTTGTCAATAAACCTAATACTGTGTGTGTGTGTGTGTGTGTGTGTGCGCGATGTCTGTGTGTGTGTGTGTAGAGCTTCCGTCCCCCGGTGAGAGAGAGCTGTGTGTCCTGTCAGAAGACGGTTTACCCTCTGGAGCGTCTGGCCACCAACCAGCACGTCTTCCACTCCTCCTGCTTCCGCTGCTCGCACTGCAACACCAAACTCAGGTACTGAGGAGTATTAATGGAGTGTGTGTGTGTGAAGAATATAATGACTGGTGAAAGAGTCTGAGGAATAAGACTCTTTATGGTTTTTACTGAGGGTTAGCTTCCCTTTTTAGTTTTGAGCACACTCACAGACATTACAATTACTTTTTTTTTTTTTTTTTTTTTTTTATATTAAAAGATACTTTTTTGGCATTTTCAAGCTTTATTAGGTAGTACAGAGTTGAAATGGTGTGACACAGAGAGAGAGAGAGAGAGGGGGGGGGGGGGGGGGTGGACCTGCAGTAAAGGTCCACGGGTCGGATTTTAACTAGGGCTGGAGCCAATATGGTACGCACTCTATCCACCACGCCACCGGAGCGCCCACTATACCGTAATTACTTTTAAAAGGGTCAATGCATTAAAGGGGGAGTCGGTGATTCTGGAGACAGTTGTTATGTTTTTATGCTAGCTTCTTGGCCAGGACTCCCTTGAAAAAGATATTTTAAATCTCAACGGTAATATTCCTGAAAAAAAAAAAAAAGATTAATACATTTAAAAAAAAAAAGCAGCCTTAGTTTTTCAAATTGTCTCTAAAATCGCATTATATTTATACTTTGTTTTGATATTTTCATCAATACATCCCCACACATCTAAATACACTGTAGTAGTAGTATATAGTAATAGGAGGGTAAAGACGGGACAAAATGACATGGAAAACCGACTCATTAAAGGAATACTTCACCCATACGGAACCAGCGTTCTATCATTATAAATATAATGTTATATATTTATTATATAAATTATAATATAATGAATGAGGTTTTTCTTCCCTCAGTCTTCCCTTAGTCTTCCCTTGGCCCAGCTGTCCTGTTATTAATCCTAACCCTTACTGTGATGTCACAAGAAGGAAACTGTAAGGTTAGACAGTGAGACCATAACACACTCTTTCTGCCTTTTCTCAGGCTAAGATGATCCGATTTTAATTTTTTTTCTGCACATTTATACTAAATAGGATCTCCGAGTTCAATACACCTTCATATTCCAACCGGTGAAGTAGGCCTTTAAATAGCTTTTTAGTTTTTCTAATTGTGTCTCTCTGTCTCCCCCTCCTGGTCAGTCTGGCAAACTACGCCTCTCTGCACAACAACGTTTACTGCAAGCCTCACTTCAGCCAACTGTTCAAGGCCAAGGGAAACTACGACGAAGGCTTTGGCCACCGACCCCACAAAGAGCTCTGGGAGGGCAAGGGAGACAGCGGAGAAACATCCCCCGAATCACACACCCAAAACACTCCAAACTCCACCACCACCTCCAAGCAGCCAACCATCCAGAAGAGCCCGGGCCAGGCGTCGGAGCCAGAAAGCCCCAGTGTGGAGGACTCTCCTCTGGCTAAGGTCAACGTGCTGATGGCCACCATGGAAGCGCTGGGACAGGGGTCAGCTGAGAAGTCTGACAAACCCACCGAGACTCGCAGGTAGTGTGCAAGAGTGCAATATTTATTTAAGTTCAAAATCCAATTAGAGATGGAATTAACAACATTTGAAAATAATAAAAGTAGTCATATACAGTTTACGTCTTACTGTATCAAGCTATTATGAAAAAACTTGAGTACTTTTTCAAAAAATATATATTTTGTGTGTTCTGTCTTTTTTTATGTGCAATATTGCTCCATTTATTTACTTAATTTACTGAATTTAATTGTTAGTCCATTTCATTGTTTGTCAATTGTACTTATACTCTGATACCTGAATTTCCCCAAGGGATGAGGGTAGGATGGCCTGGACTAGAGGAATGTGCCTTGTTTTAAATTGACAAATTTGAAGTAACTAACTTAACTTTTTTTTTTTTTTTAAGATATTTTTTGGGCATTTTTATGCTTTACTTGATAGTGCAGAGAGACAGAGGTGAAATGGGGCAGAGAGGGGAGTGACATGCAGAGAACGACCGCGGGTGGGAATCGAACCCGGGTCTGCTGCTGGGCCCGGCCCGGGAGGGGACGCCTTACCAACTGAGCTAAAGGTGCCCCCGTAACTAACTTAACTTGACTAAAAATATCTCTATCTCTCTCTCTGTCTAGGTTGAAGATCTCCTGGCCTCCTAAGACGGAGCTTGAAGACAACACCTCGACCTCGACCAATCAGAGCGGAGGAGGAGGAATAACCAGCACGGACGGCGGCTCCGCTAGCAGCAAGCTAATCCGCGCAAAATGGCCGCCGGAGGGAGAGGACGCGCCCACTGAGCAGGAGAGAGGGTCGCCATGCCTACGCCGAAGCTCCTCCCTCAAAGAGCGCAGCCTGGCTTTCACTGTGGCTGCTAACGCCAAGAAAGAAAGTCCGTCTACACCTCCGCAAACGGACGCAAGCCCCGAATCTTCCCCTATGGAGCACCAGTCCATTGATGGCGAAAAAACCCCGACCGAAGACAGCTGTGTTGACGTCCACAGCTAGCTCAGGAGACGAGGAGGAGGAAGAATTGAGAGGATTGATGCCAGAAAGCGAAAAAAATGCCGAAAACGATTTTACTAAAGG
This sequence comes from Ammodytes dubius, assembly GCA_026122265.1. Classification (NCBI taxonomy): domain Eukaryota; kingdom Metazoa; phylum Chordata; class Actinopteri; order Uranoscopiformes; family Ammodytidae; genus Ammodytes; species Ammodytes dubius. The sequence goes on along the minus strand of CM047511.1, from coordinate 29,387,612 downwards.
GGTCTCCAAACCTGGGCAGCAGGATATGGAAGAGGAGGAGATGGAGAAGGACCTTGGAGATGTTTTGGATGAAGATATGGAGCCTGTGAAGCGCCAGGAGACCCCCACGGAGATGTCCCTGTCCCCCGTGGAGGGAGGGGTGTCAGCCAGCCGAGGGTCCCAGGACGTCGGCTTCTGGGACAGTGAGGAGGGGGATGGGAAGGAGGAGGAGGAAACGCTGTCCGTGGAGGAAATGATCAAACGGAACCGATACTACGAGGACGAAGAGGAGGCGGAGGACGTATAGACTGAAAGACATGCTCACGGCCAATTAGATGAATATGGGACAGTGTCAGGGCAACGGGAAAGAAGAAATTTGAATTTATTTTTATGATGTATTTAGAGAGAAAAAAGTCAATGTGGAGATTATAGTTGAAATACAATGGTCAGAATTACATAGACAGTTGGAGACTGTGGTCAAGTTGGAGATATATTTGGACAGATTCGAACTTTTAGGGTCGGTAACTCGTAAGCAAAACGTTATTAAAACATAAACAATGCATCTTTGTGATGGTCAACAGACAGACAGACAATGGGCCAAAAACTTTTTTTATTTTTATGAAAGCAGACGTCCTCTAAACTCCACTAATAACTGCACTGTATAAGGGTGAAGGTATTGGATATTTGTTTTGTCTTGGTGTTGCGATTATTAGACGGTCCCTGTGGTCTCGTCTCTCAGCCCGCTGCACATAGAGAGCAATGTTACTAGTGGAGCTTAGAGGACGTCTGCTTTCAGTCAAAACAAGGTTGTAGCCCATTGTCTGCCTAAGTTATGACCATAGCAAAGATGCATCTATTGTGTTTTAGTAATATTTTACCTATGAGTTATTGAAACCAGAAGTTCCAATCTGTCAATATATTTCCAACTCTATCGCAATCTTTACCTGTCGAGTTCTTTTTCAACATAGTTTTTCAACTCTTTTATTCAAAACATTCTATTTCAACAATTTCTTAATATTTTCGACTTTTTGCTCAAATTGCATAATAAAAGCAAACGTACTCTCTCTCCCGTGGCCCTAAACACTTTTCCATAACCTGACAGCCATGGACACAACCAATACTTCACGCCATTCCTTCTCAATTTCATTTTTATAGATATTTTTCTTCTCTTTCTTGCTGCGGTGTCTAGTGTGAACTCTACTGAACTCTCTCTCTGTGCCTCGAACACTTCTTGAAAACTTTTTTTTTTTTTAAACCATTCTTACCGGATAGTTTTTACAGGACTGTCTCACTTTTTTAAAAATGCACAATTATTTCAAATGATTCCCCCGTGTAAGGAATACTTTTAGAAATGTACAAATGTCCTAAGGTTATGATGACACTACACAAAATCAGTTTTTATATTTTGTCTACAATGATGAATTTTGAAAATCGATTTGTCATTGAACGCCTCTTAATCTGGATTATGAATGTTACCAATGTTGTGCTCATCATATTGCACCGAGATTTGGGATTATTACAGATGATTTTCGCTATTTTAATATAGAATTTGAAAACCATAAAAAGACCGGCTGAATGGCCACTCTGTTTTTAGAAAAATAAATAATCCCAGCACTTTGATATGTTACCGCATTTCAGAAAAAAATGGATTTTATTTTTTGACCATTTCTGGAGCCGTTTTGTATGTACACCTTTAAACTTCAAACACATTTCTATGTTGCTTTTTGTTTTTCCAATTCTAAGAGTTATAACTGGATCTGAATAATGTTGCTGTTTTTAAAACCAGGGGACCAAATATCTTAAATTGCTACTGTTTAAATAAATTGATATATACAAAAAATGTTTTGTCCTGTTTAGTTTTGTGACTGGTTTTACTAGACTAAGGCCCTGCGTTCCAATCCCCATACTTCCCTACTATTTAGTATGCCAGAAAAAGATTTAGGATGTCCCAATACATGCAAGTCAATTGTAGTATGCTGAAAATACATAAATGCCCCACTAACTCCAATAGCATCTTCATTCTTGACATAATGAAAACTTCCTTAACTGATTTTTTTTCTCTCCTGTGGCTCTAAAACTCTTCTGTACTTTAGTATGTAGTGTAGTAAAAAGAAAAGTATGTGATTTCGAACGCAGGGGTTTACACCAAAATGTGAAGGTGAAACGAAAAGTAAATTAAACGTTTTCCTGATGATGGCGCTAGAGGAACAGTTAAGAGATCACCAATGTTATCGCAGTTAATCCTGAGAACAAGAATTTCTCAACCAAGTTTCCCTGCGTTCCAAATCGCATACTCTTTCTTTTTTCTATTCTACATATTACATCTGTAAATAAAATAAATAATCTAGTTAGGATGCAGTAGGCATACTATTGGGACATACTTTTACTCTTTTATTTCATCATAACATTGAGCCTTGATCTTGCCTCTTGCTTTTATATCAGTCGCATCCCCGTTTGTTTTCATATGGAGGCTCTGTCGATGTGACGTCACTTCAGGTTCACACTGGATTGTGGGTCAGAATCGCCCAAATAGGATGCAGTTTTCAACACTAAAAAAATCTCGGGTCTTTCTATCCATCCTAAATCTGTCCACAAGAATCGGACATCCTAAATCTTTTTTCTACCATACTAGTTTAGTTTTAGTTATAGTTAATAGTAGATAGTATGCAATTCGCAACGCAGGAGAAATGTTCATCACAATCCATCTGATAGTGGAGTGGCTAAAAGTCACATAAAGTTGAGCTTTCTGCGCAATACTTACTTGTTGGCATACTTCAAACTTGTTCATTTACGTATTACCCATAGATAGTATATAAAAGGTATTATCCAGCAGCGAATTAAGTCTTTTAAGTGGACATTTTGAGATATTAAAAATGATAACTTAATTTCCCGGCGCGACTCAAACGTTCACATGCTGCATTTTCTACATTGTCTTCAATATTGATGGGAAGTTTTATATCATGTCCAGGCTACAATGAACATTAACTCAAGTTCTGTAGGATACTAAAAGCGTAATATAATTTTCAGGGGCACCCTTAGCTCAGTTGGTAGGGCGTTCCCCCCCATGGGCCTCGGCCAGCAGCAGACCCGGGTTCGATTCCAGCCCGCGGTCGTTCTCTGCATGTCACTCCCCTCTCTGCCCCATTTCAACTCTGTCTCTACATTATCAATAAAGCATAAAAATGCCAAAAAAATATCTTAAAAAAAAAAAAAAAAAGTAATATCATTTTGTATGACTAAATGTGTTTGTGTGTGTGTGTGTGTGTGTTGTAGTGACCCAGATGTTTGCAGATGTATGACATTAATACACACACAACAGTGATCATTATGTTTAACCTCTGGGTGGCAGTAAGATCCCAAAATAAAATCACAACATGATGCGTTGAGGTACCTACCATACCTACACACGTTACATGAACTGAGCTGCTGGCAGTGTAGTGTGAATTGCAGTAATGTGGTGTTATTGCACTTAGGCCTACAGGTGAAACTCATATTATTAGAATATCATGGAAAATGAATTGGAATTGAAGCAAGAATTCATGCAAAAGGGGCCCAAACCAAGTACTGAGTACATATGGATGATTATACTTTATAGAGGGCTGACATTTCTGTATTTAAAATCCACTTTTTGATTGATTTCATGCAATATTCAAATTTTCTGAGATTTTGAATTTGGGGTTTTCATAAGCTGTAAACCATGATAATCACAATTATAACAAATAAAGGCTTGAAATATCTCAGTTTGCATGTAATGAGACTATGTAATGTATTATTTTCACATTTTAAGTTGAATTACTGAAATAAATGAACTTTTGCACGATATTGAAATGTTTTGAGTTTCACCTGCGGAGTGGACTTGACTGACATGTCTAAGATATCCCCTTAGAGCCACAGAAGACATTATAAAACTGTTTTAATACAACGTAGTACTGGGAGTATTGATAGTGTATATAATGTGTTGAACAGATATTGGGAAAATAATAAAGAGTTTTACCCATTTCTCTGCTTTCATATCTGGACATTTTGTAAATAATGTTTTCATTATGTCAAGAAAAATAAAGACGAATACTCCAAAATGCTATTGGAGTTAGTGGGGGCATTTACTGTATGTATTTTCAGCATACTACAATTGACGTGCATGTATTGGGACATCCTAAATCTTTTTCTGGCGTAGGCTACTAAATAGTAGGGAAGTATGGGAATTGGAAAGCAGGGTAAATTTGGCGGCTTTATCTCATGCTCAATGCACATACAATGAATGAATGAATGAATAATTTTTTGAATGAATGAATGAATGAATAATTTATTTCAAATATGCAACAAACAATACAATAATAAAAATGCATCAACAGGAGTCAGCCCTAGTGACTCCTGCACTGATAAGGCAATCTCCAAGAATAGCAAACGCGACCATCCAGCCTTGATAGAGAAGTAGGATGTGTGTTGGTGGTGCGACTCTATACAAATGATTGTGCTTTTTCCAAGAGGCCTTCTATTGCGTTCATATAATGCATGGACAAAATGGGATATGCCTATATGCTGTTACCTTGGAAACAGGCATGTATTGGGTCCCCTGTGTCGCGAAGCAGGAGAGAAAACGAGTCTTTATGTGTGTGGTAATGGCACTATAACAGCATGGGTCTAATGTGTAGTCTCAAATTCACTGCAGAGGGAGGTATTCTGTCAGCTAATAGCCTCGAACTAAAGCCTTTTGAATCAGTAATACACAATGACATGTAATATATTCAGAGAAAACCCAGTCAGTCAGTCAGTCACCGCTCGCATCACTCACTCTCACTCACTCACTCTGTCACACACACACACACTCACACACATCACTCACTCACTCACTCACTCACTCACTCACTCACTCACTCACTCACTCACTCACTCACTCACTCACTCCCTACATCCCTCCCTCCCTCCCTCACTCCTCCTCACTCACTCACTCACTACAACACCCTCAAGACTCCAGCAATGACTGTGCAAAAGTCTTGACTCCAACTGATTTAGTATAGAGGCTAAAACACACCACCACTATTGTCACCATCTTGGCAGCAAAAAAAATACGAAATAAATAAATAAAACTATTTAGCTTCTCGTAAATGTATAAACTTGGTTCCAGATGACTCCCTTTTTCATTTAGGCTATTTTTATATTTTTATTCGAATGCAAGATGGAAGAATTAGATTGGAACAAGGCGGCCTGCATATGTGAGACCGGAGCCTCTAATTTCTAAAATTCTGACTAAACAATTGTTGTTTTGTGGAGGATTTTTCGGGGACCATAAAAACTGCCCAGGCCTCCTCTGTGTGTCTCTCCCTCCTGGGTGGATTTTACAGTAATAGGCCTAAAACATCTAACATTATGAAATATCGGTCTTTGTCTTTGTCTTGGAAATCGTAAAATCACAGCAGGAACAGTATAGTTTATCCTCAGATGATGTTTCAAAGTACATACGAATCTTATGAAGTTACCGTAGTTTAAATTGGGTTGGTCTATGAGCTAGTATGTGGTAAAGACAGTGGCTGTGTTTGAAAAAGCCCTACTAACGTCCTCCCTCCTACATACTCAACGTGTATATACTACATACTGTCTACTAAACGATTGATTGTGTATGCGAGGTTCGTCGGACCGTTTACACTGAAGTATACAGAAAATATAATACAAAAATAATAATTCCATGCCGTTTGAAAAAAACGCAATGCATTGTGGGGGCGGTTGAGTAGGAAAAGTAACCTGTCGATCCATACACAAAATCTTCCCGGAAGTTAGTACTCATCCGGGCATTTATCGGCTACACAAACTTGCATACACAACCGTCACGTACTCAAATTGACGTCAAAATGAGTATGAGTAGGACGTTAGTAGGGCTTTTAGTATGAGTAGACGTTAGTAGGCTTTTAGTATGAGTAGGACCTTAGTTGGGCTTTTAGTATGAGTAGGACGTTAGTATGGCTTTTAGTATAGGACGTTAGTATGGCTTTTAGTATGAGTAGGACGTTAGTATGGCTTTTAGTGTGAGTAGGACGTTAGTATGGCTTTTAGTATGAGTAGGACGTTAGTATGGCTTTTAGTGTGAGTAGGCCCTTAGTATGAGATGAAGTTCTTAGGATTTAATGATGGTCCCCTGACTTTTCCTTTAGAGCTAAAGGTGTGTGTGTGTGTCTTTTCTTGTAGAGAGGTTAAAGTTAAAGCTATAAATGTAACTTCTGTCGCCCCCCATGAGTAATTCTGAGTAATTACAACAACACTGTCAACGCATCTACATGAGGTAAAGCCTGCGGTGATGACGACCTTTTAGTTTTCCTTTGATATGTCTATTTGATGGTTGTGATATGTGATGCGGACCTGCCAAGAGGATGAACCTTTGCTTGCATAAATAATGTCTTTGTTAAAATGCTCATTGTGTTTTAATGTGCTATATGTTCACGCACTTTTATCTGTGTCTGTACGCTACTTGTTTCATGTTTTTCACACATCACCAACCTGTTATGGGCTGGAATGATGGTTGTGTCATTTTACTTATCTGTGCTTGTGTCATTTTGTTTTTGTGCTTATGTGTTGTATTTTTGTATTTTTTTTTATGTTTCTTTTAAACCTGCAGTGTGTAGAATTTGGTTTTATTTCCTAGCGATTTTGTAGAAAGTAATTAAAATATCCATAAGTACATTTAATTTAGTGTATAATAGCTGAAAATAATGTTTTGAATTATTATTTTTTTCCCTTAGAAAGGGTCTCATATATGTCCATATTTCTGCATATTTTGGACCAAGGCCTAGTGCCGCCATCTTGAAAGTGTCATTGGAATGTCATCAGGTGCATTGTTTAAATTTAGAATTGTCTTGTCCTTGAAGGCCACTGTAGCTTCTGTTATTATTCGAAAGGGTTGGGTTACCCAGGGAGTTTTGCATTCTAGAACTTTGTAGAACTTTCTTGATGATGTCATATTACACACTGTACCTTTAAGCCATCAACCTGCCAGGGACTACAGGTGCTAATTAGCATTAGCACTGCATGGCTAAATCTGGCACTTTTATATATGTTGAACTTTGGTGCTCATGTTTGTCAATGTGCACTGACCCTACTAAATAAAGAAATCAAATCAAATCAAATCAAAGTAGTGGAGTAAACAGTAGTAGTTGTATTAAAGGTGCAGAGTGTAATATGACATCATCAAGAAAGTTCTACAAAGTTCTAGAATGCAACACTCCTGGGTAACTCCACCCCTTTCGAATAATAACAGAAGCTACAGTGGCCTTCAAGGACAAGAACAATTCAAAATTTTAAACAATGCACCTGATGACATTCCAACTATGACACTTTCAAGATGGCGGCACTAGGCCTTGGTCCAAAATATGCAGAAATATGGACATATATGAGACCCTTTCTAAGGGAAAAACAGCCTTTCTCATCTTCCCTCTCTCCCACATTTCATTTGAAAAACAGACCACAACAGCCATTTTTTTTTATATTAATATATGTTTTATTTCTTCTCCATTTTTATTATCATTATGTTTTATTTTCATATTTTCAAATCTTAAAGGTCCTCTGTGCATGGACCTTTATCATCATCATCACGGCACACACACACACATTTGGCACACGACAAGATTGTTTTTCAGAAATAGATAAATTCTATAATCACACATTTCGATAGCACACAATTTCATGACTTTTGCAAGGACTTCTTGGGAAAGACATACTAAAAATAATAATAACAATAACACAATTTGATCACTTTCTCTTTCCTGTATTAGAAATTAGAATTTTTTTGGTCGTATGATTTGCCAAAATAAAAAAATAAAACATAATAGTAACAATGGACATTCTCGATTTTTTTCTCAAATAAACAAACAAAGCATAAATAAAAAATAGAAAAAAAAAAACATGATATATATATTTAATCATAAGATGTGCAGCAGTTGAATAGAGCTCTGATGTAAAGTGATGATTTTTGCCGTAAATGTGCCTTTTTTAAAAGCACCACACTTTCCCCCCCCCGCACCCCTTTAACATGAAATAAAATAATCTCTGTCATTAAATAAGAAAAACTGCTGACAATATAAAAATACATGGCATTGTACTGTATAGTTCATTAAATAAACCAACAATTCATATATAAAATATTATATTGACGTGTATAAAAATATGCCTTACAACTTTTTTTGAAAAGGGTTAACAGCCGTAAGCTCTTTAAGTCTAGCCACTTCAGAATCACACACAGTCGACCACAACGGAAAGAAAATAAAAATAAAAATTCCAACATATGTACAAACAATCAACTGATAAGCCGTCAAAACGAACGCCATTTTGACAAATAAAATTAAAAAAAAACAGAAGCATCCAAGATCATATTTTTCGTATTAATATGACTATTTTTTGATTTTCTGACTCGACACACACATATATAAGATACTGTAAAGATTCAAGCAGTACTCGATGGAAATTACAAAAAATAAATTAATATAAAAAGAAGAGAAATAAAAAAAGAACTATTTTGTCAATTAGGTTATGTTGATATCAGTGTATCTTTGGAGAGAGGGAGAGAGGGAGAGAGAGGAGAGAGAGGGAGAGAGGGAGAGAGAGGGAGAGAGGGAGAGAGGGAGAGAGGGAGAAAGGGGTCGGTTTAGGGACACACATTTCTTTTCAAACATTTCGTGTCACATCACCCGCGTAACAGTATTTCAGTCTATACTGAGATCAGGACAAAAACACAGGCAGTGTCAGCTATCCTAACGTTAAAAAAAAAAAAATACAATTAAAGGAAACAGACAAAATCTACCAGAAATAAAGCCAGGACAAGAGCCAGGGGGATGTAGCTTGGGTTGCTAGCTGAGGCAGTTTTTTTTTACGGAGCGCTTTAATGTGTAGCATGCAGAGAAGGACACTGCTGCAACTGTAGAACATTCAGGCCGTTGTTATTGTTGTCGCTGGACTGTGAGAGAGTGTGTGTGTGGGGTGTGTGTGTGTGTGTGTGTGTGTGTGTGTGTGTGTGTGTGTGTGTGTGTGTGTGTGTGTGGCGTGTGGTGTGTGTGTGTGTGTGTGTGTCTGTGTGTCTTTTCTTATAGAGAGGACTTGAAAGTTAAAGCTATAGTGCGTAACTTCTGTCGCCCCCCATGAGGAATTCTGAGTTAGTTAACAACACTGTCGGAATAAAGCCATGCGTGATCGCGCGTTTTATAGACTTTTACCTTCTGGATTTCTAGTACGTCCAGGTTTTTTTCTTAGCAGTAAGAAATCAACAACTGAAACATTTTCTGGGCTCTTCTTGGATTTTCTGAGCTCCTGCTCCATTCTATGGGAGGCGAGGTAAAACCAGTTTTGTAAACGCTGCCGACTGAGAAATACAGAGAGAGTTTTGTGAAGCTGATCGACTCATCAACTTTTGTGTCAACTCATTTTGGCTGATGGCTGAATGTAACCAACATTCATTTATATGAAAAAAGTTACGCACAATGCTTTAAACCGCTGTGTTCTTTCTCTCTCCCCCCCAAGGAAGTGGTTTATCCCTGCTACCTCCTGTCCAGCAGTGTCTAGCACACATGCTAAAGCCAGCCCCCCCCCCTCCCCTCTCCCCTCCCCCCTCTCTCGCCCTCCCTCTCTCCCCCCCTCCCTCTCCTCTCCCTCCCCTCTCTCTCCTCTCCCTCTCCCCCCCCCTCTCTCCCTCCCCTCCTCCTCCCCCTCTCTCCCCTCCCTCTCTCCCCCCCCTCCCTCCCTCCTTTCTACTCTCCTCTCTCCCCCCTCCCTCTCTCCTCCCCTCTCCCTCCCTCTTCTCCCCCTCCCCCCCTCTACTCCTCCCTCCCTTATTAATGCTTGTATGATGATGGATGTGTTTTTATCTGCTGCTGGACACCTGAATTTCTCCTCCGGGGATCAATAAGTATTTATCTATCTATCTATCCTCCCCCCCTCTCCTCCCTCTCCCCTCTCCCTCCCTCTCCCCTCCCTCTCTCCCCCCTCTCTTCTCCCCCCCTCCCCCCCTTCCCCTCCCTCTCCCCCCCTCTCTCCCAGCCCAGACCCCTCTCTCACTCCCCGTCACAGGGCAAGGCTCCGTCGGGCTCAGTGGCGTCTCGTGAGGGGGGGGCGGGCGATCCAAGCTCGTCCACACACCAGCAGTGGCCGCGCTGCATTCCCTTAGAGGAGCGACACTGGGGGCAAAAAGGGAGATGTTGAAAGGCGGAAGGAGACAGGAGATTGATGATGGCACAGAGTGTTTTTGCATATAGTCAAAATGGGTGCCTCACAAAGAACAAGAGAGTTGTGTGTGATTTATCTGAAATGTGAGAAAACAGTTTAAGCTAAATTAAACCAATGAGGACATTTTTGAGAATGCTACACTCTTTAAAGGCTGTTGAGGTTAACACTAGGTTTTAAGTTCATGAGAATTAGGTTTATGTTAGGGTTAGTGTAAGGTTGGGGTTAGGCATCTAGTTTTGATGGTTAAGTGTTAGGGTAGGGCTAGGGAATGCCTGTGTCAATGGGTGTCCTCACAAGATAGAAGTAAGAATGTGTGTATATTGTGTGTGTGTGTGTGGTGTGTGTGTTGTGTGTGTGTGTGTGTGTGTTGTTGTGAATAACTGTCACTTCTCCTCTTCTCTACCTCTCAGCTGGGAGCCAGAATCAGTACTGCGCTACGATGACATATCATTTTCTCCTCTCCTCTCCTCCACACACACACACACACACACACACACACACACACACACACACACACACACACACACACACACACACACACACACACACACACACACACACACACACACACACACACACACACACACACACACACACACACACACACCACACACCACCAAGTCTGTGATGTCGTAACACAATTTTCACATCACACAACAGCCAATAAAGTTCCATGTAAATGTGCATGACTGTTGTGTGTGTGTGTGTGTGATGTGTGTGTGACTGTTTGTGTTGTGTCGTGTAGACCGTTCGTGTCACAGTTGTGGTATATGTGTGTGTTGTCTGTGTGTTTAGTGTGATGTCGTCTGTGTGTCTGTGTGTGTATTGTGTGTCCTGTGTTTTTTGTAGAATGACGTGTGTTGGTATGTTACTGTCATGTCTATTGTGTGTGTGTGTATGTGTCCGTTTACTGCTTTCTGTGCCGGTGTAGTGTGGTATGATAGAGTGTGTTTGTGTGTGTGTGTTACTGTCTGTCTTTTGTGTGTGTGTGTGCCGTGTGTTATGTGTGTGTCCGTTTACCTGCTTTTTCCTGTAGAACCCGCGCGTGTCACAGTTGGGGATGTAGATGTCCGATCCGATTGGATGATGGTCAGCTCCAGACCTCTCAGGACACTGTTCAGCAGCTTACGACAGGGCGCCTGAAATACAGCAACACGCACAATTTAACATCACTAAAAGTGTGTGTGTGTGTGTGTGTGTGTGTGTGTGTGTGTGTGGTGTGTGTGTGTGTGTGTGTAGGTACGTGTAGTGTGTGTGTGTGTGTGTGTGGTGTAGCTCAAAGATAGCTCCATATAAAGAGTGGCAGTGGCAAGCTGCTATCTCTTCCGAATATACAGTGTGTGTGTGTGTGTTGTTGTGTGTGTTGTGTGTGTGTGTTGTGTGTTGTGTGTGTGTGTGTGTGTGGTGTGTGTTGTGTGTGTGTGTGTGTGTGTGTCGTGTCTGTCTGTCTGTCTGTGTGCAAGCTGCTATCTCTCCCCCTAAGGTGAGACATGCTTGGCAGAATCCTCTTTGATTAAACACATATCGATGTAAATCACAAAGGCTTCTCTTTACTTCAACAGCAGAGAGAGAATACGTATATCTATTCATATCAGATTGAGTCTGAGGCATTACATAACCATACTGTTACATAATGCTTCGGCTTCTCAGTTCACTGAGTTCACTGCATGGTTGGAAGTGACTGTGCGTTTTTTTTTTTAAATGTGTCACTTCCTGGAATTTAACTGTGTCATCATCAACTAACTGTCATCGTTATAGTTACCATGATAACCTAACTGTGTCATAGTTACCATGATAACCTAACTGTGTCATCACTATAGTAACCATGATAACCTAACTGTGTCATCACTATAGTAACCATGATAACCTAACTGTGTCATCACTATAGTAACCATGATAACCTAACTGTGCTCACATAGTAACCATGATAACCTAACTGTGTCATCACTATAGTAACCATGATAACCTAACTGTGTCATCACTATAGTAACCATGATAACCTAACTGTGTCATCACTATAGTAACCATGATAACCTAACTGTGT
>CM047511.1:29360389-29365389 GCA_026122265.1 Ammodytes dubius | reverse complement strand
ATCAATTGAAGGGTGACCCTCATTTACAATGATGTCGAGTAAAATAACAATACACACACAAACACAATGCAAATATACAAAAAGCTGACAGAGAGACAAAACACTATTAGAACATTCAGATCAAAATGAGTGAAGCAGAACATTGCCTAACCAGGTGGAGTGGGGCTGATTCAAAATAATATGTTTAAACCTGCAGTGTGTCGAATTTTGGGTTTTATTTCCTAGCAGATTTCGTAGAAAGTAATTATAATATCCATAAGTACATTTAATTTAGTGCAAAATAGCTGAAAAAAATGTTTTAAATTATTTTTTTACCCTTACAAAGGGTCTCATATATGTCCATATTTCTGCATATTTTGGACCAAGGCCTAGTGCCGCCATCTTGAAAGTGTCATAGTTGGAATGTCATCAGGTGCATTGTTTAAAATTTAGAATTGTTCTTGTCCTTGAAGGCCACTGTAGCTTCTGTTATTATTCGAAAGGGTTGGGGTTACCCAGGGAGCGTTGCATTCTAGAACTTTGTAGAACTTTCTTGATGATGTCATACTACACACTGTCTGCACCTTTAAAATGTGTTAACGGATATGAGGGTATCTATTTTAGATGTTGTAGGCTAAGTTATGACAACTAAGCAACTGTTTGGATCGTGTGTCACTTTGTGTGTTCTCATTCGACAAACACATTTGTACATATAATTCTATCCATCCATGCAGGAGATTTTGAAAGTAATAAGCGGCGGACCTATTTCATTTTATCGAGGAAATGTGATAATATAAACGTTATACTCACGCGACCCAGTAGCCGACCATGTGAAACAAATAACTCCATAATAAAGTTGGTTGTGTTTTTTTTTTTTATTCTTCTATGCCGTCACGAAGATACCCAGCTAATATATTTATATTAATATATTATTTTTACACGTTTAAATGTGGGTACATTTACCAAATGCACCTAAAGTCATAAAACATGACACACACACACTCAAACCATGACAAACTCCACGCACACAATGCGAGGGCTGTGATTGGCTGAATGCTTTGTCACCGCTTTTTCGATACTCATTGCGATTGGCTGAAAAAAAAAGTAACGGGAGTGTGACGTCACATGAAAGCGCCGCAGAACTCTAGTTTCCAACAAAGTTAGCTATGGATAGCTGATGAGCAAAAGTGAGTTTCTGTCACATTAGCTGCTTAGATATCAGGTAAGAAATAAAGGCACCTTTAATAAATCATTATTCTGCTTTGCGCTGTTAGGGACAACCTCTCATTAGCCTCTCGCAAAGGCTCAAAAGGAAAGGAGTTATCGCGATAGCCTGTGATGATGCTAACCCATGCTAAATGTCAACAAATGGACAATTTGACACTGTTGATATGTTACAAGTACAAGACCACTTTTTTCAGTTATTCAGGTTTAAATAGCGATTGTTAACTGTCTGGTCACTCGCCCTTTCCTATTTTAAATCGGCTCTGTTGTTAGCACCGTGGCTAGCTTTAGCATCAGATGTAAACATTGGCACGCCCACTACTACTCGCGACTGCAGCTTCACATTTTGATTATTTTTTAGATGTTGGACTTGTTTTTATTGTTTATTCCTCCCGACCTTATACACTATTGAAATCAACCGCAATAAAAACAGACTGTCACTGTTTTAGTACGCTGATAACATGGCCTTGGTAGCGTACTAGACAGATGAATGCTAATGTCCACAGTCCACACACTATCAAAAAGAAAAGACAATAGTTTTCAATATTTGAGGTAGATCTTACTTTCTCCCTGGACCATAAACCTTTTGTGTTACCTTACCGTCTTCTCGTGTTTGTGTATCTGTTGTATTTTATATGTATTCTATTGTGGAATATATCCTTGAGCCTTATTGGTGGATAGTCTCTCCCTGCATTCCAAATCACATACTCTTTCTTTTTACTACACTACATACTAAAGTACAGAAGAGTTTTAGGGCCACAGGAAAGAGATAAAAAATCAGATGAGGAAGATTTTTTTTTTCATTATGTTGAGAAATGTCAAGAATAAAGACGAATACTCCAAAATGCAACTGGAGTTAGTGGGGCATTCATGTATATTAAGCATACTACAATTGACGTGCATGTATTGAGACATCCTAAATCTTTTTCTGGCATACTAAATAGTAGGGAAGTATGGGGATTGGAACGCAGGGTCTGTTAATGCTTACTTGATGTATCTGTTAATTTTTCATTAACGTGGATTTATTGTGTTGTCGGATGAGGATGTGATGACACGCGGGAAAGTTTGTTTTTTACTGTTAGTCAATGTGTCTGAATATTGTGGAATGGGTCATGTAAATGAAAAGATATGGAAATAAAATATTCATTGATTCAATCATTCATTAGACATTTGGGCAAGTTTTTTTAAATGAGTAAGGGTCATGGTCATCGTGGCCACTTCTTCTTATCACACAATATATTATGCTCTTAATGAAACTTTCAAAAAGTAATTCAATAGAAGAATCCCAGACTCATGCGTGATAATAGGTAGTTAGTGAATACGTAGTAATGTTACTATAATTCAACTTCTTCTGAACTGTGATTAAATGAATACTTCACTGATACGGAACCGACTTTCTATCATTATAAAATCGCTATTACAAAATGATAATTAATAAGGTTTTTCTTCCCTTGGCCCAGCTGTCCTGTTAATCCTTACCCTATATTTTACCATGTGTTATGTCACGCATGGGAAAATGTATTGTTAGACAGTGAGACCATAAAACACTCTTTCTGCCTTTTCTCAGGCTAGGATGAACCAATTTCTAAAGTTTTTTTGCACATTTATACTAAATAGGATCTCAGAGTTCAATACACCTTCATATTTCCACTGGTGAAGTAGGTATTTAAGCTTCTATGACGCACAACTGAGTATGAGTAAGTAAACTGAGGCGCCATTTTGTGTCTCCAATGACAGTGATAAAATACTATGCAGTGAAACATTTACACACGCCATTTTGTGTCTCCTCTGCCCCTCTGTTCTCTTGTCTCAGATGGATGACATCAACGTGCTGCACCACAGATGTCTCCTGAACCTGCGGCGTCGCATCAGAGACATCGGAGACGGACGGCCGGCGCAGGAGAGATACGTACGGCTGCAGAAGGAAGGGAACACGCTCAGGTAGGGGTCGGTCTGTCTGTCTGTCTGTCTGTCTGTCTGTCTGTCTGTCTGTCTGTCTGTCTGTCTGTCTGTCCGTCCGTCCGTCCGTCCGTCCATCCATCCATCCATCCATCCATCCATGCTAGTGTATCATCACCGAAATTATATATATGATATACAGCTCTGGAAAAAATTAAGAGACCACTCCAAATGTTCAGTGTCTCTTGTCTTACTATTTATAGGCATATGTTTGAGTAGAATTAACATTTTGGTTTTATAATATAAACAACTGACAACATTTCTACCAAATTCCAATACATTTTTTGTCATTAAAAGCATTTCCAATAAGTAATGTAGAGATGAAGATTTAAGAAAAATCCAGACTGGTCTCTTCATTTTTTCCAGAGCTGTATCTATCTAATCATCATTTAAAGAGCAGTTCCGAATCCCTTTATCATCTTATTATTGTCAATTCAATTCAATTCAATTCAACTTTATTGGCATGACCTTTCAGTGACGACAAGTAGCACATGTTGCCGCATGTGAACATTACACAGGTGGCATCCGGATCAAAACATGAGGTCGCTGTTTGAGATGATGTGTTCCGTTGTTGTGCAAACAGCATCATTCTGACCTATTACAAGTCACCTTACTGTTAACCTGTTATTCCTTCTCTTTAGTTACCAAGGGAACTCTGAGGAGGTCGGTTGCTATGTGGCTGGCCATCCGCTGTCAAAGGGAAACTGCTATTTTGAGGTAAGGCTCGTTTGATACTGATTCTGATTCTGCAAGTCCACAGCTGACATTTTTATTGTGACTGACCCTGCGTTCCAAATCACATACTCTTTCTTTTTCCTACACTACATACTAAAGTACAGAAGAGTTTTAGGGCCACAGGACAGGAGAGAAAAAAAAATCAGATAAGGAAGATTTTTTTTCATTATGTTGAGAAATTTCAAGACGAATACTGCAAAATGCTATTGGAGTTAGTGGGGCATGTATGTACTTTCAGCATACTACAATTGACGTGCATGTAATTGGAACATCCTGACTTTTTCTGGCATACTAAATGTTAGGGAAGTATGGGGATTGGAGCGCAGGGTGTGTTCTGTTTGAGTTGTAAGACCTGACTGTTAAAGGTGGAGTCAGCGATTATGAAGAATTATTGTTGTCAAAATATTTTTTTGGTCAAAATACGTCTTCTGACCATTCGCTACCTGTCCATGCTGTGTGTGCCCTGAAAATAAATCTTGTGATAGGACACTGCCTAGGCACTTTACAATGTAATGTTAACAAAGTAAACAAAGGGGGACCACCGTAGCTAAGAACATGCCCGTTTACAGAGCCTTGTCAATGATGGATTTTTTTTCCGGCTCACACACAGTACAGACAGGTAGCGGATCATGAGGAGATATTCACTGATTTTGACGAAATGTGATTTTGACACCAAGCATTCCTGATTGATATCAACTATTATTTCTAACTTTTTTTTTTTGTCTACTTCTTTCTAGATACATGATAATCATTAGAATATCAGTCAACTTGTTATTCCTTTGCACAATCATTCTTTTTGAAATATTTGTGTGTGTGTGTGTGTGCGTGTGTGTGTGTGTGTGTGTGTGTGTGTGTGTGTGTGTGTGTGTGTGTGTGTGTGTGTGTGTGTGTGTGTGTGTGTGTGTGTGTGTGTGTGTGTGTGTGTGTGTGTGTGTGTGTGTGTGTGTGTCTGCCTGCAGGGGGTTTGCACTGCAGGGTATTATGGGTATTATTCCCGATATGAATGTTCTTTACCACATACCGTCTTGCCCTGTGTGCGCCCCCAGATTGCTTTACCATCCAGCCGGGCAATCTTATCCTCTGGAATCCCACAATCTCCCAAT
>CM047511.1:29342889-29350389 GCA_026122265.1 Ammodytes dubius | reverse complement strand
ATTGCCTAAATCATATTTATTTCTACCTACTTTTACTCTACTCTAATCTACTCTATTCTACATCTACTCTACTTTACCCTGCTCTATAACCCTTAAAATATGACTTAGGCAATTACGCTATTAGGCTAACGAAAGTAGATTTAGAGTAGAGTAGATGTAGAATAGAGTAGATGTAGAGTAAAAGTAGAGTAGAGTAAATATGAGTTTAGGCAATTAAAAAAAAAAAAAAATTTCATGGATACATTTTTTTATGCAAAAGCGTGTCCCAATTGTAGCATACTGCATGAAAAAAGTAGATACTTACTAAGAGCAGTTGTAGTATGTAGTATAGTTAAAAAGAAAAAGTATGTGATTTGGAACGCAGGGAAAGTGTCTCTTTGCAACGGGCCACAGTCAAGTGTTACTCAGTGATTAATACTGTGTGTGTGTGTGTGTGTGTGTGTGTGTGTGTGTGTGTGTGTGTGTGTGTGTGTGTGTGTGTGTGTGTGTGTGTGTGTGTGTGATAATACAGCGTAGTGATACTGCTGATGACACAGACGTTGCCAACAATGAATTCCATTCAACTACTTGAATCATAGTTTAGTTTAGTCTGCAGTGTCTGAGAAAACAGCCATAAATCTCTCTCACACACACACACACACACACACACACACACACCACACACACACACACACACACACACACACACACACACACACACACACACACACACACACACACACACTTATTCACACAACTTTACACAAGTGAACTGCACCACCATTGTTCTGTTAAGGTGTGAGCACTCATCACACACACACACACACACACACACACACACACACACACACACACACACACACACACACACACACACACACACACACACACACACACACACACACACAACTCCTCCAAACTGATAAAGTAACCACAAGCCTACAGGCAGGTCTGTGTGTGGGTCCCGTATGTGGTTGTGTGATAAACATGTTTATCCCAAGTGGTACAGAATCATCTCTCTACTCACTCACTCACTCACTCACACTCACTCACTCACTCACTCACTCACTCTCACTCACTCACTCACTCACTCACTCACTCACTCACTCACTCACTCACTCACTCACTCACTCACTCACTCACTCACTCACTCACTCACTCACTCACTCACTCACTCACTCACCTCTCTCACTCACACACACACACCCCAGCCACACACAGCCGACATTAATTTTGTATGAAAAAGCTACGCACTATAGCTTTAACATGTTGGAGAAAAAAACTGGACTAAATATATCAAGTGAATACAGTAGACAGACAATCATTGTTTCTGAAGTCATAAAATCTAGAGAGCTGTGGGTGAATAGGATGAATCTACCAGCAGTCTCTCTCTCTCTTTTCACTCTGTTTTTCTGGCCAGAGCAACAGCGATGGCATGAAGTGTGCTGGTGCAGCCAAGTGTGTGTTGTGTGTGTGTGTGTGTGTATAGCAGTGTGTGTGTGTGTGTGTGTAAGTAGCATGTGTGTGTGTGTGTATGTAGCAGTGTGTGTGTGTGTGTGTGTGTGTGTGTTATTATGCCCTGGCCCGACACCAGGTTGTAAAAATAAAATTCAATAAGTGGAGTAACGGGACGCGCACCAAATCCCTCTCCCTCTAATGTGGTCTGAGGGATTCACAGCTGGGGAGCGCCGCTGCCACGGTGCAAGGCTTTTTTTTAGTTTTTAGTTTAAAAAAAAACAGGTTTTTCCCTCTCCCCCTCAAATATTTTCTCATAATAACTAAGGATCCATTTGCCTTCATCGGATCTGTTCTGGATTCAACATTATAATGAGTTTAAAGCCACTGTAAATCCTAAAGTCTAAAATCTATCTATCTTCTATCTGTAAAGCAAGAAACGTCTGTCTGTCTGTCTGTCTGTCTGTCTGTCTGTGACTCGCATACCTCTCTCACTGTTAGTCAGATCGGCCTGAGCTTCCGGATATGGCTTGCGCACGGTACGAAGGTGTGCATCCTTGATTTGATTATGAAATTTTGGACCAAATATGTAGAAGTTATCATATTTATATCATGCTGGCGGCGAATACATGCGCACACTGAAGGCCACAGTAACGACGGGCATGAAGTAGTCTCCGGCTAAACCTCGCCTCCCTCTGATTTGATTGGCTGCTGCGACCAAAGCATGAAATGAGTGACGAGCGGGACACACACAGCAGACCTGCTTCCTACGGGCACTGCACTAGTAGTATAAAACCAATATACTTTGGTTTGATGGATCAAAGTTGCAGTTGGGTGTCTCGATATGCTTTTGCAAAACTCTGATTGCAAATAAATCTTCACACAAAATTATAAAACTTAGTTAAAAAAACTATCTGTCTAGAAGAGCAGGTGACAGGACTGTGTGGGCGTGGCCAAATCAAATTGTTTTTATAGAATGTTCAGCCAGAGAACTGCTGTGATTGGTTCAAAATACTTACTCAATTCTAAACCAAATTTCTGTAAAGTTTATCAAACTTAAATGACAATATATTTTAATTTGGATTGATAAAAACGCCTCAGACTTTTTTCAGATGCTTTACTGTCATGCAACTCAACTCCCCCATATTACATCATAGCGAGGAGGATTTAGTGGATTTGGGTTTACAGGGGCTTTAAGCAGGTGATGATACTCACACTGATAAGACTAAGTCAAGTTTTGACAAGAACATGGACTTAGTGAAGATAGACACTTAGGACGCTGGGACAGGGTGTGGGACAGTGTGGGTAACGGTAGCTGCATCCTGGAATAACATGGAACGTTTTGGTTTGTACGAAAAGGAAAGTGGGACTGAGGAAATGAAAATATCGGGGTGGAGTGGGGTGGGGGGGGGGGGGTGTAGTGGTGTAGTGGTTAGATCCCCCTCTCCCTCCATAGAGGCTCAGTCCTCTTCACAGCAGACCCGGGTTAGAATCCAGCCCGGGTCGTTCTCTGCATGTCATTCCCCCTCTCTCTCTGCCCCATTTCATCTCTGTCTCTCTCCACACTGTAAATAAAAGCCTAAAAATGACAAGACAATTGAAAAGGAAATGAACAGATCGGAAGAGAAGGAAGAGGAAAGAAGAGGTTTTTGTTCTGGGGCCTAGACAGTGTTTGAGGAGCAGGATTAGAGTTACACATGTCGGCCTCGGGGTGGTCCCACTTAATCTCATGATGGTTTTCACTTCTAATTCATTTCATTGTGCGGTTTCTAACCGATGAAACTGTCTCAAGTTCCTTTTGAAATTTTCGCCTCAATTTTTCCAAGTGTCGACTTTAATTCAGTCTTTGAAATACAGATCTCTCCTTCCCTCTATTCTTGACTCCTTTCCACTATGTAGCACAGTTCAGTTCGGTTTGGTACAGAACAGTAAAACCATATCTCTCTTTTTTTGTGATCAAATTTTTTAATTTTTATTTAAAAAATACAGATTAACAGACAAAAGTACGACATATTTTTTAAATAATAATATACAGAAAAATACACTTATCCAGTACCCATACTTGCAAATAGATACATAGAAGTGTATAGATAAAAGAAAAAGACAATAATAATAAAAAAAAATAAACAGAAATTAGAATAAAGACAACTAGGGAAATATCTCAAAGGTTACAAGCCACAGTCAGTGTAAAAAAAAATACAAAAAAAAAATACATCCCTAACATGTCCAAACAAACAACCAAACCAGATCTAGCTTGTGTTTCCACTGCTGACAGCACCCTTACATAGTAGGCCGGGTCAGAGTATATACACAGTCTATGGTTGCGTTCCGAATCGCATACTGTTTCTTTTTTCTATTCTACATACTACATCTGACGATAAAAAGAATCTAGTTAGGATGCAGTAGGCATACTATTGGGACATACTTTTCTCTCTTATTTCATCATAACATTGCGCCTTGATCTTGCCTCTTGCTTTTATATCCGTCGCATCCCCGTTTGTTTTCATATGGAGGCTCCGTCGATGTGACGTCACTTCACATGCGCACTGGATTGTGGGTCAGAATCGCCCAAATAGGATGCAGTTTTCAACACTAACAATCTTGGCCGCATGAAGTAGGACATCCGGGTACTTCTAACCATCCTAAATCTGGCCACAAGAATCGGGACATCCTAAATCTTTTTTCTACATACTATATAGTAGAAAGTATGCGAGTCGGAACGCAACCCTAGCTTGTGTTTCCACTGCTGACAGCACCCTTACTTAGTAGGCCGGGTTTATGCCGGTCAGAGTATATACACAGTCTATGGGTCACTTGCTACGGCAGCAACGTTACTGAAAAATATCTCGGGGGGATCGACCACCTGCAGTGTGTAGCTCCACCCCTTTTGGGACCCCTTTTGTGACAGCTTGGTACCCCAACGAAAGGGTGACAAAAATAGGTGCGGTACAGTTCGCTTATTTTGGTTCCCTTTCCAACTTTTGACTGTGGAAATGCAAGGAATGCATACCGTACTGAACCGCATCGCCCAGTGGAAACCAGGCTATTCACTGAATACACACACACACACACACACACACACACACACACACACACACACACACACACCACACACACTGTTAGCTACAGTACATTTTAAGGGGCTGGATATGGAAATATTCTCCCTGCGTTCTCACACAGATATTTCCAGTCCAGTGGTGGTTTCCGATGACTTGCGGATCTATCCTTCGGTTGCCACAGAAGAGTTAAACCTCTCTGGCTCCGAAGCAGAATAGTCACTTCACCAATAGTTTCTACATGTTGCTATTTGATAAATGTGGATAATAATAACTGTTCTGGATGATAGCTGTATGTCCTTACTGATTGTTGAGAGGAGGGAGGGAGGGAGGTAGGGAGAGAGGGAGGAGGGAGGGAGGGAGGGAGGAAGGGAGGGAGGAAGGGAGGAAGGGAGGAAGGTGTGTGTGTGTGTGTGTGTGTGTGTTGTGTGTGTGTGTGTGTGTGTGTGTGGTGACGGAAAAGAAAAGTAAAGATTGCTGCGTTAAGATAAATGCGTTCTTTCACTGGTATGCCTTTGATGAGACAAGAGTCGAGAAGTTGCAGCAGCCACAGAATGCACACACACACAACACACACACACACACACACACACACACACACACACACACACACACACACACACACACACACACACACACACACACACACACACACACACACACACACACACACACACACACACACACACACACACAGTACAATGGGATGGCAGCAGGGACTTGTCTCTACTTCTGTGGAGAAAGTTTCACCAAGCCCACTATCAAAATACACATACCTCCCAAATATTACACACACACTCATCATACACCACACACAAACACACTCAATGATACAACTAGTCACATCTCATCAGCAGTCACTACACATCACTCACTTCACTCACTCACTCTACTCACATCACTCACTCACACTCACTCACTCACTCACTACCACTCACACACTCACTCACTCACTCACTCACACCCACACACACACACACATCACTCACATCACCTCACACATCACCACCACACACACACACACACACACACACACACACACACACACACACACACACACAACACACACACACACACACACCACTCTCACACACACACACACACACTCACACACACACGTCCCTGCTGTCTTGTCTGTTTTTATAACACACTCTCTCTCATTTATCTTGTCATCCAATATTGCATTTCTTGCATGGTTGCTCTCGGTCGTCCTTGAACGCGCTCTGATAATAAAGTTTGTATAAAAACTCAGATCCTTTCCAGGGAGGGTCCTGTTTTCACTGTGGTCTCTTCATTTCATTTGGCTCTTTGGAACTTTTTTAATCACTCATCTGAAAGGCTGTAATGAAATACTCTGTGGTGTGTGTGTGTGTGTGTGTGTGTGTGTGTGTGTGTGTGTGTGTGTGTGTGGTGTGTGTGTGTGTGTGTGTGTTTTGTGTGTGTGTGTGTGTGTTTGTGTAGCAGTGTGTGTGTGTGTGTGTAGCAGTGTGTGTGTGTGTGTGTGTAGCAGTGTGTGTGTGTAGCAGTGTGTGTGTGTGTGTAGCAGTGTGCATGTGTAGCTGTGTGTGTGTGTGTGCTTGCTTGTAGCAGTGTGTGTGTGGCTTGCTTGTAGCAGTGGTGTGTGTGTGCTTGCTTGTAGCAGTGTGTGTGTGTGTGTGTGTGTGTAGCAGTGTGTGTGTGTGTGTGTAAGCAGTGTGTGTAGCAGTGGGTGTGCTTGCTTGTAGCAGTGTGTGTGTGTGTGTTCTACTTGACTGAAAAACAAAACTCAAGTAAAAAAAGGGAGTGCATTTTTTAATTTCATTTAACGGCCGTGCCCTTGGCTGACTCAGTATTTTGCCCGTAAAGAGTTTTCACTGGCGGCAGTTTGAAACATGATGAAAGTACGGGGTTGTTGTTTATTAAAATGTAAACATCAACGCGTGGTGCCTTTGCCAAACGTCCGATTATCTCAAACTCATTAAATCTCTTTTAACAGCATCACCACTTCAAATAAAGCTTCATCTCTCTCTGTGTTGGGAGTAGTTTAACCTCTATGTGGTAACTAGGCGCTATATATACAGCCTCTACTTAGCAACCAAATCACTTCTCTAACAGTAAAGTGATGCTGAGTAAGAGCAGAGGGATAAGTATGTACTGCTATTTCAAATACTACAAAAAGAGCCATTAACTTTTAACTTACTTTAAAACCTTTACGAATTGACAGTGCAGCTTTCAACACAATTGCGTACAGTCAGGCAAGGTGCCACTTTGATGATTTTTTTTTTTTTTTTTTTTTACAAGAATTAAAGCTGGGGTGGAGGATTTCTGGGAGAAAATGGCAGTTGGGATAGAGATTCGAATCCAAATACCTCAACCGCTCCACTTGTTCTCTTTGGTCCCTCCCTGACACGCTCTACACCAACAAAGTCGTCCCAAAGTGAATGGACAGTCCCAACAGCCAATAAGAACAGAGAATCGGAGCCTCGCTCTGATTGGTCAAAGAGTACAGCTCATGTTAACTTTGACCAATCAGAAATCACATACCCCAGCTTTAACCTTCAAAAACTGCAGAGTTCAACCCCCAAGTCTTTAAAATATCTAATAAACTTTCTCTACAGCAATGAAAAAACAAGCTCCAAGCACAACAGACCTCACATGATCACCCTCAACCCAACAGCTTCAACTGACTTGTTATCTTTCAACCTTAAATGGGGTCACTCAGTCAGTCAGTCAGCAGTCAGTCAGTCAGTCAGTCAGTCAGTCAGTCAGTCAGTCAGTCAGTCAGTCAGTCAGTCAGTCAGTCAGCAGGGCCTTTGAAGTAAGCTATAAGTTCATAGTGTTCTCTTTAAATAGCTAACAGCAAACACTCCACAATGGCAAACTAAAAATAAAAAGCTAGTTCGGTATTCTGAGCTATTCAAGCCAAACCAACGAACGCTGTTTTAGAAAGACTTGATTGATCGGTTTTTCTGCTTTGTTTAGTTTTGAACGCTTTTGTTCCGGCAACCAAATAAAAACGGAATGTTCCTTT
>CM047511.1:29317889-29337889 GCA_026122265.1 Ammodytes dubius | reverse complement strand
GAATGCACTCTCCCACACACACACACACACACACACACACACACACACACACACACACACACACACACACACACACACACACACACACACCACACAGATCTTAATTTCACCTTTTCTTTAAGTTCTCCCACTAGGTGTGACAGGAAGCTGGCAGCACCAGAACATGGGCGTGACAGCTGTTTCCCCGGCAGCCACGCAACAAAACACCGCCTCGCACCACACACACACACACACACACACACACACACACACACACACACACACACACACACACACCAGAATCATGGGAGTGATACAGTAAGAGAGATTGTCAGCTATCTCAATCAGGCATGCTTTGCTCAAGGCTACATCTCTCTCTCTCTTTCTCTCTGTCTCTCTCTCTCTCTCCCTGTCTGTCTCTATCCCTCTCTCCCTCTCTCCCTCTGTCTCTCTCTCTCCCTCTCTGTCTCTCTCCCCCTCTTCCCCCCTCTACCTCTCTCTCTCTCCCTCTCTTTCTCTCTGTCTCTCCCTCCCTCTCTCTCTCCCTCTCCCTCCCTCTCTCTCTCTCTCCATTCCTCTCCCTCTCCCTCTCTCTCTCTCTCCCTCTCTCCCCCCGTCTCCCTCCCTTTCCTCCCTCCCTCTCTCTCTCTCCCTCTCTCTCTCTCTCCTCCTTTCATCACTGAGTGCTCATTGCATCTAAACTTTTTCCTTTCCTCCCACAAACACTGCAGCTGTCCAGACATGACTACTGCATGATTTAGCTTGAAATTCAGGACACAAGAGAGTAGTACACACTACACACATACAAGGGCAGTAGGGCAGTAACGATACAAAAACTCACCATTCCATTTGTATCATACATGGGTTAAAAATACCAGAATTTGCCAAAAGGCTATTTTTCATCTGTAGTCCCCTGTTTTACTTTCATTTGCTTTTAAATGTCTTCTAATGTGTTTTATGTATTTTAATCTTGCCCCTGTAAAGCACTTTGAATGGCCTTGTGTTTGAATTGTGCTATATAAATAAACTTGCCTTGCCTTGCCTTGCCTTGCCTTGACATTGATGTTAAAAGAAAATACAATTAAACAACATAAAACAACAACATAAACAGGACAGAACCCAAAACAGAACTGACTAACTAAGGGAAAAACAACAGAACACAGAACACAAAGCACCAGTGAAAAAAATAAAACAAAATAAAAACATAGTGTGTTGTCCACATTCACAGCAAATGAATAGTTTACAGGCATACAGGTGAAATTATTAACCTAAGAATTGAAGTATGTCTGCAGTCTTTATGCAACCATACTGATGGAATTATTATGTACGTAAATGCAGACAGACCCTGCGTTCCAATCCCCATACTTCCCTACTATTTAGTATGCCAGAAATCCCAATACATGCACGTCATTTGTAGTATGCTGAAAATACATAAATGCCTCACTAACTCTAAAAGCAGTTTGGAGTATTGGTCTTTATTATTAGTAGTATTTATTTATTTTTTTCTCTCCTGTGGCCCTTAAACTCTTCTGTACTTTAGTATGTAGTGTAGTAAAAAGAAAAAGTATGTGATTTGGAACGCAGGGAGAGATTTGTGTTAAATAATCCTATAAGGCCAATTACAATCACCTCATGTGGTCCGCCCGCACTTTCATTTTTTCAGAAATTGAATCTTTAGTCTAGAACGATTTCCAGTGAAAAAAAACATCAGTTTAGCTCCTGAGTGAATTGATGGCAGTAACAGGTTTTTTCTTAAAGGCACCATGTGGAGTTTTTAAATCCAAGGCGGCAGCAGTGCCAATGGAACAAATGTTTTCCTGACAGTTTGCTTGACGGCACCAGATGACCACACATTGCTGCCACAGTTTGACACGATTCCACAAAATGAAAAATGGCTTCGAGGAACTTTCAGGAGTTTTTGTTGATTTCTAGTGGCACCATATTGGCAAGGCAAGGCAAGTTTATTTATATAGCACAATTCAGACACAAGGCCACTCAAAGAAGTGCTTTACAGGGGCAAGATTAAAATACATAATACACATTAGAAAAGCGAATGAATAGAAATAAAACATTTACAAGCTAATGAATAGAAATTGAACATTTGAGTACAATAACATTGCAGCTTAAGGACTGAAGCTGTAGTGTGTTTTATGACAGGAGTGTCTGCTGTCCTAAAGATCTTTGCTAGCGCGTGCCGGAAGGTGCCTGCATTTGTTTGAAAAAAAAAACGTCCGTGTATTTTGAAAAGACACAATGCATTGTGGGGCCGTTGAGTAGGAAAAGTAACCTATCGATCCATACACAAAATCTTCGCTGAAGTAAGTACTCATCCGGGCATTTCTCGCCTACACAAAGTCACATACACAGTATGAGTAGGACGTTAGTAGGGCTTTTAGTATGAGTAGGACATTAGAAGGGCTTTTAGTATGAGTAGGAGGACGTTAGTCGGGCTTTTAGTATACTAAAAGCCCGACTAACGTCCTACTCATATATGAGTAGGACGTTAGTAGGGCTTTTAGTATGAGTAGGACGTTAGTAGGGCTTTTAGTATGAGTAGGACGTTAGTCAGGCTTTTAAGTAGGGCGTTAGTCGGGATTTTAGTATGAGTAGGACGTTAGTCGGGCTTTTAAGTAGGGCGTTAGTCGGGATTTTAGTATGAGTAGGACGTTAGTAGGCCGTTAGTCGGGCTTTTAGTATGAGTAGGACGTTAGTCGGGCTTTTAGTATGAGTAGGACGTTAGTAGGGCGTTAGTCGGGCTTTTAGTATGAGTAGGACGTTAGTAGGGCTTTTCGAACACAGCCATGCACTATACAGGTTGTGTTTTTGGCAACAAATGGAGCTGGGGCATTCAAAAAGTTTAATTTCAGAGTTATTTCCAGTTTGAAGTATCGCTAAGCAACAGGGAAGAACACAAAAGGGAAAATGGTAATAACTTAATTGAGATACTTGAGACTTTTTTATGATGTCGATGTTGAATAGCTGTTCCCACCAGGTGTGTCCTTCAAGTGGCTGGCTAGTGAAGACACACACACACACACACACACACACACACACACACACACACACACACACACAGACACACACACACACACACACACACACACACACAAAAAGCTTTATACAAAAGTAATTTTCTCCACCCCTACCTTGTCTGTCATCCTAGCCTTTCAAACTGGAGGCGTTTTTTCTTCGTTGTGCTGGTCTCGCTAACACACAAACACACCCCACACACACACACACACACACACACACACACACACACACACACACACACACACACACACACACACACACAGGAAACACTTTGTGGTTGCCTAGCTGCCCACTCACAGGTACCCACCCATCTTCACCTGTTTAAGACCAAAATAGTCCGGAAAGCAATTGCGTTATTATTATCATCGGATACTGTACTGTGTGTAATCTCAAGATGCTGTGTTGATACTTGTAAGCCTATAGTCACCATGGGCGGGTTTTGGCTTCAATCTGTCATAATGCCCACTTGCCCACTGAGTGATGAGAGGTGTGTGTGTGTTTGTGTGTGTGTCGGTGTGTGTGTGTGTGTGTGTGTGTGTGTGTGTGTGTGTGTGTGTGTGTGTGTGTGTCAGTGTCTGTGTGTGTGTGTGTGTGTGTGTGTGTGTCAGTGTCTGTGTGTGTGTGTGTGTGTGTGTGTGTGTGTTTGTCCCTCGCCCTCTGGAACATTTTGGGCCTAGGAATCTTGCCCAAGCTTGATGCATCCTTTGTCTACCATATTACAAAAGTCTTACATTACTGGGCCTGGTTTAGCCTTTCCAAATACACTTAAGATGAAACAAAGAAAGTCAGGGGAAAATGATATTAAATAACGGCATTAGCAAGGTTTAAGGGGAATCTTAAGGAAGGGTTTTTGTTATTGCTTGAAAATAAACCAGTTTGTATAATATGTCTGTCGTCCCACTCATAACCGTTGTGTGAATGGGCAATTTTTTCCAAATCATAGAAATGGGCGAGACAGTTTTGGAAAGAGGTGTGTGTGTGTGTGTGTGTGTGTGTGTGTGTGTGTGTGTGTGTGTGTGTGTGTGTGTGTGTGTGTGTGTGTGTGTGTGTGTGTGTGTGTGTGTGTGTGTGTGTGTGTGTGTGTGTCGTCAAAGGCATTCATTGTAGTTTCGTCTTGTGTCTGAAGAGTGTGTTGACTCACTCTGTGTTTTGTGTACGTGAATACAGTCATAAACCCAGACAGACACAAATGGTTTGCAGTAAGCTGTGCACTCTAAGAAAGTAAAACCTCTCAGGAGCCTGGAATGAATGGCTGTGTCCTCTGACCTGACCTGAACCAGGACAAGTCATGTTCTGATGCAACAGTCCTACTAACAGTGTTTAATTGCTAATACCAAAAGAGAACATTCAGAACAGTATGTACATATAACATTACAAACAGATTTTTTTTTTTTTTTTAAGATATTTTTTGGGGCATTTTTGTGCTTTATTTGATAGTGCAGAGAGACAGAGGTGAAACGGGGCAGAGAGGGGAGTGACATGCAGAGAACGACCGCGGGTGGGAATCGAACCCGGGTCTGCTGCTGGGCCCGGCCCGGGAGGGGGACGCCTTACCAACTGAGCTAAAGGCGCCCCCACATACAGATGTCTTTAATAATATATAAAATGATATGGACAAGAATAATTAGTTATTTACACATCTCTCTCTCTCTCTCCCAAAGTGATGTTGTGTATTTCTTAACATATTATTAACCCTTATATCTCTCTCTCTCCCTCTCTCCCTCCCTCCCTCTCCCTCCCTCTCTCTCTCCCCCTCCCTCTCTCTCTCTCCCTCCCCCTCTACCCCTCAGCTCCTGGAGTACGTGGGTAAAGGGAAGAGCATAATGGACGTTGGTCTGGCTCAGGCCCGCCAGCCTCTCTCCACGCGCTGTCACTACTACGAGCTGGAGATAGTAGACGCCGGGGAGAAGTGCTACATCGCTCTGGGCCTCGCTAGAAGGGTTAGTGCTATATGCCGTTAGCCTCATAGCATAGTGGCCTAAATCATATTTACTCTACTATACTTTTATCTCTCTTTTTACTCTCTCTCTCCCTCTCCCCTCTCTCCCTCTCCCTCTCCCTCTCCCCTCTCTCTCCCTCTCCCCCCTCTCTCCCTCTCCCTCTCCCTCTCCCTCTAGTGAGTGCTATATCAAAAAAAATTAAAATAAAAGGGCGCTCCGGTGGTGTAGTGGATAGAGCGTGTACCATATCGGCTCCGGCCTTCGTTGCAGTGGTCACGGGTTCAAATCCGACCCGTGGACCTTTACTGCAGGTCATCCCCCCTCTCTCTCTCTCTCTCTCTGTCTCCCCATTTCAACTCTGTACTGTCTAATAAAACTTGAAAATGCCAAAAATATATAATAATAATACATTTTATTTGCTTTCACCTTTCTGAAACATCAACGTCACCGTACAGTAAACATATACAAAATAACGCGTTCGACTCCCAATGAAAAAAGTGGTTGCTGGATCCCTCACAAGCAGAAAATATAAAATTAAAGATAAGGATGGCACAATAAAACTATTGAAAACAAAACATTAAAATACACATAGTAGTAATAGTAACAAATAAAATAAGAACGCACAAATAATAATAATAATAATACATTTTATTTATATAGCGCTCTTCTCTCACTCAGAGCGCTTTACAAAAACAAAACAATAAACAAACAAAAATAACATGTAGAGTTGGGTTGGTAGGTGAACTAGTCGGGGATAAACAATGGTAAACAGATGGGTTTTCAGTAGTTTTTTTAAAGGCTGTTGTTTAGTCTGCCTGGTGACTCACTCACTCACTCACTCACTCACTCACTCACTCACTCACTCACTCACTCACTCACTCACTCACTCACTCACTCACTCACTCACTCACTCACTCACTCACTCACTCACTCACTCACTCACACACACACACACACACACCACACACGTCCCTGTCTTGTCTTGTTTTCATAACACACTCACAATTTCAACAAGTCGTGTGACTAACAACATGCTAATGACGGAAAAACTTTGTCAAAAAAAACAGAATTTGGGATTAAGGAAGGTGATGATTAGCAAGCGCAAAGTGTTCCTTAGGCCATTGTAAACTTGTCCTAATGCCCCAAAAAAAAAAAAAAAACACTTTTGAGACGACAAATGCTTTGCGAAATAGACTGTAGTATTTACTAGTAGTAAACACTGGCACCATCATATAAAGCTTTATCTTTTTTCCCATTATCCAGTAGCTTGAGCATTTATTTTTTTTTATCTAACGGCCTTTACGTTAGGAAGATGAAACGACTACAAGAGGAAAATACAATTAGAGATTTTTTTTAACACCTCTAATTTTGAGCCCTTATTTCTTTTTCCAAAGAATGCGCATGCTGTTCCCATTTCATTTAGCAGTGCAGCTCCTTGGGTGACTAACACACTTGAACTGCTTTCAAGACAACAAAACAGACAAAAACCTGTAGATGTTTTTAAGGGCTTTAAGAGAGTGAGACTTGCCTTGCGTTCCAATACCCCATACTTTTCCCTACTATTTAGTATGCCAGAAAAAAGATTTAGGACGTCCCAATACATGCAAGTCAATTGTAGTATGCTGAAAATACACAAATGCCCCACTAACTCCAATAGCATTTTGGAGTATTCGTCATTAATCTTGACATTTCTCGACATAATGTAAAAAAAAATCTTCCTTATCTGATTTTTTCTTTTCTCTCCTGTGGCCCTAAAACTCTTCTGTACTTTAGTATGTAGTGTAGTAAAAAGAAAGAGTATGTGAATTGGAACGCAGGGAGAATGTACATACTATTTTTTTTGTCAAAATCAGTGAATATCTCCTCACAATCCCCTCCCTGTCCGTACTGTGTGTGCGCTGAAAAAACAAAAATCTGGTGATAATACACAGCCTAGGCTCTGTAAACGGGTATGTAAAGAAAGGGGGCTCACTGTAGCTAGCATTAGATGGATGGATTATATAATTTTTAATTTCAGAGTACATTAAGACATTAAACTGCATAAATTGCTAAATATTTTTTTTTAAATTAAGAAAAATGTAGGTGTTCTAAAACTTTTGACCAATAGACAGTGTACAAGCAGAAATACTTAAAGGCCTACTTCACCGGTGGAAATATGAAGGTGTATTGAACTCTGAGATCCTATGTAGTATAAATGTGCAAACATTTTTGAAATCGGTTCATCCTAGCCTGAGAAAAGGCAGAAAGAGTGTTTAATGGTCTCACTGTCTAACCCTACATTTTACCAGTGTGACAACACACTAGTACAAATGTAGGGTTAGGATTAACAGGACAGCTGGGCCAAGGGATGACTGAGGGAAGAAAAACCTCATTCATTATATTATAATAACGATTTTAGATTGATAGAACGCCGGTTCCGTATGGGTGAAGTATTCCTTTAAGGATCTTATAGTTGTATGCTTGACACTAAATATCTGTTTTCTTAAAATTTTTACCTAATATTATTATTATCCCTCTCACTCAGGGACTATTTTTTCACCATTCTCTCTGTCTGTCTGTCTCTCTCTCTCTCTCTGTCTCTCTCTCTCTCTCTTCTCTCTCTCTCTCTCTCTCTCTCTCTCTATCCCTCCCTCTCTCTATCCCTCTCTCTCTCTCTCTCTGTCTCACTCAGGAACTATTTTTTCGCCATTCTAGCTTCGTGATTTTTTTCTTCTTTTTTCGCTGTAGCCTTTTTACACTTTTTCGCCTTGAAAATGTTATGAATGTGAAATATTAGTGACTGGTTAGCCAAGTCCTGTGGAGCTCTGCCAGCCCTGTGTGTGTGTGTGTGTGTGTGTGTGTGTGTGTGTGTGTGTGTGTGTGTGTGTGTGTGTGTGTGTGTGTGTGTGTGTGTGTGTGTGTGTGTGTGTGTGTGTGTGGTGTGTGTGTGTGTGTGTGTGTGTGTGTGTGTGTGTGTGTGTGTGTGTGTGTGTGTGTGTGTGTGTGTGTGTGTCTCCCAGGGTCAAAAACACGGCTCCTCTTTAATAACAAAAATAAAAGATGAAACTTCTCCAACATCTTTCAACATTTTTCAAGGTCTCTGAGGCAATTTATATAAAACATGAACACAGGAATGTACAGGTCAAGCTGTTAGGCCATAAGGTGAACTAGGCTAGAAAGTGATTTTCGTTCCCACGTCTGGGCGTTTTTGGCATTTTTGCATAGATTTGATTGATTTTATTTTATTCCAGACACAGAGAGAAAACGGTCCATAATACAATACAAAAACAGTAAAAAGACAAACAACAATAAAAAAGACTAAAAACGACTCCAGGGGCCTGTTTCAGGTAGCTGGTTTTGAGGCAACCCGGAGTTTGTTCGCTCTGAGTTGGTGGAAACTCTGGGTTTTCCGTTTCAGGTAGCAGGTTCAATGCAACCGAGAGTCAGTTACTGCGGCAACATACGCCGTGGGTCTAACCTGCTGGATAGGTGGTTAGACCTACCCGAGTTTGTTTTCACTTTACGCTGCAGCTCCGACTGAAGAAAGAGTGTCACTGTCACACGCGTCCCTGTACAGTTTGAAGCAAAATCACTCTATA
The DNA here is from genome assembly GCA_026122265.1 of Ammodytes dubius. NCBI lineage: Eukaryota > Metazoa > Chordata > Actinopteri > Uranoscopiformes > Ammodytidae > Ammodytes > Ammodytes dubius. Next base: position 29,329,359 of record CM047511.1, on the reverse strand, counting down.
GAAATCTCCATCGGGATGTTTTTATCATTTCCTGATGATTTTACGTTTGACAAATCATTTATCTGATCAGTATAGCCTTGTTCTCAGCCCTCGGTCCGTTCATAGGCGGCCACCTTACACATCGTGACATGCTCTACATTCAGATTAATAAACCTATTTGTAGCCTATTGTAGGCTATGTTTTTTAACGTCTGTGCCACTGAACAGATTTATGTCAGGTGGATTCATGTAACGCTGCGGCTGCACGCGATCGTTGTAGTTCACTTGTGCGATCCTAAAGTCACAGACAAGCCTCGTTAAATAGCCTAATATGAATATAAAAATGATATAATAATTTAAACTGTGATCACTTGAGGACAATGGATCTGGTAATAAATCAATCAGGCTCTTCAATGGAAACTGTCACCTAATGTGTCTTGACGTTAATGTATTTCACTCCCCATTTAAAAGAAGCGACAGTCTGTTCTGTTTACTGCACAGTAGGCTTTAGGCACTGTAAGCAATGCTGTGCCGCGCCAGCTTTATTACTTTACAGCTGATATGCGTAACTTTTTAAAATAGACTATGGCTCTCATACGGAAGCGAAATGATTATCTTGACAAAAAATGTTTACTCTGTTTTTTTTCTGAATTGCCGAGGAGATTAGATCAGAGTTATGAGACAATATCCCGTTAATTCTTCTCCATAGGCTACCATAAGCTCATTCGTTAATATTTCTAACTCTAGTGGGAGGAGCGGAGATTTCTTTTTTTCTTTTTTGAGAAGTGGAGAAGTGGGAGGATCAATCATTTGTTTCTTCTGTTTCCATGGTGAATCATGTTATCAGCGATCCATTGACGATGGCTTTTATGCACACGCTCCACCCAGAGTGAACACGCTCAGAGTTGATAAACCCAACGCTGATCCACTGTTCTGAAACCGAAAACCCAGAGTTGCTTATCAACCCTGCGCTCTGAGTTAACCAACTCAGAGCGTATGATTAAACCCAGAGTATGTAAAACCAGCTACCTGAAACAGGCCCCTGCTGTCAGTTCCACACTACACAAAGAGTGTTCAGATATTAGCATATAGGCTAAAGCGCCAATGGTTCCATAATGTGGAAGTGAACCTAACCGCACTCATTGTAGGGTTCACTAGAGTTGTGATTATGCCTTTGCATGACTCCGATAGTCTACACATACATCTGTACATAAGATTCCTGAGCACAGCAGGACAGGTGAGCACATTAACACTGACAAACATTTGGCTTGCACTGCTCCAACGTGGCATATGAAGCAGCAGCCTCATGCCATAATTATATGCTACATGGACAATGCCGCTGTGGACATTGGGTTAAAAGTTCTCCTCAAAATATCCTGCAGTTTTTTTTAAGAGCCATAAATGTATAAAAATGTAAATTACAAAAAAACAAAAATCTTACACAGCTGTTTTTTCCTTGTACATTTATTTAAGTTCATTTTGGAAACAAAACCTCTCTCACAAATTGACATTGATAAATATACCTAACATCTGAAACAAGTATTTTTGCATTAGTATACTTACATTTGAATTTATTGTAATTTTTTGTGTACTTGCATAGTATATAAAAAACAAAATGCTGTTCCTTCAGTCCACCATAGCACAGAACAGACAAATATTAGACACATAGAACAGCATGAAAAAGTCCAATAAAGTTCAACACAAACACAAAACAAGTTTTAAGTTTTTCGGGCATCAGAATAAAAATGACCATTTAAAAAAAAAAAAAAAAAAAAAAAAAAAAACCCAATTCTGTCTTAAGGATTCTATTCCAGCCATGTCATTGGGAAATATAGAAGAGTTTTTTCTAATCTGTTGATGTCTACCATCTGAACTCCAAACAATAAGACAACAAATCAACTAATGTCGGCACTTTTACAATCTTCATAAAAACGTTGCCTGCCAAATTCGCCCCCGGGCTAAAGACAGAACAGCCCATATTTCATCCTTAACGTCAAAATGTTTCACAAGATATAATATAAAATGCTGTGGCTATTCGTGCAATATTACATTAGAGAATTAAACATTTTTTGTTAGATTTTAGATGTATTTGTAGGATTCCAGGAGTCAGGTCCCTGGGTGGGGCGTGTCCTTTGGAAACCGTTGCCGTGGCCCGTTGCCGTGACATGTGAGAGCGGAGGATTCTAGAATACACGCTGTTCAGTTTCTGAGAGAAAAGATCTCGGGCTGTAAATCCTGAACATGTTGAAACTAAATATTTATTTTTTCCCTTTTTCAACAAACCCAGAGAGAGTGTCGGTTAGGAGCTGTTTAAAAAAAAAAAATTAAGATATTTTTTGGGCATTTTTATGCTTTATTGATAGTGTAGAGACAGAGTTGAAATGGGGCAGAGAGGGGAGTGACACGCAGAGAACGACCGCGGGCTGGAATCGAACCCGGGTCCGCTGCTGGCCGAGGCCCATGGGGGGGGGGACGCCTTACCAACTGAGATAAGGGCGCCCCACAGGAGCTGTTTAAGAAGTGTGTTCCTTTATAACATTCAATATTTAAACCTGCAGTGTGTAGAATTTTGGGACATTTTTCATAGCAGTTTTGGTAGAAAATAATTGTGACAAACTAGTGTATAAAACATCTTCTGATGGAGCTAAAAAAGGCGTTCTTGTGCACACACACACACACACATACACACACACACACACACACACACACACACACACACACACACACACACACACACACCACACACATGCTCTTAGTTAAGCATGGCGCTCCGCTGTTTGAGGGGTGATAACTCCCGTCCCCTCTACCTCCTCAGAGTCCCCCCCCTACACACACACACACACACACACACACACACACACACACACACACACACACACACACACACACACACACACACACACACACACACACACACACACACACACACACACACACACTTATTGTGCCACTGCCTCTCTCTCTCCATCTGGCTTCTGTTATAGAGACATTAAGCGTAAGTCCAGGAGAGGTGATAAAGCAGCAAATTGAAGGGCTTGGGTAATGACTGTTTACTCAACAACAGCAGTCTCAAGTTTCCAATGCTGGTCGTGTTCCCGTAGTGTCCCGTGGTAAGAAAGCAAAGCAGGGTCCAAAATATATAAACCAAAATACACTCTTTAATGTCCCACAGATTCTACCTGTCTGCCTCTCTCTCTCTCTCTCTCTCTCTCTCTCTCTCTCTCTCCCTCTCTCTCTCTCTCTCTCTCTCTCTCTGTTTGTTGTGGTTGCTGACTGCAGGCTCAACTTTGTACTTAATTTCCTTTTCCTCCTCGATGCCAAATGACTCTGTTCCCATGTTAACATCAACTAGTAGCTGTGAGTCACTTCTTAAAGGAAGTCAGACTCATAATCGGGTAAATAAACAAATAAGACTTCAACAGGACTTTTAAAATGCATGTAAACACCTTTATCCGATCTACTTTGCACACAAAGTAGATCTTCCCAAGAAGAGCCCAAGAAATGTTTCAGTTGTTGATTCTACTGCTAAGAAAAAACCTGGACGTACAGCATAAATCCATAAAATCCATGCGCCATCACTGAAGGCTTTACCTCATGTAGATGGACCGACAGTGTTGTTGTAATTACTCAGAATTCCTCATGGGGGGCGACAGAGGTTACTCACTATAGCTTTAAAAAGAAAGAAGAAATGACTTTGGAAATGACACAGGCCTCTCCCAGAAGATAATAAGACGGTGTACAAGAGGCATCATTGTGAACAAAAATATGTTTTCAGCTTTTATTTACATTTGAACAAAAAGTGTCATGTCCAAAATGATTCATACCCTTCTCAATAATCAATAGAAAAAGCCCTTATTGGCTATTATTACAGCCAATCAAAACGCTTCCAATAATTGCTGACCAGCTTTTTGCATGTCTCCACTGGTATTTTTTTTTAAGATTATTTTTTTTGCATTTTCAAGCTTTTTTTTATTAGATAGTACAGAGTTGAAATGGGGAGACAGAGAGAGAGAGGGGGGATGACCTGCAGTAAAGGTCCACGGGTCGGATTCGAACCCGCGACCACTGCAACGAAGGCCGGAGCCAATATGGTACACGCTCTATCCACTACACCACCGGAGCGCCCCTCCACTGGTATTTTTGCCCATTCATCTTCAGCAATGAGCTCCAACTCTTTCAGTTTGGAGGGTCTCACTGCCATCACCCTGATCTTTAGCTCCCTCCACTGATTCTCAATTGGATTCAAGTGTGTGCTGTGAAAATGCAGAGTGAATGAATGAATGAATGAATGAATGATTTTATTTGACCATTTTGATATAAAAACATGAACAGCATTCTGTCACACATTAAAATACATAAAATAGTCATATAGAGCCATATAGAGATGCCAAATAACAAAGGTACATCTGAGTATCAACACGTAAAAATCAAATCAGCTCGTTTCGAAAAAAAAAAAAATCCCAGTACATTTTTTTAATCCCCCCCCGCCCCTCCCCCCAACCCCACGCTGCCAGTTTCCTGTCCAAAAAGGAAGTTGAAGGAATTTTATGTTACGATAAGTTGTGAATGCTTTGTGTGTTAGGTAAGTGTGTTTGTGTTAGGTAAGTGTGTGTTGTGTTTGTGTGTGTTTGTAATCTCAGATCTGTTTTTTTCGACACACACATAACCTGCAATTCCTCAGCCCTGTCGTGACCTCTCATTCATTCCTCTGGAGATAAGCGAGAAACGTACATCGCGTATATATAATGCCCTTAGCAGCTCGGCTGTTTGTCATCCGGTACACACAGCGGTTTGCTATGCTGAAGGACAAAGAGAGATCTAAGGCTAAGTTATGGCCTGGAAGAGTTGGGGTTTGTAGAAGGCTGTGTGTGTGTGTGTGGGGGGGGGGGGGTCTGTGTGTGTGTGTGTGTGTGTGTGTGTGTGTGTGTGTGTGTGTGTGTGTGTGTGTGTGTTTGCGAGTGTGTGTGTGTGTGTGTGTGTGTGTGTGTGTGTGTGTGTGTGTGTGTGTGTGTGTGTGTGTGTGTGTGTGTGTGTGTGTGTGTGTGTGTGTGTGTGTAGAAAAATGTAGGGAAGCTATTCAGAATATGGAAAAAAAGATGAAAAGAAAATGCATGAAAAAACTCATGTCCTGAAAAACAAACCTCAAAAATCCTTAAAGCTATACTGCGTAACTACATTTCAAGCCATCGCCAAACGAGTTGACACAAAGTTGATTAAGCCTATATCAGCTCAACAAAACTCTCTCTGTATTTCTCAGTATGGCAGCGTTTACAAACTGGTGCCCCCCCCCCCCCCTGACACTGGCGCAGGAGCTCAGAAAAATCCCAAGAAGAAGAGCCCAAGAAATGTTTCAGTTGTTGATTCTACTGCTAAGAAAAAAACTTGGACGTACAGCAGAAGGTATAAAATCCATGCGCCATCACCGAAGGCTTTACCTCATGTAGACGCACCGACAGTGTTGTTGTAATTACTCAGAATTCCTCATGGGGGGGGGGGGGGGCGACAGAAGTTACTCACTATATCTTTAAAAAGAAAGAAGAGCGTACCGTTGAGGTGTGGGAAGGGTTGATTATGGGACGATAGATGGATAGGTGCCATAGTTGTAATGGAGAACCACCGAATGTGATTCAACAGCCAATAGTGTCAGCGTGAAAATAAATAAAGTTTTTGTAGCTTATTGACTCACACTCTCTAGTCGTAAATACAGTCACACAAACGGTATGCACTCCCACACACACACACACACACACACACACACACACACACACACACACACACACACACACACACACACACACACACACACACACACACACACACACACACACACACACACACACACACACACACACACACACATAAATAAGACATAAAAACCACTCAGGAGCCTGGAATGAGTGCGTTTCCTCTGTCCTGGCGCGACCCGGGATCATGTCCTGGGAAAAGCTCTTTCCCTCCAGCAGACCTACTGACCGCCATTCACCGCTGCTCCAGTGTGTGTGTGTGTGTGTGTGTGTGTGTGTGTGTGTGTGTGTGTGTGTGTGTGTGAGTGTGAGTGAGTTTATAGGAGCAATAATAAGTTGAATGTAAAACAAAGGACCAGGGTTAGGTTTAGGGAAATTACTGCAAAAAATATTTAAAAAAAATTCTGTGTGCGACAGAACAACAGGAAAAAGTTATTTATCAGTTTTCTGTATCAAGAAATAACTTCAATAAAATCCATGAAAATATTAAATGAACAAGCCTCAACACACACACACACACACACACACACACACACACACACACACACACACACACACACACACACACACACACACAGATAGACTGGAGTCGGATCATGAGCTAATGCAAACGGTAGCTGTTATCGCCAGGGGAACTAGAAGGGTTTAGCCTGATGACATGAGGTTATACAAACAGACCTGCATTAGATCCCTACACAGCCTCTAACCTGCAGCCCCTATTGTGAGGCACGCACTGACAAAAAGGAACTACTTTCCCTAACCCGACAATCTGTATCTCCCACACACTCTCGCTCGCACACACACATACTCACACGCATGCATTGCACACACACTCACACGCATGCACACACACACACACACACACACACACACACACACACACACACACACCACAGACAAACATTCACTCACTCACACACACACACACACACACACACACACACACACACACACACACACACACACACACACAGACAAACGCACGCACGCTCATTCACACACACACAATCCCCCACCCCCACACACACAAACAACCCCCCTAGACCCCCCCACACACACACACACACACTTCCCTGTGTATCCCTGATATAATTCATGGCTTAAGTTATATTTTTAGACAGTGCCTCTGAGATGTGTCAGTCCGATAGCTGATGTTAGTTGATGGCTATCTGCTTCCACTCTAGGTTTCCCCCCTCTCTCTCTCTCTGCCCGCACCTTTCCGCTCCTACACTCCCTCAGAAGTTGTTTACTCTGTCACCATGTGGAAATGCAGGCTGCTCCATTGATGACACCGCTGTATACAGTAGTGTGGATCTGATATTGCTATGCTATCCGCCATGCTTTTTTGGAAATAACGCAATTGTTTGTTTTTCTTGCGAGCAGCTTGCGTTTTATCCCATGGTTTTCTGCACTCACCAAAATAGTTTATAGTTCATGAAAGTTATGAAAGTGGGCCATCCGTGTTCTCCCCAAAATATGCAATCCATCATATCGTTAGCCTCATAGCATAATTGCCTAAATATTTACTCTACTCTACTTTTACTCTACATCTACTCTATTCTACATCTACTTTTCCCTACTCTATAACCCTTAAAATATGACTTAGGCAATTATGCTATTAGGCTAACGAAAAGTAGATGTAGAGTAGATATAGATGTAGAATAGAGTAGATGTAGAGTAAAAGTAGAACAGAGTAAATATGATTTAGGCAATTAAAAAAAATATGTGCAAATGTTCTGCACCACAATACATTTTAAGAGAATAAAAATAAAGCTATAATGATGATGACAATTTTTTTTTTTTTTTTTTTTACCACCTAGGCTCTGTAAAGTGGCTAGCTATGGAGGGCCCTCTTTGTTTACATACCAGTTTACAGAGCCTATGCTGTGTTTTAACAAAACTGTGTTATAGCAAAAACACAGTATGTACAGGTAGCGGATCGTGAGGAGATATTCACTGATTTTGACACAAAGTGATTTTGACAACAAGCGTTTTCCAACTGACTTTTTAATGTTTTAAGCTGACATTTTGGGAGGTCTGAAAAAAGCGCAAGATTGCTACATAAATTCAGCTTTTTTTTTTACCAGCTAAAAGGAATAAATAGACAGACAGACATTCCCAAAGATAAATTCAGGACAGAAATAAGTATAGATAAACAGAAGAGTAAAATAATTAGAATCAAGAAATGGAAACTTGAAATAGTGCTGTGATTAGAACGAGTCAGCAGAGTATCATATATACAGCCCCGGAAAAAAATTAAGAGACCAGTCCAAATGTTCAGTGTCTCTCGTTTTACTCTTTAGGGAATATGTTTGAGTAGAATGAACATTTTGGTTTCATAATATAAACTACTGACAACATTTCTACCAAATTCCAATAATTTTTTTTTTGTCATTAAGAGCATTTTCAATAAGTAATGTAGAGATGAAGATTTAAGAAACTGTATATATATAACACAATGTAATGATCAATGTACTTGGCAATGTTTAAGTAGCATTGCTCTGGTATTGCAATGTAGAGGCATTTAATACGATAAGGCAGAATGTAAGACCAGTCTGTTATTTGGTTCTAACATAATTCCTTTCTGGCTGCTCCGCTTAAATAAACGTTTGTATTTTCCAATCAGAATGTTTTCCACATTTAACATCGTTGTCTTCTGAGTACTCCAACTAACGGATGTTTTCAGCTAAACGTAACGCGTGTCATCTTGGCCATGTCTTAACAATAATACACTATTTCCGTTTTAGCAATGGGGGAAAGAAAATTACGGCAACTCGACCACGCACTTTTGGGTCCAGACGGAAATACCTGAACAGTTTCCGACAGACATTCATGTTTCCTGGAGGATGTGGCTGTATGACTTTGGTATTGGCCATTCGTCATGAATCAAAATAATCCGGTCAAATTTTCGATTTGTCCAGTTTTTTTTTGGTTTATGATCTTAAAGGAATACTTTGGTCGTGACGTATGTCATGCGCCGGCTTCTGAGCCACTCCCTCTGTTCGCTGATTGGGCCGGCGAAAATCTGGCCGTAGAAAACCAAAGAATATACCGCAGACCCAGACTGACTAGACTTTAGACTTTAGACTTTACTGAAGGGAAGTGAAAATTGAGCGGAAGTAGAAAGGCGGGCGGTGCCAGGCTACGGGGCAGACAGTAGAGATCATAATATAGTATTTAAAGAAGAACTCTAGTCTAGTCACAGTCAAATATAAGCAGAATGGTTATTGTGGACGAAATGCCAGTGAAAAGTAACATATAACTTTCTTGACTTGAAAATCCTACATATCAACTTTAATGACTAACACACACTCGAGCAGATCTTCCTGAATTGGAGCTGACGGACACAACAATTACGGTTGACGGACAGAGCTCTGAAAACAGGCATTTAAAAAAACGCTTGATCCATTTATCAGACACACGTCTGCGGCTTACATTAAAGCCCTACTATAAATCCACCCCGATATTAGTTTTCAGTCAGTCCTAATATTTCTAAAGTCTTGTTTTTCGGAGTATTTCCTTTAAAACCCTGTCTGATTAAGATGAGTGTCTAGTGTGGGTCATCAATCAGGCAGCTAAACACTCAGAGCCTCATATGCCACTCTGCGGTGGAGAGCAGAGGGGGAAGAGGAGCAGACTTGGCCCGTCAAACGAACACTTTCAGAGGGGCTTGGAGCAAGAGCAGCATTCCTACATGTCTCTGTGTCTTCCTCTGCTGATTTCTCTCTCTCTCTCTCTCTGTCTCTGTCCGTCTCTCTCTCTCTACCTCTCTCTTCCGCTATCACACACTCTCTCTCTTTCTTTCCCTCTTTCTTTCCCTCTCTCTCTCTCTTTCCGTCTCTCTCTCTCTCTCTATCTGTCTGTCTCTTTTCCCACTCTCTCTCTCTCTCTCTCTCTCTCTCTCTCTCTCTCTCTCCTCTCTCTCTCTCTCTCTCTCTCTCTCTCCTCGCTGTCTCCCTCTCTTTTCTGTAGTATTTTTGGCTTCAAAGTTTTTAACGTGAAGTTGTCGGAAATTTCTCTGATAATTATTGAACTTGTGCAAATTGAAATACCTGGAAATAAAGGTGTATTTCAAACTTAAAACTATCTCTCTCTCTCTCTCTCTCTCTCTCTCTCTCTCTCTCCTCTCTCTCCTCTCTCTCTCTCTCTCTCTCTCAATTCAATTAAAAAACCTTTATTGGCAGGACTATTGTGGTAAACAGTATTGCCAAAGCATCAACTATATTACAAATTACAACAAATGTCCCCATAAACATGCACATATACACATTACAGTTGATAAGGCACAGGCTATGACTGTAAATAATAATAGTATAATATCGACAGTCAAATTAATAAATTATTATGTGAGACTTGGCGTGGATTGCTCTCCAATGTTGTGACAGGTAAAGACATACTGTGCTCTCTCTCTCTCCTTCTCTCACTCTCCCTCTCCCTCTCCCTCTCCCTCTCCCTCTCCCTCTCCCTCTCCCTCTCCCTCTCCCTCTCCCTCTCCCTCTCCCTCTCCCTCTCCCTCTCCCTCTCACCTCCCTCTCTCTCTCCCTCTCTCTGTCTCTCTCCCTCTCTCTCCCTCTCTGTCTCCCTCTCTCTCTCTCTCTCCCTCTCCCTCCCTCTCCCTCTCTCTCTCCATCCATCTCCCTTTCCTGTTTCATGAAGTCCCAATGGGGTTGTCAGACAGGATTTTAGATATTTTCCCCCCATGTCCGACCCAGTCTGCAGTGTGTGTCCCTATCACTCATAGTCCCTTCTCCAACAACACAGGTGTTCATAGTGATCATTTAGCTTAGGTTACGTCAGACTGTATTGGCTTAGGTACAGTGCATAGCTGCTCCATAAAAACATACTTCTTAGAGAGTAAAACCAGGAACCAAAACAAACGACAATATGGAGCTTAAAGGTGCTACGAGGAACTTTAAATTATTTTCGAGACTCATTTTCTCCTCTGATGATCATAAATGGACTTGTAACAGCAAACGAGACCATCAGTGCAAAGAATGCTATTTTTATATAGTATTTCTTAATGCCTTTGTCCCAATAGTATGCATACTGCATCCTAACTAGATTATTTTTATCGTCGGATGTAGTATGTAGAATAGAAAAAAGAAAGAGTATGCGATTCGGAACGCAACCTTGCATACTATAACCGCCAGGCTGTATTTCTAGTTGAGTAATGTGTTGCTTCTCTTCAGTCTCCATCACTCACCAGCGGCTCTTCTTGTGTTTGGATAAATTAACATTTCCCTCTCACCTCGCCAAAGGATTCTTTCACTTTTTTTTTTTTTTTTTTTTTTGGGGCCGCCATTCTCGCCATATTTTGAATTTTTCTTCGACTTCAGACAAGATTAAAAAGGTGGGGGCGCCTCAGTCGGTAAGGCGTCCCCCTCCCGGGCCGGGCCGGGCCCAGCAGCGGACCCGGGTTCGATTCCCACCCGCGGTCGTTCTCTGCATGTCACTCCCCTCTCTGCCCCATTTCACCTCTGTCTCTCTGCACTATCAAATAAAATCCGAGAGGTGTTTTGGCTCTGTGCTTTTGTCTGTTTAATAAGAGCAGATATAGATTGCCATCAGGAGGAGAGCTTACCTTTTTAGAGAGACATGCAAACAACAGGAAAGTGTTTAAGTGAGATGATAATGATGTGGCCTGTTGAAAGATGAAAGACCAAAAAGGCATATTGTCATTCCTGTGTTGTTCAGTCAGTGTGTTTCTACAGTAATGGAAGAGGAGCTGCTTAGAAAGACCGATAACAA
>CM047511.1:29305389-29312889 GCA_026122265.1 Ammodytes dubius | reverse complement strand
AGAGAGAGAGAGAGTTTGTTTTGGTTATAATATTATGAAGCCCGAGGCGAATACATTTGAGATTTCAACTAGAACGATAACCTCAAAAAAACAGGCAATACAAAATACATTCATGCACACACACACACAACACACACACATCACACACACACACACACACAACACACAAAACACACACACACACACACACACACACCAACACACACACACACACACACAACACAACAACAACACAAAGCTCTCCCAAGCCTAACTACTCCGCCCCCCTCCCCAACCAACCCACCCCATAATTAATAAAAAAATAAATAGATACTCAAAAATACCAATATCCCCATATACATTTACGGTATAAGCATTAACATAACAGTTGTGGTTGAACCCTGCAATAAAACAGTATAAAATGTGCTCGTAAAAACTCTAACCAGAACCACATCCACCATACATATTCACTCTTGAATGCCAAATGTTGGCTGTTGTCATATGGCTCACTGTTAAGGTATATATGGGATAAAATATTGTAATAGTTTTTTTTTTTTTTTTTTAAGATATTTTTTGGGCATTTTTATGCTTTTATTTGATAGTGCAGAGAGACAGAGGTGAAATGGGGCAGAGAGGGGAGTGACATGCAGAGAACGACCGCGGGTGGGAATCGAACCCGGGTCTGCTGCTGGCCCGGCCGGGAGGGGGACGCTTACCAACTGAGCTAAATGCGCCCCCTGTTTTTAATAAGTTAAAGAAAATACATTAAAAATCAACTCTAGAACAGTTAAAAATGCCTTCTAGACTTCAGTGTTAACAGTTAAGCGTAGTTTACCACCACCGTGTATGACTGTGTGTGAATGAATGGAACCTGGATCCCTGTAAAGTTGACCAGTTTAAAATGTCAGCTGAAACTTGCTCTTTTTTTTTTTTATTGGCCTCTCTTACACACAGTTGACACTCCTCCCTTTCTATTTTTCCATCTATCTTTTTAATGTTGTTTTGTATTGTTTCTTGTACATGCACTTTGGTCAACTGATGATGTTTTTAATGTGCTATAGAAATACATTTGACTTTGACAACACACACACACACACACACACACACACAACCACACACAACACACACACACACACACACACACACACACACACAACACACACACCCGGGTCATTCTCTGCATGTCATTCCCCTCTCTGCCCCATTTCCTCTCTGTCTCTCCAAAACTGTGAGGGAAAAAAAATTCATTAAAAATGCCCAATACAAATTCCATTAAAATAAAAGTTATAATAATAATGATTTTGAATACAGGTGTGCCTTGAGATTTTGGCTTGCTATTTGGTGTGTGCCTTGGCCCAAACAAGTTTAAAAACCACCCTAAAGCCTATATAGTTTGAGAGTCTTTGGCATTGCGTCTGCGCTGGTGTTACCACCCCGCCACACGAGTGTTTGTTTTGGGCTACGTCCCAAAAGGGACCCCCATAAAGCCTGGCTCCGCTGTTTAATGACGCTGTGTGGTGGGGGTGGGGGGCAGTGAGGGCACTATCAAGGGGGCAAGCAGCCATTTAACCAATCAATGCTCCTCGCTCGGGCAAGCCTCATTTACCCTGTCACCCGCTCTACAACCCCCATCACTTACACACACGCGCGATGACTCAACACCCGCATATAGCCAACACACACACACACACACACACACACACACACACACACACACACACACACACACACACACACACACACACAGCACCACCACACACCATCTACACGTCACAACCACATCACACACACATCACACAACAACACGAGACAATACCTAAGTCAGGGCTACACTACAGCGGGGCACCATCACATCGCCATCAATCTGATCCCACTCATCCTGAACGAAACAAATAATACTTTATTAGCAACCTGTTGGTGTGAAGATCGCTATCTGTGTGTTTCTGTGAAACTTTTTATACCAATGTCTCTGGACCACCTAATGGGGCAAGAATGGGATTTAGTGAGTGAGTGAGATGACATTTTTTTTTTTTTATTACACACAGGGAGAGTCAGGTAAACACACAACAACTTTCTCAATTCCGCACTAGACAATGTGTACCACAACACACACACACACACACACACACACACACACACACACACACACACACACACACACAACACACACACACACACACACACTTGTTCCTAATTAAGTAATACCGTATCCAGGGTTATTTAAAAATAGCAACGTTATTCCTTTAATTATCGCTGTCATGAAAAAATCTACTGCGTAATGTGCTGCATGTAATTTTGTAAGAAAGGAGCCGCAAACCAAGTATTGGGAACATAAATTGAACCTAGTTTTCAAAAGTTGACATTTCTGGGGCGCTCTGGTGGCGTAGTGGATAGGGCGTGTACCATATTGGCTCGGCCTTTCGTTGCAGTGGTCGCGGGTCTAAATCCGACCCTTGGACCTTTACTGCAGGTCATCCCCCCTCTCTCTCTCTCTCTCTCTCGTCTTCTCTGTCTCCCATTTCAACTCTGTACTGATCTAATAAAGCTTGAAAATGCCCCCAAAAAAAAATATAAAAAAAAAAAAAATACATTTCTGTATTATAAATCAATTTTTTTTTGTATCTGTCTTATGTAATATTTAGTTATTTTTAAATTCTGGGATGTTTCTCATGTGAGTTCATTGTTCCCTGGACAGTGGATTCCAGTTTTATTCCAGACAAACTTTCCGTGTTACGAGAAATGTCTTGTCCTGTCTCCCAGCTCGCCTCCTGTCCAGTGTTTATCCAGATTTACTACCCGAATCATTCTCAACTATTTAATGCGAGACACGGAAGGAGGCGAAAATCCAAGCACTGGTCAATTTTGAGATTTTGTGATGGTGTGATGTGTGTGTGTGTGTGTGTGTGTGTGTGTGTGTGTGTGTGTGTGTGTGTGTGTGTGTGTGTGTGTGTGTGTGTGTGTGTGTGTGTGTGTGTGTGTGTGTGTGTGTGTGTGTGTGTGTGTGTGTGTGTGTGTCAGTGTGTGTGTGTGTGTTGTCAGTGTGTGTGTGTGTGTGTGTGTGTGTGTGTGTGTCTATGTTCTTGGCTTTTACATGATCACCATCACCAGTATTCAGCTCCACGCTCTCACCACCTCACAGCCAAACACCGCTCAACACCTACTGGGCTCTGTGTGTGTGTGTGTGTGTGTGTGTGTGTGTGTGTGTGTGTGTGTGTGTGTGTGTGTGTGTGTGTGTGTGTGTGTGTGTGTGTGTGTGTGTGTGTGTGTGTGTGTGTGTGTGTGTGTGTGTTGTGTGTGTGTGTGTGTGTGTGTTGTGTGCTCTCAACACCTCCAGGCTATTTATAACTCTCTCTCTCTCTCTCTGGGCTCCTACAAGAATTCTAACTTTTTCCAAGTTCAACGTTCTGCGTAATGTATTCTGGCCACAGTTTAAGACTAGCAACTTGTGTGCTGCAACCCTAAGATAAGTTAACAGGTGCACTGGTGTAACTTTGGGTGTGTGAGAGAAGTTGAACATTTTCTAAGATATATTCTCATCATAACTGAATAAACAAATGTTCCTCACAGGAAAATGTGATCCCTGGAACACTGTTTGAAGTTAGAAAAGCTTCCTGAAAAGTTACTGTTTCTCTATTGTTGTTGTTTACAGCAGCAGGGCCCGCAGTTTGGTTTACACACATATTCTAGTCTTACGTTTGGTTCCAGGTGTCTCAAAATAATTTAGTTTTTTTAGTCATGATTATAGAATAATTCAATAATAAGAATTAAATGTAGAGAAAATACTGTATGTTTTGTAAACTAGCTGCAAATGTCAACAAATCCCCCTCCTCTGAAACTGCATAGTGCACCTTTAAGATAACTGCTGGCAAACGTCATGTTACTATAACTTACATAACAGGATTATATAAATGTTTATTATGCAGACTTTTTCTAACTTATAATTATTTCCATCATATAATTAAATCATTTCTTTGGGCCTTGAACAGTAGGGCCTAGACTTTACCCATTGTTATTTAATGTGTCCCTTGTGACTGAACAAACTTTATGTAAGTGCAATAATAATAAATTGTTCGAGTGCCTCTTTCTAGGAATCTACGTTTAACTTCAGGAAACAATTAGAATTGCCCGTTACTTGCACTCAGAGAACTTGGCAACGTGAGCGTGTTGCTTTCTTTCGGTCAACAAAACCAAACTCCAAGAATATGCAACTGACAGTAAAAATATAAAAACTGCTGAGATCTCAAGTTTAAACAGATATGTATGGCAGCCTTTCCTGGACTCTATAGCAGCACTGAAGAAGTGACCTTCATGACTCCTTTTTGACTTTTTATTTTTTTTGCTTACATATACCTTTTAATTTAAACGATGCCCTTAGAAACTGTTAAGTAGAGTATACGCCATGTTAGTGGTTTATTTTATTTTGTCTTTTGTTTGTTTGTGTTCACTTTTTCAGTTGTGTGTTGGTGTCAAAAAATAAAGATCGAAGGCAACATTCGAATCAGGATTTTTCAAATGGTCGACCGACTGACATGACAGTTTGTTGTGGCGGGTTGACAGCTATTCCTAAACCTTTCTACACATATTAGCATTCAGTTTACCCCAAATTAACATAGTTGTGGACAAGGACGAATCGTCATATAAATGAATGTTGCTTACAATCAAGCCATTGCAACAAGTTGACATAAAGTTGATTAAGCCTATCAGCTCCACAAAACTCTCTCTGTATTTCTCAGTATGGCAGCGTTTACAAACTGTGTCGCCCCCTCCCTGACACTGCCACAGGAGCTCAGAAAAATCCCAAGAAAGTTGTTGATTCTACTGCTAAGAAAAAAACCTGGACGTACGGCAGAAGGTATAAAATCAATGCTCGATCACTGAAGGCTTGGGTACAACACACACACACACACACACACACACACACACACACACACACACACACACACACACACACCACACACCTACACACATTTATTGCCTATAACTTATAACTATTCCAATCAACTATTAATATTTTTTTCCGAGCTTGACAAACACTAGCAACTAGAATTGGCCCATTGTTGTTTTGATTCCTCTCTTGTGTGTAAACCAACTTTATAGAAGTGCAATAATAATAATAAATTGCTCTAGTGCCCCTTTCTAGGAATACACGTAATGTCTGTAAATAGTTAGAAATGGCCACGAATTGGGGCGCTCCCGTGGCGTAGTGGATAGAGCTTGTACCATATCGGCTCCAGCCTTCGTTGCAGTGGTCGCGGGTTCAAATCGACCCGTGGACCTTTACTGCAGGTCATCCCCCCCTCTCTCTCTCTCTCTCTCTCTCTCTCTCTCTCTCTCTCTCTCTCTCTCTCTTCTCTCTCTCTTCTCCCCATTTCAACTCTGTACTATCAAATAAAGCTTGAAAATGGCAGAAAAATTATCAAAAAAAAAAAATGCCCGTCACATGTCCCCTGAGCTCTTGGCAATATGTTCAAAATCCTTCAAGAATAAATCAAATAACAATAAAAAATATCATAACAGATAAATAAAAGGAGCAAATCTTCCCATTTGAGAAACTGCAAATCATTTTTGTGTTTTTAGTACCTTAATTGTTCTAGCCCTAATCTTGTTATGTATTATTTATGGTTGCTGCATTTAATCATAATCATAAATCAGACATGAAACAACATATGAACAAAATCTTCTGTAATAACCTTCTGAATAGTGCTAAGAATGATTATGGAAAGTTTAGTCGATGTAAGTGCTTCAGAAGTTGAGGTTTTTGGTTCAGAGTATTGGGGGAAAAAAATAATAATGTTGAGATAATGTCCATTAAAATTGGTTGTATAGGAGAAATATACAGATGCAAACAGACAAGGTTTAGTCAAATAAACACCTTAATGTACATTTTAGACCTTTTTATTTATACTAATATGAAAGAAAACATGTTATGGAAGCGAAAATAGACAAAAATCTCAAAATTGACGTGTGCTTGAGGAAAGCATGTTTTCGCCTGCCTTAAATAGTTCAAAATTATTCAGGTAATAAATCTTAAATAAATACTGGAAAGATTATTGTGCAAGAATTTCAATCCGTTCCAGTGAATAAGCTCCATCTGTATAGGCCCAAACCCTCTCTCTCTCTCTCTCTCTCTCTCTCTCCCTCTCTCTCTCTCTCTCTCTCTCTCTCACTCACTCACTCACTCACTCACTCACAGCACACTTACACAAACTCACATACACATAAACACGCACAACTACACTCACTCACACACTCACTCACACACTCACTCTAAAAAAAAAAACCTACACTGCTATTTTTAGTTGCACTGTTTGCATAGTGTGTGTGTGTGTGTGTGGTGTGTGTGTGTGTGTGTGTGTGTGGTGTGTGTGTGTGTGTGTGTGTGTGTGTGTGTGTGTGTGTGTGTGTGTGTGTGTGTGTGTGTGTGTGTGTGTGTGTGTGTGTGTTGTGTGCCTGTGCCTGTTGTGTCAAGGGCCCGCATGGGAGCAGTAATGCTACAGTGTCTCCATCTCTTCTCCCGGTGTGTGTCTCCGATAGTTAGATTGTTTAAACAGTATCCTGAGCGTCCCCATGACAACTCCCTAAATATTTACCGCTAGTAGCCACGGCGATCCGCTTGAGGAGAGCCCGTCTACAAAGCAAATGTTTTTCTTTTGAAGACATGTTTCCATTGTTGTCTGTGGACTTTGTGTTGTTTTGATGATTGCCCTTAAGATGTTGTTGAAGTTATTTTAAAGTGTTTGTGTGTGTGTGTGTGTGTGTGTGTGTGTGTGTGTGTGTGTGTGTGTGTGTGTGTGTGTGTGTGTGTGTGTGTGTGTGTGTGTGTGTGTGTGTGTGTGTGTGTGTGTGTGTGTGTGTGTGTGTGTGTGTGTGTGTGTGTGTGTGTGTGTGTGTGTGTGTGTGTGTGTGTGTGTGTGTCGGGCCACGTTTTTTACACTTTTACACTTCATGTTGGTCCCAGTGGAATGTCAGGACGTCCTGGGTTGTGTTTGCACTGCGCTGTGCAGGTATAGAGGCCTGTTGCACGCCGTGGTAAACACATTAACTCCTTTATAACCCAAATTATTAGGATCAAAACACACACAAAATGTACGTTAATGGAGGATTTCTGCTCGTCACTGCACTCATAAATCATAAGCAATAAAAACTTTTTTCAAAATCCATTTAATACCGTTTTTTGCAGGAAAAGGGGCTAAAAAAATGGTTGAGTAATTAATTGACTAGACTCTCGGGGGCGCCCATAGCTCAGTGGGTAGGGCGTTCCCCCCCCCCCCCCCCCCCTGCAGCAGACCCGGGTACGAATCCCGCCCGGGTCAGTTATCTGCATGTCCTCTCCTCTTTGCCCCATTTCAACTCTGTCTCTCCAATCTGTCTATTAAAGCAAAAATGCCCAAAAATAATATTTAAAAATAAAATAAAATAAAACTCTCTCTCTCTCTCTCTCTCTCTCTCTCTCTCTTCTCTCTCTCCTCTCTCTCTCTCTCTCTCTCTCTCTCTCTCCTCCTCTCCTCTCTCTCTCTCTCT
>CM047511.1:29245389-29300389 GCA_026122265.1 Ammodytes dubius | reverse complement strand
TCCAGGTTTTCTTCACGAGGAACGGTAAGCTGATGGGGCGTAGGGAGATGCTGGTCCCCCCCGGCGGCCTCTACCCCACCGTGGGCATGTTGAGCAGCGGGGAGAAGGTCAAGGTCGATCTACACCCGCTCAGTGGATGAACTGAGAGGGATCAGAAACACAACAACAGACGGACGGATGGACGGACAGACACAGACGGACACACACGGACGGACGGACACAGACAGACACAGACAGACAACGGACAGGACACACAGACAGACACGACGACGACGGACACGGACGACGACGGACAGGACGACGACAGACAGACAGAAGACAGACAACAGACAGAGCCAGACGGACACACAACAGACGAGACAGAGACAGAAGACAGACAGATAGAAGACAGACAGACAGACACAGACAGACAGACAGACACACAGACAGACAACAACACACACACAACACACACACACACACACACAACACACACACACACACACACACACACACGACACACACACAGACGCCCTGCAAACAGCTGGCTGCACTGTAGAGCTCACCCAAAACACACGCTAGCCGGGGACTAGTGCACAGAATTCCGATGTCCCAATATTCCAAAATATTCCAGTATTTCCAGTATTGCAGTATATGTTGGACTATTGAGCGGTCGGAAATATATGGAAGCCGGACTAAAGACATGGCTGCCGGTAGCCTAGCATGCTGCTAACACTCACCAGAACACACTCAACGCACTCACACACATGCAAGAAGATGACGTAGATTTTCTTCGGCTTTAATTTATAAGACACTTGTACATTTCATATAACAACTGGATCGCTGTCAGTAGCAAAAGACATTCGGGGGATCCTACCTATCGTTGTGAGGTAAAGGCTACAGCATGCAAAAGACCTGGCCGCACACCTCGAAAAGCTAACAACCTCCTGGAAGATATTTAAAACGTCTATGCAATCTGTACTGCGATCATACACTCACCTCCGCATGAAGAGTGACTGTGAAACACTGAGCTGTTAAATGAGGCACACTTGGGTTGCGTTCCGAATCGCATACTTTCTACTATATAGTATGTAGAAAAAAGATTTAGGATGTCCCGATTCTTGTGTCAGATTTAGGGTGGTTAGAAGTACCCGGATGTCCTACTTCATGCGGCCAAGATTGTTAGTGTTGAAAAGTGCATCCTATTTGGGCGATTCTGACCCACAAACCAGTGCGCACGTGAAGTGACGTAACATCGACGAAGCCTCCATATGAAAACAAACAGGATGCGACGGATATAAAAGCAAGAGGCAAGATCAAGGCGCAATGTTATGATGAAATAAGAGAGAAAAGTATGTCCCAATAGTATGCCTACTGCATCCTAACTAGATCTTTTTATCGTCGGATGTAGTATATAGAATAGAAAAAAGAAAGAGTATGCGATTCGGAACGCAACCTTGGTTTATTTCATTTTGTCGCGACCCCAAGCAAAGAAAGGCCTGTGCCGAGTCTGAGTGAGTTGGAGAATTTAGCCCTGCGTTCCAATCCCCATACTTCCCTACTATTTAGTATGCCAGAAAAAGATTTAGGATGTCCCCAATACATGCACGTCAATTGTAGTATGCTGAAAATACATAAATGCCCCCACTAACTCCAATAGCATTTTGGAGTATTCGTCTTTATTCTTGACATTTCTCGACATAATGAAAAAAAAATCTTCCTTCATCTGATTTTTTTTTCTCTCCTGTGGCCCTAAAACTCTTCTGTACTTTAGTATGCAGTGTAGGAAAAAGAAAGAGTATGTGATTTGGAACGCAGGGTATGTTTCAGGGAATATACACTCTCTACCCCTCTCTGTCTTTAAACTGAGACATTGCAGGTGAATAGTGTAAACAAATTAATTTATAGATGTCATCATGAAACTTAGCTCTGGTGATTACTACCATTGAAATATATATTTTTTTTTTTGAATGACAATTTTTTTTCAGACATTTTTGATGAAATATGCAAATTTGGCTCTCAACTAATTATGCAAACATTAAAAAAAAAAAAAAAAAATCTATGTTAGTGTCCACAGTTTTTCCTCAACAGAATTTGGATATAGCCTTTTATAATTTTAAAAATATTATGTGTACAGGTCTTAAAAAGTAAATGTTTTTGCATGTTTTTGATAAGAAAATGTATCATAAATCAGACAATTATCAGCATATGAGGAACTCCTTCTGCAGTGTCTTGCCTTCAATATTTCTCCCTCTCTTTCTCCCTCTCTCTCTCTCCTCTCCCCTCTCTCTCTCTCTCTCTCTCTCCCGCTCTTCCTCTCTCTCTCTCTCCCTCTCTCTCTCCCCCTCCCTACCTCTCCCTCTCTTTCTCCCCCTCTCTCCCTCTCTCTCTCTCTCTCTCTCTCTCTCTCTCTCCCTCTCTCTCTCTCTCTCTCTCTCTCTCTCTCTCTCTCTCCCCTCTCTCTCTCTCTCTCTCTCTCCTCTCTCTCTCTGGGTGAGGCTGCCCTCCTGTGAGCGAATGGGGGACCTGCGTTCTCTATTAATCTATTTCTATATATATCTCAGAAATGCATTCGTTTAGACTTTAGGACTATCACAGCTTTTGGTATAGTCACAAAACAAACCTCACATTCTACAGGATGCTTCGACTTAGCGGCATCTCATCAGACCTTTACCTAAGACTGTTCCTCTGGTTCCATATTGGAGCCAAACGGCAAAATAAAAACACGTCAGGTACATTTTATACAAAGCAAAAATATACATTTACCCTGCGTTCCAATCCCCATACTTCCCCTACTATTTAGTACGCCAGAAAAAGATTTAGGATGTCCCCAATACATGCACGTCAATTGTAGTATGCTGAAAAAAATACATAAATGCCCCCACTATCTCCAATAGCATTTTGGAGTATTGGAATTTATTCTTGACATTTCTAGACAAAATTAAAATAAATCTTCCTTATCTGATTTTTTTTTCTCTCCTGAGGCCCTAAAACTCTTCTGTACTTTAGTATGTAGTGCAGTGAAAAGAAAAAGTATGTGAATTGGAACGCAGGGATAATTTAGTCTTCTACTATACGTCAAAAGTTCAGGGAATGTGTTAATTTTTTATTTTATTTTAATTTTTTTCACATGATAAGGAGACATGTAGGGCAGACATGCATACAAAATGGACAAACAAAAGAAACAGCGTTAAGTATAGTGCAGCCTGTAGTAGCGTATAATGTCATAAGTGAAGTAAAGTTGATTTTGCAGACCTCACACAAACCTCTGCATCATCATATTGTAATAGTGTTTAATATATACAGCTCTGGAACAAAATTAAGAGACCACTCCAAATGTTCAGTGTCTCTCGTTTGACTATTCATAGGTTTATGTTTGAGTTAAATTAACTTGTGGTTTTATACTATAAACTACTGACAACATTTCTACCAAATTCCCCCCAAAAAATATTGTCATTTAGAGCTTTTCCATTAAGTAATGTAGAGATGAAGATTTAAGAAAAATCCAGACTGGTCTCTTAATTTTTTCCAGAGCTGTATATGTATATATCATAATACTGTGACAAATGTGCATGTTTGCCCCAATACGAAGGATGATCTCACATTTCAAATGAATTTTTCTCCCTTTTTAACCAGAAAATTCTGCTCAAATGTATTTATTGCAAAGCTATCTTTCCCTATTATGATTTTTTATTGATTTTTTTTATTAAATGAAGACAATTATGTTTTTTTCTGCTGTGTGTGCTGCATGGTTTAAAAAACAAATCATCAGTGTTGCATTTGTGTGTGTCTGCACCTGGGACCTGTGTCACAAAGCAAGATGAACAAATCCTTCTGAAATAACCTTGAGAATAGTGCTAAGAATTATTATGGAAACGTTATTTTGATTTGAATGCTTTGGGAAGTTAAGATTTTTGGTTTAGAGTATTGAAAAAAAAAACTAATATTTGGATTTGAAACATTTCTGACTGAAGTGCTTTGTGATACAGAGCCCCAGAGTTTAAACAAGCTGTGCAGGTGAATAACCATTGACCAATACTGTTATTGTTCTGTTATGTTGTCTAGTGGGAGCTGGTTTCCACACAAAATATATTACGAATTATGCTTTTATGTTTAATTGAATGACCAATGAAGATATCAACATTATTATACTGTATCAGCTAAAATCAGTTTACCAAAACGCATCAATCAAATGTCCTTTGCATCTGTATTTGACCATTATCTTAACTTACCTAAACTATAATGTACATTCCTTGTTTTGTTTTTTTATGCACGAATCATATCACTCAATACTGCAGAATTCATTACAGCGATTCTAGAACATATAACATAATGTATAAAGATTAACAACACAGGGTCTATCTATTAAATCACATATCTGCTGGCGATTGTATGTATTTTCTTTTTCATTTGTTTTTCAGCTGTTGTTGTTATGAGTTTGTTTTGGAGCCATTGATGATGACCTCACTACGGAAGGGGATAAGGGTCTTGGGAGAGAAAAAAATAATAATAATAATATATTTAATTTATATAGCGCTTTTCTTGCAGTCAAATGGGAGAGAAAAAAAATTTGTGAAGGATTTTTTTTAAATTATGCACGTAGAAAAAAAAGTCAAAATGTCATTAAGAAGTGGCTGGACGTCTTGTTTCTGTACAAATGAAGTTGTATTCCATTGGGTTTTTTTTTTTTTTTTTTTTTTTAAACCTTTATTTCTACAGGTAAATCCCATTGAGTCCGAAGACTCTTTTGCAAGGGAGACCTGTTCCCATTTACACGTTACCATTCACACACACATTCATACACCGATAGCAGGCTAACTATCGACATTCACACGAGGCAAGGTGGGTGAAGTGTCTTGCCCAAGGACACAACAACTATGACACAGGTGGCAGGGCGGGGATCGAACCTCCAACCCTTTGATCATCGCCGACCCGCTCTACCACTGAGCCACAGTCGCCCGATTGTCTGCCTCATAACGATATCAAAGATGCATCGTTTGTGTTTTGATAACGTTTTGCTTATGAGTTATTGATCCTGGAAGTTCAAATCTGTCAATAGCTTTACAACTTTGCCAACAGTCTCGAAACTTGAAAGTTTAATCTCAACATTTTATTTCAACTTTATTCTCAAAGTGCATAATACAAAAAACCTACCCTGCGTTCCAATCCCCATACTTCCCTACTATTTAGTACGCCAGAAAAAGATTTAGGATGTCCCAATACATGCACGTCAATTGTAGTATGCTGAAAATACATAAATGCCTCACTAACTCCAATAGCATTTTGGAGTATTCGTCTTCATTCATGACATTTCTTGACATAATGAAAAAAAAAATCTTCCTTATCTGATTTTTTTCTCTCTCCTGTGGCCCTAAAACTCTTCTGTATTTTAGTATGTAGCGTAGTAAAAAGAAAGAGTATGTGATTTGGAACGCAGGGTGAATTTTCTTCTCTCCCTTTTTGACCCTCATACTCTTCCGTTCCTTAGTGAAATATGTGACTATCTTCTCCTGCAGGGCTGGATATGGGCTGTGTTCGAAAAGCCCTACTAACGTCCTCCCTCCTACATACTCAACGTGTATATGCTCCATACTGTCTACTTAACGATCGATCGTGTATGCGAGGTTCGTCGGACCGTTTACACTGAAGTAGCCTATACAGCAGCAGCAAAAAAAAAAAAAAAAAAAAAATCATGCCGTTTGAAAGGACGCAATGCATTGTGGGGATGGTTGAGTTGAACAAGTAACCTATTGATCCATACCATTTTTATATACTATCTATGATCCATACCCCAAATCTTCCCGGAAGTTAGTACTCATCCGGGTATTTTATCGCCTACCCAAACTCGCATACACAACCATCACATACTCAAATTGACGTCCAAATGAGTATGAGTAGGACGTTAGTATGGCTTTTAGTATGAGTAGGATGTTAGTAGGGCTTTCCGAACACAGCCACAGACTTAAGTTTCAGGTTATTGAAGCCTGGAAAATGTAAATATATTATATAAAACGTATGCTAGACAGTGCAAAGATATTAAAGAGACACTGATGCGGACGTTTAGTGCCACATCTAAAGTTCAGGGTTAGAAAAGAAAAATCACTTATATTAAAATTTACTCAGAAACACAAGTTTACACATTGAAATAAAAAGTTTCACGGTTCAACCAAATTAGAGTTAAATCTGGTTTCAAATGTTTTGTAGCGTCTCTCTCTCTGTGATAATTCCTCGCCTTGTTTGACTTGCAATATAACGGCTTTGTTCCGTTCATGTATGATCATCAATAAAGGTTTCAAATTTCAATAAAGTAACAAAAGGCTCTGGATGGTTTTGTTTTGAAATGTACCTTTTTAAAGCGGTAACTGTATGGAGTTTATAAATAGTTGTGGTTATAAGACAATAATATTTTTAATTTTTGTCGTTTGTGAAAAATCCCTATGGTTGAGGGCAGTGCATTTGGCATTTAAATAATGATTGTAATCTAATCTAATCACGCATTATTAATCACAAAGTAACGTAGGCCTAGTTGAGGGTTGAGGTCAAAAAGTTAGAAACATTATAATTCCGACCGTCGACCCTTAACATGAACGCATCACATATAAACTGCAACGTAACCGCCCAGAGGGAGAGTGCTGGTCACCTGACTCAAATGTATCGATTTGTATTGGATCCCTGCCACCTGTCAATCAAAAAACTCCCCACGTGGTTGATAACAACACGGGTGGTGGGCATGCTCGTGGGGGCGGTGGAGGACTGTCAGCGATTATTTGGGAACATGTTGGTTCTCACGCATGGATGAAGTAAAGAAGTAATGATTCATTTCGAGGAGTTTAATCGTTAAAAAAAGTGTGTTTTTGAAGTAGAAAAAAAACGTCTGTTAAAATCAACCGGAGCTTGTTGCGTGACCTTTTGCTTGTCGTCGCTAGGGAGCCAGGGAGGAGCAGCCAACGGCAACAGCGCGAGACTGGAACGTTAGCTTCAGTTAGCTTGTAGCTTAGTAACTGTAGCCATCAAGGAAGAAGGAGGAACCAGAGTGGAACTGTCGCCGTCTGTACCCGCTCTCTGTCTCTCGCTACACGGGGACGAGTAGAGCCCTGTCCCGCTGTCATCATCATCATCATGGCTGCCCTCGGTAACTCGGGGCCCGCTTCCAGTCCCATGGTGATCCTGGCGCCCAAGACCAAGACGAAAAAGAAACACTTCGTCCAGCAGAAGGTGAAGGTGTTTCGAGCCAGTGACCCGGTCCTGAGCGTCTTCATGTGGGGTGTGAATCACTCGGTGAGTCCCGGAGGAGGGTGGGAGCTAACACTGCTAAATGCTAACAGTGTATTGTAATGGTGTGTGTACATGCGAATCTATGACTACATAGACTTTCATACATATATTAACACTTATTTCTGTTACACAGCTTAATCTGAACAGTTGGGGGTCATGTTTTGTGTTTATAGTTATTCAAAAATGGATGGCACTGGTACAATTTCGTCATGTTTACATCTGTTAATAAATTACACATGTTCTGTATATTTATACATATGATTATATGTGCATATCACCTGTGTCTATTGTCTATTTGTATATCAATGGTCATAACTGATCACAACACAGTATACAGTATGTTGCTCTATTGTAGTTCAACTTGTTTTATTTGTCATATTATTTCACAGTAAGGAGCTGGTGATTCATATGATGAATGAAAGAGCTTGAACTTGAACTTAAAGGGCCATTTTAAACCCAAATGAAGTCGAATTAAATGGTGATAAGCTGACAATTGTTACCATGTCTGAAATCTGATAGGAGAAAGAATGCAGCATAACAAGTGTAACATCATCTAACGTTACACCTCCCAGTGTTTACATGGCATTAGTATCAACCAACAGTAGTTTCACTTTTACCCTGTGTTCAAAGTCACATACTTTTTTCTTTTTACTATACTAACTACACACTTAAAGACCTACTTCACCGATGGGATTATGAAGGTGTATTGAACTCTGAGATCCTATGTAGTGTAAATGTGGATTTTTTTTCTTCATCCTAGCCTGAGGAAAAGCAGAAAGAGTGTTATATGGTCTCACTGTCTCTAACCCTACATTTTACTAGTGTGTCATCACACATGGTAAAATGTAGGGTTAGGATTAACAGGACAGCTGGGCCAAGGGAAGACTGAGGGGAATAAAAACCTCATTCATTATATTTTAATAGCGATTTTTATAATGATAGAACACCGGTTCCGTATGGGTGAAGTATTCTTTTAAGTTTTGATGTTTCCATACTGCAAAATACAATTGGATGTATAATGGCTTCCAGGTATTCCAGGCATACTGCATTTGATATGTATGTATTGGGACATCCTAAATCTTTTTCTGGCATACTAGAAAGTATAGAAGTATGGGGATTGGAATGCAGGGTTAGTGTTAGTGTCAGACAAGTTACCACATAGCGTAATGTGACATCTTCGTATTGCTCAACCCGTCCCATCCCTTCTACAGTCCAAACTCCAACAACAGATTCAGTTTACAGTCATGATGTTAAACTGAGCAAATGGAACATCTGATCGGAGCAGAGGCTAAAAGAAGCAGAGGAGAATATATGATCTGAACTATCAAGTTGTTCATTATTTTTAGCTTTTTGGTCGACAAATCAAAGTGATCTACTAATTGTTTTAACACTACTGCATATTAGTAAGTAGTAGATTCCTGTAAAGCGCTTTGAGTGTGATTAAAAGTGCTATATAAATCCGATCCATCATTATTATTAGTTGATAATGGAGACTTGGAGATAAGCATTTGTTGCAACAGTATTTCAGACTTTAAAGGTGCAGTCAGTGATTCTGGAGAACGCTTGTTAAAATCAGTTAATATCTTCTCACAATCCACTATCTGTCCTTACTGTGTGTGCGCTGGAAAAAAAAAAAAAAAAGTGTATATACAGCCTAGTTTCTGAAAACTGGTCGTTAAACAAAGGGGCCCGTCGCAGCTAGCAACATGCCCATTTACAGAGCCTAGGCTGTGTTAACACCAGATTTTTTTGGGCGCACACACAGGTAGCAGATCATAAGGAGATATTCAATGATTTTAACAAAGTGATTTTGACAACAAACATTCCCCAGAATCGCTGCCCTTTTAATGTGAATAGTTAAATCATTTTTTCAGTCTTCAAGCACTAGGCAAGGCAAGTTTATTTATATAGCACAATTCAGACACAAGGCCATTCAAATTGCTTTACAGGGGCAAGATTAGAATACATCAAGATTAAAATACATCAAACAAGTATAGAATAGACAGAGGTGGAAAGAGTACAAAAATATTCTACTCAAGTAAAAGTATGATTACTTGGATGAAATTTTACTTAAGTAAAAGTAAAAGTACTGGTCTAAAAATCTACTGAAGTAAAAGTAAAAAAGTAGCTGATTTAAAATGTACTTAAAGTACAAGTTACTAGTTACTTTTTAACAGTGGGAGGGGGCAGGGGTCTCTTCAGTGTAGGGCATTATATATAGTGTAAGTGTAGGGCATTATATATATATATAGACAAACTAGTTTTGTTTAATTAATGCAACACTTTTACAAATTAAAGTGCACAAATTAAACAAATCATGTCACCACACATGTATGGATGTATACTGTGTCATTATATTTAAGATAAGCAAATATGGAGCAAATAGTCTGTTAATGTGGGAATTTAACCGGTCTACAGACCTAAACAGAATGCAGCTGCAGTTCTAATAATGTAATTGTGTACAATTGATCTAAACCATGGACATTGCAAGGTTAGGCTGCTTGATTTTGACAAATCATAATCATGATTGACATTGTGTAATCACAATTATTATAGACAATTATTCATTGATTTAAGAACTGCAACATGCACTTATTTAACATTTGAAACCATGACTTTAAACAATTGAACTGAAAACAAGGGAAATGCAAATAGCCTAAGTAAAACATATTTTTAATAATTAAATTAAATAAGTGTCAAAATCAAAATAAACCGTTGCAAATGTTGTTGATAGGGCACGTCTTTCGCTAGCAGGAATGTGAGGGCATATTTTATTGATATCTCATCGAGCTGGCAGGATAAGCAAGTTGCATTGTAGGCTACAGTGTTCTTAATTGATGACTGTTGTGATGGCAAGAGTCAAGGAGCTTTAAACTTCCTGTGTTTTTTTATTCCTGTATTGCTTGGTCATAGACCACTTGGATTCGAGTTAAAGTGAGTAAACTAATTGGTCGTGATGTTTTGAGGTGCAGCTGGGTCGCATATGACTTTTTTCTCTCTCTCTCACGGTCGCGTATGTCATCTGACTCGCGTGTCCGCGCGTAACATATCTTGCAACTTATTTTAGTCTATTAGTTTTACCTTTCTTCTCGACCAAAGGTTGACTTTCTGCCGTCTTCTGGAAGTTTTTCAAAGCTCCCGGCAACACGCACTGTCTCCATCCTACTCTGCACTGTTAAACTGAAAGCTAAACTGGTGAGGGAGGGGCCGATCGCACGGCTGGATGAAAGGTTTGCTGCATTTAAAAGCCTTCACGTCTTCACGTGCGGTACAATGATAGTTTAACTAGGATTATTTTGTTTTAATGATAGAGGGAAGCAATGTGTGTTGTTATCATGTAGTCGCAATGTGTTCTCTCCTCCTGTCGATCATTCTCTGTGTTAGTTTCCGCTATTGTGCCTTAAAAATAAAAGCCCCCCGTGATATTTCTTTTCTTTTCTCTCCTTTCCCTATCTATTTTTTTACTCAGTAACGCAGGTGATATAAAATGTAGCGAAGTACAATACTTCACAATAAACATACTCAAAGTAAAAGTAAAAGTATAGGTTTTAAAAATCACTTAAAAAATTACAAGTACACGAAAAAAACTACTCAATTACAGGAACGCGAGTAAATGTAATTCGCTACTTTACACCCTGAGAATAGACATTAGAAAAGTGAATGAAAAATATGAAACAGGACTTTGGAGATGTTAAATAATCCCTGCATTCCAAATCACATACTCTTTCTTTTTACTACACTACATACTAAAGTATAGAAGAGTTTTAGGGCCACAGGAGAGATTATGTATTCATTGGGATTCATTATGTCTAGAAATGTCAAGAATAAAGACGAATACTCCAAAATGCTATTGGAGTTAGTTTGGGCATATATGTATTTTCAGCATACTACAATTGACGTGCATGTATTGGGACGTCCTAAATCTTTTTCTGGCCTACTAGATAGTAGGGAAGTATGGGGATTGGAACGCAGGGGTTAAATAATTTGTCTTAAATCACTAACATTCTCTTTGTTTTTTATTCCCAGATAAATGATCTTAACCAGGTTCCTGTGCCCGTCATGCTGCTGCCCGACGACTTCAAAGCCAACACCAAGATCAAAGTCAACAACCATCTCTTCAACAAGTGAGACAGACCCTGCGTAACTTCCAATCCCCATACTTCCCTACTATTTAGTATGCCAGAAAAAAGATTTAGGATGTCCCAATACATGCACGTCAATTGTAGTATGCTGAAAATACATAAATTCCCCACTAACTCCAATAGCATTTTGGAGTATTTGTCATTATTCTTGACAATTCTCGACATAATGAGAACAAAATCTTCCTTGTTTGATTTTTTTTTTCTCTCTCCTGTGGCCCTAAAACTCTTCTGTACTTTAGTATGTAGTGTAGTAAAAAGAAGAAGTATGTGATTTGGAACACAGGGACAGAAACAAAGCACACAGAGAAGAAGCAGGAATGGCTGAAATGCGAATATCTGAAGAGAATAGTCTAGACATATAAAAATGTACCAGACATTCGGTGGCAGTGTCTGCTTGTGCCTGATAAAGTCATTGTCAGTTTGCCCTCGTTGTTTCATAATGATATAAACGGGCTACAGAGTCCTGAAGTCTCTGTTGGAATGTACATTGTAAAAAATTAATGAAAAGTGAATGAAAAGTAATCATCATAAAATATAATTGGTTGGCTCAAATGTAGGCAGGTTTCCTTCATACTTAAAGCTGGGGTGGAGGATTTGGGGAGAAAATAGCAGTTGGGATAGAGATTCGAATTCAAATACCTCAACCGCTCCACTTGTTCTCTTTGGTCCCTCCCCTGTGGTCCCTCCCTGACAAGCTCTACACCAACAGCGTTGTGCCAAAGTGAATGGACAGTCCCAACAGCCAATAAGAATGGAGAATGGGAGCCTCGATCTGATTGGTCAAAGTGTACCGCCGCTCATGTTAACTTTGACCAATCAGAAATCATATACCCCAGCTTTAAGAGTTTTAGTTTTAGCCTCAAAACTAAAAAAAAATCTAGTGAAGACAGTTCTTGCCTTGAAATGTTCAGTTTTCCAAACTTTTTTTATTTTTAAAATGTAGAGTTTGACAGATGTAGAATTTTATGAAACTTCTGTTTGTGGTTTTCCTCACTTTACTTCCTCCACCTCAACGTCAAAGTTTTTTATGGTCAGTTCTGATATATGCAAGAATTACATCAGAATCGCAATGACGGGGCGCTCCGGTTGTAAAGTGGATAAAGCGCGTACCATATTGGCTCCGGCCTTCGTTGCAGTGGTCGCGCATTCGAATCCGACCCGTGGACCTTTACTGCAGGTCATCCCCCCTCTCTCTCTGTCTCCCCATTTCAACTCTAAACTGTCTAATAAAGCTTGAAAATGCAAAAAAAAAAAAAAGAATCGCAATGGCGTTTATCTCTGGCCCACGATGCAATAGGAACGAAAAAGAAAAAATATATATAGAGTAGAACAAACAAGATAAACATAACCTTAACAATATTTACATTAGATACATTCTAAATAGAATTTAGATTTTAGAATTTTTTGCACTACTAAAGTAGTGCAAAGGATTTTTTTGTACAATATAAAACAGTATGTATAAAACAGAATAGAAAGTAAGTACCTCTTCTTCTCCTTTTTGCAGAGAAAATCTTCCAGGACATTTCAAGTTCAAAGAATACTGTCCTCAAGTCTTCAGAAACCTACGGGAGCGCTTTGGCATCGAGGATCTGGACTATCAGGTATGTGGTGATCACACTGCAAAACATTCTGATGCTTCTGATGCCAATTTATCTGCTGACAAAACAAAGGGAGTGTATCTAGAAGTGTTCTTTATCCTTAGAGGTGCTACAAGGAACTTTTAAGATATTTCTGAAATTGTCTTATTTTTCCTCTGATGATCATAAATTACATGTAACAGCAAACGAGACCATCAGTGCAAAGAATACTATTTTTATATCGTTTTTCTTAATGCCTTTGTCATGGGTATACGCTCACCCAGGAACAACAGCTGGTGTGGTAAAAACATTACCGCTTTTGTCCAAAGGGGGGCGCTAGAATTAAAACAAACAGAGTTCCACGTGGCCACTTTAATAATCATAATGACCTTGATCTCTACTGTTTTGTGTCCCCCAGGTTTTGTTTAAACTCTGTACTGTCTAATAAAGCTTGAAAAATTCCAAAAAAATAAATAAAATAAAAATAAATAATGATCTTGATCTGTTTTATGTCCTTCATGTTTTGTTGACACGCAGAAAAGAAAAAATATTATTATAACTGTTTTGTGTTCCCCAGGTTTCGTTAGAAGTTTAACAGTTTTACTCAAATATAAATCAAAAGTGACGAATAACAAATGTGATAATAATAATGATTTTTTTTATTTTTTTTATTTTACTTTTATTTTAGTGGTTTTATGGTTTTTTACATATGGACAAAAAAAACCAGAATAAGTAAACACATACAATACATACACAACACCCAACCCCCTCTCCCCTCCCCCCTCCCACACATAAACAGACAAGGAATACAGAAAAAAAGTGAAATAAATAACTAAGACAAAATAATGATTTTGATCCGTATTGTTGTGTGTCTCCTGTCCCCCAGGTGTCGTTGACGCGCAGCCCCCCCATGCGGAGTGTAGACGACCAGGGAGAGGGTCTGCTGCTCAACTCCTACGACAGAACGCTCGTCATCAAACAAATCTCCAGCGAGGACGTGGCCGACATGCACGGCATCCTGTCAGAGTATCACCAGGTAAAATTAATATATATCAATCAATCAATCAATCAATCAGGTAAGGGCTGGTGGCTAGTAATTCATTACATGTCATTTATCAGACGCTTTTATCCAAAGTGACTTACAACGTGAGCACATATTCATACACCGATAGCAGCAGCAGCAGCAGCTACCACGCAGGGTGCAAGCTAACTATCAGGAGACATTTAGGGTTCAGTGTCTCTTTGCCCAGGGACACCCTGCAGTTGCGGGTCGACCACCCTACCCACTGAGCTACACCCCCCCCCCCCCCCAGGTTAAAGGCAGGCTCAGTCCATTGTAGTCCAGACAATTTTTTGTCAGTCAAAATCAGTGAATATCTTTGCATCATTTGTTACCTGTTCGTTGTGTGTGAGTGGAAAAATAGTCAGGTGTTTAGTTCAAATATCAGGACACTGTATTGTCCATCTTTTAAAGGAAAAGTCTGTCGCTAATCAATATTTTTCTTATTGTCAGGGCTGTGTGAGCACAACAATATAAGCTAGTGGACAATTCACAATTTTATTAGAGCATATATTTGTTTATATTCCCAAAGGGAATAAATATTTAATGACTAATTTATTTAGCACTTCCTGGGTATGACCTGAACCACCCACACAGCTGTCATGGCCCTTCAGGTTCACAGAATAATTCTCGGTTATTATCCAACATCCCACAAGCTTCCGTTAAGTAGAGCAAGAACATCCAGCCTTTGAGAATGTGTCTGAGCAGAAATAGAGCAGAAGAGAATGCACACTCATTCCTCTCTGGCCATTAGCCTGATTCCTGCAGACAGACAGATGGCTGCTTAGTTAGAGTTAGCTTTAGCCTTAGCTTTAGCTTTAGCCGTCCATCAGATAACATGAACAAAGGGGAAATATGGAGACTTTTTTTAATTGCTTCTTCAACCTCTCGTGACTAAAACTGCCTCAAGTTTTTTTTTTTTTTTTTTTTTTTTATCACAACATACAGCTCCGGAAAAAAATAAGAGACCAGTCTGGATTTTTCTTAAATCTTCATCTCTACATAACTTATTGAAAATGCTCTTACTGACAAAACAATGTATTGGAATTTGGTAGAAATGTTGTCAGGAGTTTATATTATAAAACCAAAATGTTAATTTTACTCAAACATATGCCTATAAATAGTCAAACGAGTGACACTGAACATTCGAAGTGGTCTCTTCATTTTTTTACAGAGCTGTATTTATTGCAATTTAATTATTATTATTTTTTTTTCACAACACAGGCCACAGGCTAGGATGAACCGATTTCTAACATTGTTGCACATTCATACTACATAGGATCTCAGAGTTCAATACAGCTTCATATTTCCACCGGTGAAGTTGGTCTTTAAGAAAGCTAATGGAGCCGGCTATCTTCCTTGTGTTTGTTGTAATAAAACAAACGTAATTAAACAAACGTTACTCACACAGGCGTTAAACCTGCAGTGTGTAGAATTTGGGGTTTTATTTCCTAGCAGATTTTGTAGAAAGTAATTATAATATCCATAAGTACATTTAATTT
The DNA here is from genome assembly GCA_026122265.1 of Ammodytes dubius. Lineage (NCBI taxonomy): Eukaryota > Metazoa > Chordata > Actinopteri > Uranoscopiformes > Ammodytidae > Ammodytes > Ammodytes dubius. Next base: position 29,284,854 of record CM047511.1, on the reverse strand, counting down.
AGTGCATAATAGCTAACATTGTTTTTTTGAATTATTATTTTTTCCTTTAGAAAGAGTCTCATATATGTCCATATTTCTGCATATTTTGGACCAAGGCCTAGTGCCGCCATCTTGAAAGTGTCATAGTTGGAATGTCATCAGGTGCATTGTTTAAAATGTAGAATTGTTCTTGTCCTTGAAGGCCACTGTAGCTTCTGTTATTATTCGAAAGGGTTGGGGTTACCCAGGGAGTGTTGCATTCTAGAACTTTGTAGAACTTTCTTGATGATGTCATATTACACACTGCACCTTTAAACAAACGTTACTCACACAGGAGCCAAATAGTGCTATGTTGTTGTGTACTATTTTTTCAGCTAAAGGGTGGATCCACATTCAGTCCTGTATAGTGAGTATTCTTTGGCATCGGTTTGTGTTTATGGTGATTAAGGGAACATGGCGGCCAGTGCAACAGTGTGCCTCATTGAGATTGTTTTGGATCGTTTTTTTCTACAACAAAGCCGCTCTATGTTGCAGAGGAACAAGATGCTATCAGGCTTTACATGTTACATGAGAATACACTGTATCAGCAGCTACATAACCAGGTGGCTATCACATAGACTTTAGTACGGAAAAGTGGGGTTTGTTTTTCGGTCGGGGAAAGTCTAGTGAAGGTCCTTAGGCAAGACCCTTAACACTAACTGCCTGTCGTTTTAAGTTGGATAAGAGTGTTGGCTAAATGATGTGTGATGTGTAGTGTATTGGTTTTAATTTTTCATGGGTTAACAATAGGAAAAATATAAAGCATCACCAGACTTGTCCTTTAAACATTTAAATCTCACTCGTCATGACATTAGATATATATATTTTGTTTTTGGACTGTTAAGATTGTGTGTTTATAATTGTTAATGGACCTGATTGAATACAAACCAACGCCTCAGGATGTTTCAACAGTTACTGCCTCTCAGAGTCCTGTGTGTGTGTGTGTGTGTGTGTGTGTGTGTGTGTGTGTGTGTGTGTGTGTCCGTGTCCGTGTCCGTGTCCGTGTCCGTGTCCGTGTCCGTGTCCGTGTCCGTCCTAGTCCTACTTACAGTATTCTCTCTTTAACCTTTTGTTTTGGTCTTTTTGAAGCTGAAATCTCCGCAGAGCGTTTGATCACACAGTTCCTAAAATGAGCTCGACTTCCTCTTGGGGACATTTTTCCTGCCTCAGGTGAAGGAAGTCGACCCAAATGAGACTATTCTTAGATGTATCGCACAGTGCTGCAGTGAGTAGGAAGAAGGGGTGTGACCTCTAAACGTTTGAACGCTACACATTAAGAACAACACTTCTAAACGTTCAACCGTTTAAATTAATTATTAGTCTTATTTTTTTTATTAGAATATCTTTATTGTCATTGTAACAAGTACAACAAAATTAAGTGCAGTCCTTGTTCAGTGCAAAAACATCACATTGAGGTAGTACGAATGCATAAATAAATAAATAAATAAATAAATAAAAACTAAATAAATTATAAAAATCTTTATCACTTGGTAACGTGTGCATATGTCTGCAGAAAGCACAAAGCCAAAGCTGTTCACCTGAGCATCATTTAGGTTGTGCACAGTGCGTAGGCAGTGAGTCCCGGCCAGGTTGAACATTGAAATGCTTCGCAAAAGCGGGAAAAGAAAATCTCTGTGTAGGGTCTCACTTTGAGCAAACAGACGAGAGTAAAATGCAAACTGTGTGACAGGCAGTTGGTTTATGACGAACTATTTGAAATATAGACAGATTGTCCCTGTGCGATCGGTTCACATATGTTTGGAGATAGTCTGGTATTGGGTAGGAGACTGATGCAGGTATCATAAACCTCTGTGTTTACATTCAAGATAGTAGACAAGGCAACGCACTTCTGTTATGATTTGTTTCCGCTTTGATATATACATGTATGTGCATGACATTTGAACTTTTAAACATTATTTGACCTAATGTCCAAACATTTATGCTGCACATTTTATTTTGTTTATTTTTTCAAGATATTTGTTTGGCATTTTTATGCTTTTATTGATAGTGTAGAGACAGAGTTGAAATGGGGCAGAGAGGGGAGTGACATGCAGAGAACGACAGCGGGCTGGAATCGAACCCGGGTCCGCTGCTGGCCGAGGCCCATGGGGGGGACGCCCTACCAACTGAGCTAAGGGCGCCCCCATCCACATATTTTTAATGTTAACCACACCATATTGCATACAGGCCTACATGTATATATTTTTTTAACATTATTCAAGTACATTTACATTATCCTTTATTTTGCATTCTACTTTATATTTAATATTCTCTCTACTTGTGTTTTTTTCTTTGTCTATATCATATTGTTTAGAGGAGCCTGGGACTTAAGAATGTCCTTGACTACTGCTGCTGTTAATGTGCATATGACAAATAAACCATCTTAAATCTCTTGAATCTTAGGCAATTTGGTCGGTTTTCACACTACTATAGAGACCTATTTCACTAGTGGAATTATGAAGGTGTATTGAACTCTGAGATCCTATGTAGTATATATGTGCAAAAAATTGTAGAAATCGGTTCATCCTAGCCTGAGAAAAGGCAGAAAGAGTGTTTTATGGTCTCACTGTCTAACCCTACATTTTACTAGTGTGATGTCACATATGGTAAACATGTAGGGTTAGGATTAACAGGACAGCTGGGCCAAGGGAAGACTGAGGGAAGAAATACCTCATTCATTATATTATAATAGCGATTTTATAATGATAGAACGCAGGTTCCGTATGGGTGAAGTATTCCTTTAAAGAAGACAGCAAAAATCTGTCCTGCTGATGTGCCCTTGAACAAGACTCTAAATTTGTCTCTAAGAAAGCTGACCTCCCTGGAGCTACAGATCCTTTTGAAAAACCTTCCTCTTATCATGAAGGTTAGGTTACTAGCCTGTGTTACATCACAGCTGAGCGTAGGGCACAGAACAAACACTGTGTTATGTGATTGTGGGGTTTTACACAGATATTCAAATGTTCATATCAACACATCTACGCTCATGTAAATATCAGGGAACGTTAGTAGGAGAGATTAGAACCAGGTGACACTTTCACCTCTATTCTGTTTTTGTTATTTATTTGTTTTAGTTGACATTTTCCACCCTGGCCTGAAAACCGTGTTAATACTTGCTTTTCAACTTCTTCCTATGTCTTTTGAACATGAACTATATTATTTAAGTTATTTATTTGTTGCTTATATGTTGCTGAGGATCCCATTTTTCTATTGCTTATACTATTTAGTTGGTTTTATTTTAACATGTTCAATAAATTGTATAAAAAAAAATAAAAAAATAAAAAATCTTCCATGACCAAGCTGCATGGACACTTCCAAACTGTGTCTCTCTACAGTTTTCAACTTCTTCTTAACCCTTTTTTACACTTGAGTATTTGAGTTATTCACTTGTTGCATATTTTGCTGATTTATTTTTATTTTTAACTTTTTTTTATTACTTATACAATTTAGTTGGTGTTTGTATTATTTGAAAAAAAAATTATAAAAAAATAATAATATTAAAAAAAACTTCCATAACCAAATCGCATTGACACTTCCAAACTGTGTCTGACTTGAGGCCCTAAACACACCACTGGCTGAGTGAACTAGTGTCTGTCTGAGCTGGTAGTGGAATGTGTCGCCCGTGGTTACTCTCTCTGCCTACGTAGAAAGTGGGAGGGAGACGAGGAAAATGGCTGCTCTGTTTCAGACTGGTTTTTTGATTCACTCGGTCCCTGAATGAACTCTTTGTTATCGGAGTATTACACAGTTTCCTCTATTCATGGTGACAGTTTGCAGGTTGCCGTTTAATTGTGTGTGTTTGTGTCAACAGTTAGTTTAGACAGGACGTGTCTGGCACGCTGGAAGACTGTTTCATATTAACCAAGAAAAAAAAAACCTGAGTCATCCTCTGCATGATATCTGAATATTTAGATTCTGGGCTTGCTTTACTGTAGAACATTTGTCTTTCAGTCATTATTTAGATAACATTTCGGGGCAGTTAGAATCAGGCCCTGTGTTTTATCTAGCATGCTGTATATCTGTCAGCCATCTTTTTGATTTTAAAGATAATTTTTTGGCATTTTCAAGCTTTATTAGATAGTACAGAGTTGAAATGGGGAGACAGAGAGAGAGAGAGAGAGAGAGAGAGAGAGAGGGGGGATGACCTGCAGTAAAGGTCCACGGGTTGGATTTGAACCCGCGACCACTGCAACGAAGGCCGGAGCCAATATGGTACGCGCTCTATCCACTACGCCACCCGTCAGTCATTTTTTAACCGTTCACATATAGCGATTTAAAGAAAACTCACGGGAGCACACAATGTTTTGCCTCTGATTTGGGGGCTTTTGTCAGCAATGTCCTAACCAAACAAGAAATGTCATCAAGCATTTTATTTTTAATTTTTTTAATTTAATAAATATTTTTATTTTTTATTTTTTTTACTATGGAAAAGGGGTAGGATTAAATAAGTGTATACTTCTTCCTGCTCCTTTTCAGGCATATCACATCAATACAGATAATTTTTTTTTTTTTTTTTTTTTTGTGAAAACATAATTTGTTTATTGTATTTCCATGCTTTTCATTCTGAAATAAATTGAATCAAAACAAAAACAAACAAAAAAAACAAGTGGAAAAATCTTTAGTTTGAAGTTAACTAGGCTTAACTTTGATAGAGTCTGTAATTGGTTTACTTCAGACAGTGTGACCACAAGTGACCTTTAAATATGGCCAAATGTCATGCTGTATGCCCTTTGAGATTGTCCATGGATTAATCTGTCATCTATGAGACTCTGTTCTACTCTTTTAACTGTATACTAAAGTGCAACACTGAGACAATCACTGTGGCAATATTCCACTTTATCACCTTCAATGCAAATTAAAAAAATATATTCACAGCTCCGGAAAAGACCAGTCTGTATTTTTCTTAAAATCTTCATCTCTACATTACTTAATGGAAATGCTCTCAATGACAAAAAATGAATTGGAATTTGGTAGAAAAAGTTGTCAGTAGTTTATATTGTAAAACCAAAACGTTCATTCTACTCAAACATAAACCTATAAATAGCAAAACGAGAGACACTGAACATTAGAAGTGGTAATTTGTTCCCCCTCTCTCTCTTTCTCTGCAGCACATAGTGAAGTGAGATTGTTCATGTATCAATCTGTCACCTATGAGACTTTTTGCTGTATTGTACTGTAACATTGAGACCACCTGTGTCATTAATCCACTTTGTGCACCTGCCATGCAAAACAAATAAAAGATTACCGTATATATTATTATAATACATTTTTCTCTCTTCTTTCTTTCTTTCTTTCTTTCTTTCTTTCTTTCTTTCTTTCTTTCTTCTTTCTTTCTTTCTTTCTTTCTTTCTTTCTTTCTTTCTTTCTTTCTTTCTTTTTCTTTCTTTCTTTCTTTCTTTCTTTCTTTCTTTCTTTCTTTCTTTCTTTCTTTCTTTCTTTCTTTCTTTCTTTTCTTTTCTTTCTTTCTTTCTTTCTTTCTTTCTTTCTTTCTTTCTTTCTTTCTTTCTTTCTTTCTTTTCTTTCTTTCTTTCTTTCTTTCTTTCTTTCTTTCTTTCTTTCTTTCTTTCTTTCTTTCTTTCTTTCTCCCTCTCTAGCACATAGTGAAGTGTCATGGCAGCACGCTTCTGCCTCAGTTCCTGGGAATGTACGGGTAACCGTGGACAACGAGGAGACGTATCTGATTGTCATGAGGAACATGTTCAGCCACAGACTGATCGTACACCGCAAGTATGACCTCAAGGTGAGAGGGGAACAAACACCAAACGCTCTGATGGCCTTTAATAAAGCTGTGGGGAAGTCACAGAAATCATGTGAAAAGAGACATTTCAATGTACCCTGTGTACTAATGACTAAATTGACTTACTTACTGTTTTTATACAAATAAATCAGTTTAGTCTAACATTGTACTTGGGATGGAACCTTCTCATTTACCAATAACTTAAGTACATGCACACAAGTACTCAAGTACTGTGCTTAAGTACAAATTTTAAATAATTCTAAGTTGACTTGAGAATTATCTTTTACTTTTAATCCACTACACGTCAGAAGGAAATGTGTACTATTTATTCCACTACAATTATTTGATAAATTCTTCTGCAAACAGAAGGGCAAAAATGCGTTTCTTAAAATATGTGTGTATATTTCCGTGTATATTTCCGTGTGTGTGTTTTAGAATATAAATCTAGTATATAATGTAGTTGAAGATCTATCTGAAAACGTATCCATCACAATCATTTCTACCATTCTGTGGTTGCAGGGCTCTCTGGTGGCTCGTGAAGCAAGCGACAAAGAAAGGGTAAAATAAACATCTCTTCTTCTGTCCATTTATACTGTTTATGTTGCCGCTGTCTCCTCTGTCTGCTGCTAGAGATACAGCTCCGGAAAAAAATTAAGAGACCATTCTGGGTGTTTCTTAAATCTTCATCTCTACATTACTCATTGAAAATGCTCTTAATGACAAAACATGTATTGGAATTTGGTAGAAATGTTGTAAGTCGTTTTATAGAATAAAACCAAAATGTTCATTCTACTCAAACATATGCCTCTAAAGAGTAAAACAAGAGACACTGAACATTTGGAGTGGTCTCTTAATTTTTTCCAGAGCTGTATGTAAACATGTATTGTGCCCAGAAAACTTGAGGTCTGCTGCAACTCTCAGTTCTTTTAAATCGAGTCTGAAGACTTTTTTGTTTCCATTTTAACCTGCAATTTTTATTTTATTTGCTACTTTTATTCGCTTTTAAATGTTTTATAATGTGTTTTATGTATTCTAATCTTGCCCCTTTAAATCACTTTGAGTGGCCTTGTGTCTGAATTGTGCTATATAAATAAACTTGCCTTGCCTTGCCTTTCTAAAGGGAAAAGAGCTGCTGTATCCTCTATCTAGAGATGTATAAACATGTATTGTGCTTCCTAAAGGGCAAAGAGCTCCCGACCTTCAAAGACATGGACTTCAGAAACAACCTGCAGAAGGTTTACGTCACCGAGGAGCAGAAGGAAAAGTTCATGGAGAAACTCAACAGAGACGTGGAGGTAGGGGGGGACTGGGACCATGTTGATTTTTATTATTTTATTTATCTACATTTTTATTGGGATCAAAATATCGGTTAATTTTACAGCTCAACATGTAAAAAAATTTTTTTAAATAAAAATAAAAATACATCTATTATATAATATTATAATAAATATATTATAAAATAAACTTAAAAAAAATATGCATTATGAATAAAAAAATTATAGTCAAATAAACAGATAAATACATAGATAAATGGAGGTAAAACAAATACATTTAAAAAAAAATAAAAAATACATTAGGAAACCTCCCTGTTGTTGCGCGTTTCATCCACACGGTGGCAGCATTAGCACATCACAGACTCCTCAGATGCCATTTTGGCAGCAGGATGGTGTGAAATGTACAAGAGTACCTATTTGCAGACCCATGGAGAAAACGGACCTCCACTACACCGGAAGCAAGATGGGACCACGCCCCAAACTCATTTCATTGGTCAGAATAGTAACCTACTCTGAGTTTGTTTTCACTTTACGCTGCAGCTCCGACTGAAGAAAGAGTGTCACTGCAACAACGCGACCCTGTACAGTTTAAAGCAAAATCACTCCATAGAAAGCTCCATTTTTATAATTTCCTGATGATGTTACGTTTAATCGATCATTTGTCTGTGTACATTCAGTACACTCTCAGTTTCTCCCGGCGAAAATGAAATCCAAGCTGTGGCCGCCATTGCTACAGTTTTTAATTCAGGTTTTTAAAAGATTTATAAGTTATTAATTGGGTTTTTGATAACATTGTTGGTGAGAAATGTGTGTCATACTTTCACAATCTTCACTCAGTGAATGTGTACGATTTAGTTTGATGGTTATCACGAGTATTATTCTGGACATCGCAAGGTTTGTTTATCTTTGATCAGCTGCTTGAACAACGTGCATTTGTTGATAGCAGAGATTGCACTGATTGTGAATTAAACAGACGGATTTCAGAAGATGTACACAAAGCTTCGTTGCTTCATTCATCTTCTACCTCAACATCTACTTTTTAACACCGTCCTGGCCACTTGGGACCCTTAACAAACTGACGTATTTTACTGTGTACTAGCACCATAACCGGTGGAAACCGTGTATTATTATTCACCGCTAGGTGAACTCCGGCAGTAAAACAAAAAGAAGAAAACAAATTCAGAGTAGGTTACAATTCTGACCAATGAAATCCACTTCCGGTGGAGCTCCACTTTCCCCATGCGTCTGCAAATAGGTGCCTCTCGAAATGTAACTGTCTACTGGTGAGGGAGGGAACAGGTAGATACTACAAGTGAGCAGTAGATAGCGCAGTTGGTTGAGAAATCGGCAACTATTTTGCTAATTGGTTAAGAAATATGCCAGCCTCTCAAATGTGAACATTTCAGAATTAGAATAACTGTTTGTTGAGTTTTATAATGTGTTTTTTATGTATTCTAATCTTGCCCCTGTAAAGCACTTTGAATGGCCTTGTGTCTGAATTGTGCTATATAAATAAACTTGCCTTGCCTTGCCTTTTTTTTTCTTTGACGTGGTTCACATAGAATAAATATTTTTATCCCCCCCCGCCTAGTTCCTGGTAAAGCTGAAGATCATGGACTACAGCCTGCTGCTCGGGATCCATGACGTGGGTCGAGCGGAGCGGGACGAGGAGGAGGGAGAGGAGGTGTCTAACGAGGAGGAGGCCGAGGCAGAGAACGGGCTGGGGGCGGCGGGGGGGAACGTGGGCTCATACGGGACGTCTCCAGAGGGCATCGCCGGATACATGTCGGCCTGTAAACCTCTGGGGCCCGGGGAGTACGACCCCTATGTGGACGTATACGCAGTCGGCAGCTGCTCAGGTGAATAGAATACACACAGAAAGGACACAAGATGGATGTTGGTTCAGATTTGTTGGACTTGGTTCACAATATAAGGTCAAATATGTTAAAGGTCTCAGATTTGTTTTGAGAGAGAGAGAGAGATGCACTTAGAAACACTTCTGAAATAAAGCCTTAATATCATGTGGTAACTGACTGTTTTGATTGAGAATAAGCATTAAGTGTTGGGTAGGCTATAATAGCATATAAATGAATGCTCTCAGTTAAACGAGTTATTAACGGCGTTAATGCAAACCCATTTTAACGGCGGTATCACAAGATTAAGGTTAAATTCGGCCTAACAAACTTTGTAGTTTTTTCACTGGCAACTAGTAATGTTAGAAACACTACAACACCACACACTCTACATATAGCTCACAGTAAAGTTACTGTTAATTCAAACTGAACATTTCCTACAGTGTAACTTCACATTAAAATCATTTAACCCCTCGTGCTCTGTCCCTCCAGGTTCCCCTCAGAGGGAGGTTTACTTCATGGGTCTGATAGACGTCCTCACTCACTACGACGCCAAGAAGAAAGCGGCTCACGCTGCAAAGACCGTCAAACACGGGGTGAGGGGCTACAGATGATGTTGTCAACTTTTTTTCACCAAATGATTTTAAACTCATAATATCTTCTAGACCAGTCTGTTAATAGTTCCCAGAGTACATACTAAACATGGACATACAGGATTTAGTGTTTACTTTAGCTTCCTGCTTAATCATAACTATTACACACTTTATTGTTTTCATTTGTTATTTAATTGAATGAAATGTGTCATGTGTATAAAGCACTTTGAGTCTGCCTTGTGTATGAAATGGGTGATATAAATAAAATTGCCTTGCCTTTTCTCTCTCTCTCCCTCTCTCTCTCCCTCCCTCTCTCTCTCTGTTACTCTCTCGCTCTCTCTCTCCCCCCTCCCTCCCTCCCTCTCTCTCTCTCTCTCTCTCTCTCTCTCCCTCTCTCTCCTCTCTCTCTCTCTCTCTGTCTCTGTCTCTCTCTCTCTCCCTCCCTCTCCCTCTCTCTCTCTCTCTCCCTCTCTCTCCAGGCTGGTGCTGAGATTTCCACGGTCCACCCCGAGCAATACGCCAAACGCTTCCGGGATTTCATCTCAAACATCTTTGCGTAACCCCCGGCTACTGAACACTGCCACACTTCACTCCAACTGACGAGAGCTAAACGTCTATTTTATCATTATGAACCGAGAATAGAATGCACTCACAGGTCGTTACCAAGACGACCTGGGGCGAGACTACTTATCATGTAGCAAATTTAATAATAATAATAATAATAATGTACTTACTTCTGATGCGAATATTTATTTGAAGACCTAGATATTAAGCACTCTTATATAACGGAGGAACCATGGAAACAAACTGCTGTTGATCAGTGTTCAAAAGTGTTTGACCGCTTCTGTGCCAGATAAAATAGAATAATATTTTTTTTTTGGAGGGGGGGGGGTTTCAATCACTTTTGAATGGTCCCCCCATGTGTGAAGTAAAGTTAAAGATTATGACACTTTTGGGCCTATTTGCTTTCCGTCAAAAGTCAGATGAGAAGATTCCTAATATTGTGTTTGTTAAAGTTTTTGGTGGGGCAAGTTTTTTTTTTTTTTTTTTTTTTAGTGGCGATGGAGGTTTAATTTGGTGCACAAGTCATTTGTAGTTATAAAAAAAATTGCCAAGGGAAAAATGCTTTAGAAATATTTTTTTTTGCATTTTTCCCCTTCTCCCAATAACACAAAACTACAATTACACCTTCTCAAAAACTTAATCGGAGTTGCCAAAATCCTATTCTATGAATCACAAAATTCTGAAAATCATACGCTGATATTTTTGCTAATTTTTTTTACAGTGAATACGGTAAAAAAAGTTGTAAAAATTTCTGAGTATGATTGTCATAGCTTTGTGTCTTTATCAATCTTCTCCTCTCACTCTTATGACTAAAGCAGATAAGCACCAAAAATGTCAAAACTATTCTTTAAAGGCGCTACGAGGAACTTTTAAATATTTCTGAAACAGTCTCATTTTTCCTCTGATGATCATAAACTACATGTAACAGCAAACGAGACCATCAGTTCAAAGAATGCTAATTTTATATAGTTTTTCTTAATGCCTTTGTCATGGGTATAGCTCACCCAGGAACAACAGCTGGCGTAGTAAAAACACTACCGCTTTTGTCCAAAGGGGGGTGCAAGAATTACACAAACTGAAAGTTCCTCGGAGCACCTTTTAAGCTCCTAGAATAATCTTAATTAATGGAGATGGGTGTTAAAAATAATATGTGGTATTCTAAACGCTACACTTGATGTTATTTATCTATTGACGCCATTTTGTATGTTAGTGCCAAATGTGTGGGATCGAAAGCTTTATCGTTAAGATTTGCACTTTCTTTGCAAAACAGTTGAGCAGTTAAAATTAAACACAATTTTCAAATGGATCAAATACAGTTTTCCACCAAGAAAATGTACAGAACAGCCTAGTGTGGAATGCAAAGGTGGAGTCAGTGATTCTGGAGAACGCTTGTTGTCAAAATCGCTTTTGTCCAAAATATGTGAATATCTCCTCATGATCTGCTACCTGTCCATACTGTCGTGTGCCTGGAGAAAAAAAAAACTTGGTGTTATTATGGTAACAAATCGTATGTCACAAAATGTGGCCACCTTAGCTAGCAATATGCCCATTTACGAAGCCTAGGCTGTGTATTAACACTGGATTTTTTTTTTCAGCGCACACACAGTACGGACAGGTAGCGGATCGTGAGGAGATATTCACTGATTTTTGACAAAGTGATTTTGACAACAAGCGTTCTCCAGAATCACTGACTACACCTTTAAGGGGAAAGCATGTCATATTATTTCGCCTGTAACTATGTTTGACTCATGAAGAAAGTTTTTTTTTTTATTTTTTTTTTATGAAAAGCATCATTGTCAATAACTCAATATCAAAACACTTCCTGAATATGAGCCCTTCCTTCACCAGACTCCTGTTTGAACTACGGTGTATTGAAATGGCAAAATGTGACAACGCTATGTAAAATCATTAAGATAGAATAAGATTTAGATTAAGATTAAGAAGCATATTACCGATAGAACTAGGAAACTATTGTCTGTGTATTGTACGACATTTAAGATTTAGTGCTTAGTAACCAGGGTACTGGTGTAACCTTGACGCTAACACTACAGCTCCGTAGCTAGTGCATTTTGTGAAGCCTCTAACACACACACCCCACACACACACACACACACACACACACACACACACACACACACACTACACTCCATTTATGATGCCTCGGCTACTCCATGGTTGCACATGTTGTATTTTTGCAAATCAGCTTTTGGACCAAAAATATATTTTACAAAGAATTTATGGAATTTGTTTGACTCGTTATTATGACAAATGTTACTGTTCTCATTTTTGTAACCATGTGATAATTGTAGGGATAGCAGGATGGCCTAGAGGAAAGGTGGCCGACCAGTAACCATGAGGTCTCTGGTTCCTCCTCCCAGTAACAATGAGGTCTCTGGTTCCTCCTCCAGTAACCATGAGGTCTCTGGTTCCTCCTCCCAGTAACCATGAGGTCTCTGGTTCCTCCCAGTAACCATGAGGTTCTGGTTCCTCCTCCCAATAACCATGAGGTCTCTGGTTCCTCCTCCCAGTAACCATGGGTCTCTGGTTCCTCCTCCCAGTAACCATGAGGTCTCTGGTTCCTCCCAGTAACCATGAGGTCTCTGGTTCTCCTCCCAGTAACCATGAGGTCTCTGGTTCCTCCTCCCAGTAACCATGAGGTCTCTGGTCTCCTCCAGTAACCATGATGGTCTCTGGTTCCTCCTCCCAGTAACCATGAGGTCTCTGTTCCTCCTCCCAGTAACCATGAGGTCTCTGGTTCCTCCTCCCAGTAACCATGAGGTCTCTGGTTCCTCTCCCAGTAACCATAGGTTGGTTCTCCCAGTAACCATGAGGTCTCTGGTTCCTCTCCCAGTAACCATAGGTCTCTGGTTCCTCCTCCCAGTAACCATGAGGTCTCTGGTTGGATCCCCGGCACCGGACAGGAGGGTGTTAGTAGTAAAACTAGTGGTGGCTGGTATTACATCTACGGTGCCCATCCCATTTTCCTTGGCAAGGCACTTAACCCCAAACTGCTCCAGGGGCGCTGTACTAGGCTGACCTGCGCTCTGACCCCCTCCGAAGTGTACCGAAACCCGTGTATCGTTAGACCCCTATAGGTAAATGGCAAGTGGTGGAAAGTACTTTGGTACTATTTTAGTATTTCGATTCCTTTCTTTTACAAACATTTCAGATGGGGCTGAAAAGAAAATTAAATTGTTATTTATTTTTTTTATTTTTAAACAGAGAAACAAGAGTAGTCATAAACAAATGGCAGCAGGAAAAGAGGGGAACATGCATGAGACGGAAGTAATCAGCCAGCAGACCAGTTTGGGAAAAGTTGGTGAGTTATTATAAAACAGTAGATTTGTGTTTCTGGGGCTTTAATGTTACAATTCAGCTTTTCTTGTTTCTATGATTCCCAAAGGTTAATTTATGACGTACTGTACATAGTTAGAAGAATTTGGGTTTATTGCATGGGCTTTAATAATCGACCCTGCATTCCAATCCCCGTACTTCCTTACTATTTAGTAGGCCAGAAAAAAGATTTAGGATGTCCCTAATACATGCACGTCAATTGTAGTATGCTGAAAATACCTAGATGCAAACCCACAATAAATCTCTTTATTCTTGACATTTCTCGACATAATGAAAATAAATCTTCCTTATCTGATTTTTTTTAATTTTTTTCTCCTGTGGCCCTAAAACTCTTCTGTACTTTAGTATTTTTAGTGTAGTATGTGATTTGGAACACAGGGCTAGTCTTGGATAACACACACGGGGAAAGGGTCAGGCTGCATGCTTTCTCTCTCACTCTTTCCAGAAAAGATGCCGCGGCAGTTTTTCGCTGAACGGTTTCCTTCCTTTTTCATCAGAAGAGACATAAAGTTGCTGACTGATTCCGACTTCGTTTTTTTTTCTTCTTTTACCCAGAAAAACGACTCGTTTGTGGGACAATAGGCTCCGGGGCAGGATGGTGTTTGAAGGGGGGGCGGAGGGGGGGTCGTTAAAGCTAGCGGTAAAGTGCTGACGTGGTCGGGACAGGCCTGTATAGGGGAACAGTACCAGACCTCCATTAATCAGGGTGAGTGTCCCAGCCAACACAAACGTTACTGACATTAGTCCGGGACCTTTCACTCAACGGGAGATGACTGGGGGTTGACTGCACTTGTTCGTTGTGCAATTATTATTTTTTTTCAAATTTAAGAGACCAGCCTGGATATTTCTTAAATCTTAATCTCTACATTACTTAAAGGAATACTTCACCCATACGGAACCAGCGTTCTATCATTATAAAATAACTATTATAATATAATAAATTGGGTTTTTTCTTCCCTCAGTCTTCCCTTGTGCCCCAGCTGTCCTGTTAATCCTAACCCTTACTGTGATGTCACAAGAAGGAAAATGTAGGGTTAGACAGTGAGACCATAAAACACTCTTTCTGCCTTTTCTCAGGCTAAGATTATCCGATTTCAATTTTTTTTGCACATTTATACTAAATAGGATCTCCGAGTTCAATACACCTTCATATTCCAACCGGTGAAGTAGGCCTTTAATAGAAATGCTCTAAATGACAATATTTTTGGGGGGAATTTGGTAGAAATGTTGTCAGTAGTTTATTGTATAAAACCAAAAGTTAATATTACTCAAACATAAACCTATAAATAGTCAAACAAGAGACACTGAACATTTGGAGTGTCTCTTAATTCCTTTTTCTTTGATGGCCAAATGTTTGTATTTGCAGTAGTTAAAGACCTACTTCACCGGTTGGAATATGAAGGTGTATTGAACTCGGAGATCCTATGTAGTATAAATGTGCAAAAAAAATTAAATCGGATCATCCTAGCCTGAGAAAAGGCAGAAAGAGTGTTTTATGGTCTCACTGTCTAACCCTACATTGTCCTTCTTGTGACATCACAGTAAGGGTTCAGGATTAAGCAGGACAGCTGGGCCAAGGGAAGACTGAGGAAAGAAAAACCTCATTCATTATATTATAATAGCGATTTTATAATGATAGAACGTCGGTTCCGTATGGGTGAAGTATTCCTTGCTTTAACTATGTAAAAAATGGCATAAAAGCAATTTAACTACTTGAATCAATATGCAAATATATGAATGTAGTTAAAGTACTGCAAGTGAAGCTACTGCTCCCATCTCAGTAAATGAGCCACATCAGCGGATCAACACCTGCACGGGACAGAGTGTGGTGACTTACACTTTTTAAATTGAGTGATGAAAACTGTGCGTCTGTGTGTGTGTGTGTGTGTGTGAGAGAGTGAGACTGTGTTGTGTGTGTGTGTGTGAGAGAGAGAGACTGTGTGTGTGTGTGTGTGTGTGTGTGTGTGTGTGTGTGTGTGTGTGTGTTGTGTGTGTGTGTGTGAGAGAGAGTGTGTGTGTGTGTGTGTGTGTGTGGTTGTGGAGAGAGACTGTGTGTGTGTGTGTGTGTGTGTGAGAGAGGAGATGTGTTTTGTGTGTGAGAGAGGAGAAGACTGTGGTGTGTGTGTGTAGGTGTGTGTGTGTGTGTGTCTAGGTCTAGTAGGTTAAAGAGCCCCCTTCCTCAGTCAGGCTTCTGCCCGTCACTCACTGTTCCCGACACCATTTGGGACAGAGGGGGGGGGGGGGGGCATCCTGTCATTGTTCTTGCTATGTGCTGTCTGTTATTACTGTTTAGGATCCACCACTACCAACCATTTACACACACACAATCATGCATTTAATGGCAAGAATTTGACTTATGATTTATTTATTTTATTTTTTGTAACCCCCGGCCCTTAGAGCAGGAATCAAAATCAAAATGGATGCTGGTTGGATTGGACATAATTTTATTCTTTAATTATTTTATCTTGATTAATTTTTCCCGACGCGATAATAATTCAATTCAGACAGCAGAACAATGGTGTTCACCGTCTCACCTTGTGCAAAGCAACACGCGCCAAATATATATTTAGACATTCTTGCGGAAGTAAAGTCAAGAGCGAAACTAAATGAAAACACACACACACACACACACACACACACACACACACACACAAAGGATCAACATATCAAATATTTGGCAGTGAAATAAGACAATAGGTACTTGATCTTAACATTTCACATTTTGTTTACATAATCAATCGCACCAGCAACACACACACACACACACACACACACCAACACACTCTTCGTTCCCTTAATCACCTTTCATACAGACAGTGCGGTATTTACTGTAAAGGATCGCTTAAGACTTTATTATACTTTTGAGATTTTCCTTGCCTCATAACAAACTCACACTATCTTTGTAGACACTGAACTATGTTTGCGTCAAGAAGATCAATATTGAGTTTATTTGTCATATGAGCAACAATAACAGCAGCAGTTATTTGCAGTGAAATTCCTAAGTCCCAGGTTCCTCTCAACAATGCAATAAAGAAGAAGAAAACGTATTAAATAAACACACAAGTGAAGAGAGCAACACCTGAGACACAAATAAACACAACAATATGCAAGTAAAATATAACTATCGATAATTCATCATCATCTTAAACCCCTTATCAGTAGTCGGGTTGGGGGACAGCAGCTCAAGCAGGGACCCCAAACTTCTCTTTCCCGGGCCAAAATGACTAGCTCACACTGGGGGATCCCGAGGTGTTCCCAGGCCAGTGTGGAGATATGGGTTGCGTTCCGAATCGCATACTTTCTACTATATAGTATGTAGAAAAAAGATTTAGGATGTCCCGATTCTTGTGGCCAGATTTAGGATGGTTAGAATACCCGGATGGTCTACTTCATGCGGCCAAGATTGTTAGTGTTGAAAAGTGCATCCTATTTGGGCGATTCTGACCCACAATCCAGTGCGCACGTGAAGTGACGTAACATCGACGAAGCCTCCATATGAAAACAAACGGGGATGCGACGTATATAAAAGCAAGAGGCAAGATCAAGGCGCAATGTTATGATGAAATAAGAGAGTAAAGTATGTCCCAATAGTTCAGTTCAGTTCAGTTCAGTTTATTTCGATCAAAACATTCACAACATTATAAGTTAAAAAAATAAAATAATAAAAAACACAAAGTTAATTTCTTAATTTCTTATAAATAGTAATGATCGAAAAGGTGTAGGCTGAAGCCTTAGCTTATTGCGCCTACCCTGCCTACTGCATCCTAACTAGATTATTTTTATCGTTGGATGTAGTATGTAGAATAGAAAAAAGAAAGAGTATGCGATTCGGAACGCAACCATGATCTATCCAACTAGTCCTGGGTCTTCCCCGAGGCCTCTTACCAGATGCCCGAACCACCTCAACTGGCTCCTTTCTACGCAAAGGAGTAGCAGTGTAGAGAAAAGGTGTAATAGATAAATAGAATAAAATAAAATAAAATCCAAAATGTAAATTTAATATAATGCTGTACTACATGGAATAGGATAATGTGAAATAAAAAATATGTATCCGCCATATGTACAGAGGTAAATTCTAAGTCAATATTAATATTACAAGCAGGTGCAACATGAACAGGTGTAAAACTGTATTATATTGTACGTTCTTAGGAAACTCTTCTTTGTAACAGACTCTGTATATGTGTCGTTTTATTGCATTTTATTGTGTTTTTTAATGTGAAGCGCTTTGTGACCCTGGTCTGCGAGAGGCGCTATATAAATAAACTTTACTTACTTACTTACTTAAAACGTAAACTCATTTTTAAACCGATAGTAACTGTTGTAAAGTGTCATGGGGTGAGCTGTATGGAAAAGATAACTCGCTGTATATGATCTGATTACAGTAAGACAAGTGAAGAAATAACTGGTTGAACTTTACTCATGATTTTAGCTCATTTTAGCCATTTTCTGCCTGCACAGAACGCAATGTCAGACCAGAACTTTGGGCCAGATTAAAACACATCAATTAAAAAATATAAAATCCATTATTATTAGTAAGTTTTAAGACCATGAGTAGTAAAAAGGAAAACGCTTTTCAAACTACAATTGAATTTTGCTGCCTTCACGTGTGTGTGACCATGTACACCGACCCCCACTACTCAGTGAGGATGTCCTGTTGTAGCTGTGTGTGGTGTGTGTTTGCGTTTGCGTGTGTGTGTGTGTGTGTGTGTGTGTGTGTGTGTGTGTGTCTTAATGAGAGAGGTGGGAGGGTAGAAACTGCTGCCTGTACTTGAAATTTGAAACGCTCACATTGCCCCAAACATCAGCGCTGCAAGGACTCAATTTCGTGTCTTAAGAATTCAGACATAAAATATATTTTTAAACTCGCTAGAAGACAACGAGGCCTCAAGAGGGACCTGCCCTCTTCATCTACAGCACACTCACCGTCACAACAAGGTAAAGTCCAATTCTATACCAATATATACTATATCCAATAAACATTCTGAAGTCTGAATGCTGAGGATTAATCATGGCTCTTATGTATTGTGTAGTGAGTCTGTCTGTCTGTATGTGCATTTGTATTATACGTTTTGTAAGTTGGAACTTGTACGAAGCTGTACTGAGAACAAATTCCACCAACCTGGCTGTGTGATCATTAAAATAATCAATCAATCAATATTTTTTGCAGAAATTACATCCTAAAAATGTGTGTATAAGAGAGGAACTGCACTGATTTGTATGAGTCTAAAATGTGTATTCGGGAGTCCGGGAGCACTGTGAAAATGATTTAGGACATTTTTGTGACTTCAGAAGGGATATGTGCAAAGTCTGATGCATTGCATTGTGGATAACGTAGGCGTGAGGTTTTGTCAAGAAAGAACAATGTTCAGAATGAAAAAGATGATTTGTCTTGTCTTTTTAAATGTAGTTTAATTGGCATAACTTACATTTTAAATTACTCTGAGCCTGCACTCGCGTTACCTTCCGAGTAGGGCTGCTCGATTGTGGCAAAAATCATGATCGGGATTATTTTGATTGATATTCAGACCACGATTATGTAACACAATAATTGCATTGACTTTGGAACATCATGCATTAAAGACCTACTTCACCGGTTGGAATATGAAGGTGTATTGAACTCGGAGATCCTATGAAGTATAAATGTGCAAAAAAAATTGAAATCGGTTCATCTTAGCCTGAGAAAAAGCAGAAAGAGTGGTTTATGGTCTCACTGTCTAACCCTACATTTCTCTTTCTGTGATGTCACAGGCTAGGATGATCCGATTTAAAAAATGTTTGCACATTTATACTTCATAGGATCTCCGAGTTCAATACACCTTCATATTCCCACCGGTGAAGTAGGCCTTTAAGTACATTTGTTTTTTCTTATTAACAGGAAAGCTGTCTTTTTAGCATTGGATTTAAAGGTCACATATCTTGCTAATTTTCAGGTTCAAAATTATAATTTGGGTTTCTACTAGAAACTGTTTTAATGCTCTAGTGTCCAAAAAACCCTTTCATATTTCTCACAGAGCTACTGCTGAATCCCCCTCTTTTCAGCCTCTGTCTGAAATGCTCTGTTTTAACACCACTCTCTTTAAGCCCCGCCTTGCAGAAAGCCCAGTCTGCTCTGATGAGCCCTGAATCTAACTTCCGGTTTAAATTTAACTGCCAGCTAGATTCAGGGGCATCTGGGGGTGTGGTTTAGAACAGGTGAAGGTAGTGCTATGTCAGGTTGGTAATGATGGGGTGTGGTGTCGCCAGTATGACATCATGACAAAATAACGTTAAGTTTGAAAACATGAATACTGCAGCGAATAAACTAAACTAATGTTTTGTTGTGGTTGGACCGAATTTGGCAAAAGGTATCCGTGACAGGAGTATGGGGGGGAGTCTTGGGAAAAGGAAGAGTCTCTTCAACACTCCATGTTTTTAAAGCCAGTCAAGGACAACGAGATTAGTGAGATTTTACTCGGAATGAAAACAAAGACCTCAAGAGACTCGCTAGACGGACAACACAAAGTAAGATGTATGATGTGAAAGAGATAATTGTGTATTGTGTGGAATTGTCCGAAATAATAAATAAATAAGGGGAACACAGGTTTTCAGAAAGGTGGAGTTTTTTTGTTTGTCTAGTAGTCACACCAGGAAACCCATGTGGTTCAAACACCACGTCACAAAGTACATTTGGGTAAACAATAGGGGACCTTTAATTGCACAGCCATAACTCCAAGTGAGTAAATATAAACGTCTCACTAGGTTGTGAAATGGTCTTCCAGTAACCAGTTGTTGTTGTTTTAGTAGCCTTTCAACTTCTCAAAATAATTTGAGTAACATTTTCAACTCAGCTGACCCCCCCCCCCCCCCACACCACACTCACACACACACACACACACTCACACACACACACACACACACACACACACACTCACTCTCTCCTTACGCAATGTCTGGAAACATAATCAGATTAACCATGCACCACTGAAAAACTAAACCCTCCACTAAAACTTTTGAACCACTTTTTTCACTCTGTTTATTTTCTCCCTCTCTCTCTCCCTCTCCCAGACCATCATGAGCGCTCCGGAGACCACCAACACCAACCACTCCTCCTCCTCCCCTCTGGACATCTTCAACGGGACACCATGGTTTGTGTACGAATGCACCATCCAGCTGGACGCGGACTACCGGCGCATTGCCCTCTTCCTGCTCTACCTCTTTATCTTCATGGCCGGTTTACTGGAGAACGCTCTGGTCATTTGGGTCAACTGGCGCCGCCGCCACTCCGCAAACGGCGTCCTATTCTGCATCATCAACGTCAGCCTCTCGGATCTGATGGTCATCGTGATTCTGCCGTTTTTCATGATGGAAGTGACCATGGACAAGGTGTGGGTGTGGGGCCGCTTCCTCTGCAAAGTCACCAATCTCATCTACGTGGTCAATTTCTACAGCAGCTCCTTCTTCCTGGGTTTCATGACTTTGGAGCGCTACTTGTCCCTGACCAGGCCTTCGTTCACGGGCTTTTTCCCGGTGGTGGGCAGGCGCCGCTGGGTGCTCTGCGGAGGCCTCTGGGTGCTTTCCCTGGTCCTGGCCCTGATGGAGAACGTTCACGTGGACCTCCTCGAATGGGACGAGCCCGGGTGCTACATGCTGCCCGAATACCACTTCACAGAATGGTTCGTGTCCGTGTTTTTCATCGCGTTCATTTTCCAGTTCTTGGGCCCGGCCGCCGTCATAATAACTTGTAACGTTTTGATCGCGCGCGCCGTTCACACCGCCCCCGAAGTCCAAGGCAGGCGGGACGTGTGGCTAGTGCACGTGTATTCGCTGGTGTTCGTAATGTGCTGGTTCCCCTACCACCTGATCATGCTTTTAATGATCGTAGACGACCTTAACCCGATGTTGTTCAGCTGCAACACGGTAGAGTTGTTGTATTTCTCCTTCAGCGTGGTGCAGAGTCTGTCCCTGTTTTCACTGCGTGGCCAACCCCATTCTCTACAACTTCTTGAGCAAGAGTTTCCGCGACAACCTGATCAACACCGTGGTGAACTACATCCCAGAGAGTTAACCGTGGACCAGGTGGGACCCCAAACCGCCCCAAACGGAGGAGGGGAGGGGGAGGGGGGGAGGGGAGGGGGGAATACGGGGAAGCAACGCAAGATGAGCAACGCAAGCACCAGCCAGTCGGATATCGGATCATAAAGGAAAGGAACTGAGATTGAAAATTTTGAAGAAAAAAAAAAATTTCAGTAGCAAGACGTTTTTTTTTTTTTTTTTTAAGTGAAGGTCGGACAGAACTGAATCCTTGTCTATTTGTAAAGATCTTAGAGGCAAACATCACATCGCCCACTCTGCTCATGGACTCACTTTGCTGTTTGATACTGCAACAGATGGAACTTCTGTACTTTGGAAGTGTATAAGGCCCACGGGAGAGAGACACAATTTGAGGACGTTTTTTATGTTTTTCATTTCAAGAAAAATTTCGAGAATAAGGTTGGAATACAACTTTGTGAATAAAGTAGTAATCTGGATAATTAACTTGACAGGTAAAGACTGAGGTAGATGGAAAGATGTTGACAAGATCTAGAAACAGATAGAATAGACTGATGAAAGAAAGAAAGAAGAGAAAGAACGAGAAAGAGAAGAGAAAGATAGAGAAGAGAAGGTTAGCAAGATGATCATGTGCTTAATAAATTTGTGTGAGTTATTGATCCGGAACGTTTGCATCTGTCAATATCATTCCAATTTTACCACAGTCTTGAACTACACACATATCAACTTTTTCACAAGTTTTTTTCTCTAAATGGATAACGATAAAATGCATTCTCTCTGCTCTCTCTCTCTCTCTCTCTCTCTCTCTCTCTCTCTCTCTCCTCTCTCTCTCTCCTCTCTCTCTCTCTCTCTCTCTCTCTCTCTCTCTCCCGTGGCCCTAACACTCTCCCTTACCTTCTCATAATCCACTTCCTGTTTTCTTGTTCTAAATCGTGTGTCGCGCTCAGTGTGAAACAGAGGAAAAGCAGGAAACGTTTAATGTTTAAAGTTCCTCCACTTCCACAGGAACTCCAGGCGACTTCTTTAAATCTCTCTACACACACACCACACACACACACACACACCACACACACACACAACACACACACACACACACACACACACACACACACACACAACACACACACAGAGAGAGGGAAACAAAGCTCCAGGAATGTGTGCAAAAAACAAACTGCTGTCTGTCTAACATAGGAGCCATATCAACGTAAACATCTCGCAAATGTGAAAAATTTAACTGACTATTGTTTGATGATGTCAATACAATTCTAGATAAATCATAGCTAGCTCACCTTCCTTAACGCTTATTTATCTGTTTCTGGACGCTGCTGTAACATGGGGACCTGTTGAAATGCAATAAATCAATCAAACACTGTTAGTATCCGTTTAATATGCAGAACTTGAGTTGATATTGTACAAGAGCACAATTAAACCTGCAGTGTGTAAGAATTTTGGGTTTATTTCCTAGCAGATTTTGTAGAAAGTAATTATAATATCCATAAAAAAAAAAAATTATTATTATTTTTTTCCCTTAGAAAGGGTCTCATATATGTCCATATTTCTGCATATTTTGGACCAAGGCCTAGTGCCGCCATCTTGAAAGTGTCATAGTTGGAATGTCATCAGGTGCATTGTTTAAATTTAGAATTGTTCTTGTCCTTGAAGGCCACTGTAGCTTCTGTATTATTCGAAAGGGTTGGGGTTACCCAGGGAGTGTTGCATTCCAGAACTTTGTAGAACGTTCTTGATGATGTCATATTACACACTGCACCTTTAAAGGTTAAGGGACTAAGTGATTCTGGAGAACGCTTGTTGTGAAAAATCAGTGAATATCTCCTTATTGAGCTTACCTTTCTGTGTGTGTGCACTGAAAAAAGAACTCTGGTGTTAATGCACAGCCTATGCTCTGTAAACGGGCATGTTGTTATGATTGTGGACCCCCTTTTTTTTGCACACTTTGTTTACATACCAGTTTACAGAGCCTAAGATGTGTATTTTTTCCCAGCGTACACATTACATTGTTGTGAGGAGATATTTGCTATTTGAAAGTGTTTGACAACACACATTTTCCAGAATCACTGACTCCACCTTTAATCGGCCGATTATAGACAATTATCAGAGAATAATTGTCATTGGCCCATAGAAGCTGATTTTAACACTTAAAACACAGAAGAACGTGTCTTGGTTTTACTTAGAAATGTGGTAATCTATCTCTTGACTGTTTGTTGACCATTATGCACTTAAAATTAAATATTGCAAAAGATGTGTTTTGGTAAAGTTACGCAAGAAAAGGCATGTCTGGTATCATGGCGACTTTAGTTCAGATTGATTTAAATAGAATGTTAGAGTAGAGAAAATGTGAATGAACGTTTAAGAGGTGCATTTACGATACTGTTTTACCCGTGACTTTACTGAATATGTTGCTTGCTTATAGACCTAATAATGATAAATATGATTTGTATATATAAGCTTTATTCATGTAGACATGCCTTGCAGTAAGAACAATGCGTAATGCCTGAGTTTCAAGATGGCCCCAAAGATAACTTCGGACTGTATGTGTGACATCTTTTTTTCCCGCCAATGCATATTACAATAAAGAAAAGTTCCTGCACCAATAATTTTCTATTCTAAAACAGTAAAATGCTCTGCCTTCAATTCATATCTTTGTCACAATTGTTTGAACTTGGGGCTTTAGCTCAGTCGGTAAGGGTCACTCAGGCGCCAGCAGAGACGGGTTCTCTGGCACTGTCAAATAAACATAAAAAAAATGCAAAAAATATCTTAAAAAATTTTTTTTTTGAAATTTATAAGGATTAAAACTGAGTTATATCTATTTGTATTACAACAAAAATATATACTATAATCAGCGATATTTGAGTTATCGATTTTTTAACTCCCAATGTCAGAATCGCATCTGCCCAAAAAAAAATCCTTATGGTTATAGTTTGAACAATGTAGCTCTGGAACCTACTGTTTTTTACGAGCATGTGTCTCTGTCCTTGCATTTCGCTATCTCTCTCCCTCTTCCTTGCCCTTGGTCTTTAAACATTTACTTTAACATTTTTTTTTCTGTCTGCGTCTGGAATTTGTCACTTTTCGAACAGTCCAAATGATAAGACGAAAAGCAGTAGAAAAAAATATAGGAAAAGAGTTTTTTTTTTAACGGATGGCACAATAGCCGGAAGAGAGAAGTCTTTAACGCAGGGCAAAGCTCACAAGACCCTGGAAACAAGAAGGGTCACAATACACCATTTCTGCAAGTTCATCATTTCAAATTGTGATGATGGATGGATTTTTTTTGTGAAAGCAGGGACACTTAAAAAAAACACAATTCAGGGTTGATAACAGAATTTATTATCTATTCTTTCCAAAAAAACAATATATTTAAAAAGAGGCCAGACATTCATAGATAACTTTACAGATAGTGAAATGTATAAAGGCGTAATAAAAAATAATAAATAGTTTGCACTGTCGATTATAAATATGAGGTAAGACACAAATTGTTACACAGAAATGTGGCGGGCACTTTAAATCATAACTCGACAGCATGACTTAACGGCATATTCTGCAAGATTTAGTTTTCAAACATTAAAAAAAAGTGTTTAAATTCATTGATAAAGACAAATAAAATGTGTTATATATATATTATGTGGTTACTCGTACTTTATCCGTGGAGTGAAAAACAAAACTTTTAGAAGACATTTAAAAAATCGTACTGTGTGAAAAAATAGTGACTGCAAATATAGAAAAAATAATCTCTATGCTACAATGAGGTGCTACTTTAATAACAGTGTACTTATCAATCCCTAAACATAAAAACCTAACTGGTTTATTTAAAGGTGCACTATGCAGTTTCAGAGGAGGGGGGTTTGTTTACATTCACAGAGCCTTTCAGTTAGTTTACAGAACATATTTACTTTACATGTCATTCTTAAAATTGAATAATTCTATCATCATAAATCAAAATTATGTTGAGGCACCTGGAACCAAACGTAAGACTAGAATATGTTTGTAAACCAAACTGTGGGCTATGCTGCTGTAAACAACAAACAGTGAAACAGTAACTTTTCAGGAAGCTTTCTAATTCAACAGTGTTCCAGGGATCTAATTTCCTGTGAGGAAAGTTTGTTTTTTTCAGTTATGAGAATAAACCTAAGAAAATGTTCACTTCTCTAACACACCCAAAGTTACACAGTGCACCTTTAAGTTATAAAGATACTAGTTCCCAATAGTTAATACAACAGCTGTTCTTCCATCACAGACACACAACAGGACACACTGCCACCAAGAGGAATATTTCACCTTAGATCAATGAGACCAACCCTGCGTTCCAATCCCCTTACTTCCCTACTATTTAGTATGCCAGAAAAAGATTTAGGATGTCCCAAATACATGCATGCAATTGCAGTATGCTGAAAATACATAAATGCCCCACTAACTCCAATAGCATTTTGAAGTATCTGTCTTTATTCTTGACATTTCTCGACATAATGAAAATAAATCTTCCTTATCTGATTTTTTTTCCTCTCCTGTGGTGGCCCTTAAACTCTTCTGTACTTTGTATGTAGTGTAGTAAAGACTAACTCTTGTACTTAGTATATATAGTAAAAAGAAAGTATGTGATTTGGAACCAGGGCAAACCTTCAAACAGGTCGACTCACTGAACGCATCTGACATATAAAACTGTCCCTGCGTTCCAAATCACATACTCTACAAAAAAATCAGATAAGGAAGATTTTTTTCTCATTAGTCGAGAAATGTCAAGAATAAAGACGAATACTGCAAAATGCTATTGGAGTTAGTGGGGCATTTATGTATTTTCAGCATACTTAATTGGCGTGCATGTATTGGGACATCCTAAATCTTTTTCTGGCATACTAAATAGTAAGGAAGTATGGGGATTGGAACGCAGGGTGTATGTCAATGTCAATTACATTCTAGAAGTCTAAGAATACTATAGCGCGGACACGATTCATCTGTTAGTCGATTTACAGAAGAGTGATGTGCAAGAATTCTGATCATCGATATATTAATTCAGGTAATTTATCAAAGAAAAATGTGGTTGCTTCCGAATCGCATACTCTTTCTTTTTTTATTCTACATACTACACCGACGATAAAAATAATCTAGTTAGGATGCAGTAGGCATACTATTGGGACATACTTTACTCTCTTATTTCATCATAAGATTGCGCCTTAATCTTGCCTCTTGCTTTTATATCCGTCGCATCCCCGTTTGTTTTCATATGGAGGCTTCGTCGATGTGACGTCACTTCACGTGCGCACTGGATTGTGGGTCAGAATCGCCCAAATAGGATGCAGTTTTCAACACTAACAATCTTGGCCGCATGAAGTAGGACATCCGGGTACTTCTAACCATCCTAAATCTGGCCACAAGAATCGGGACATCCTAAATCTTTTTTCTACATACTATATAGTAGAAAGTATGCGATTCGGAACGCAACCTGTGTTCGTTTTAGCTTCTCAAATGTGAGGATTTTGTGATTTTCACTGTTTCGTATTGTTTCGAGCTATATATCTTTGGGTTTAGGACTGTAAGTGGGTCACTTTAAAAGGTGCAGTGTGTAATAGTCGAGTATTAAGCAGCATCTAGTGGTGAGATTCCATTGGAGAGATTTCCTATGTAGATATAAAAGGTTCATTCTAAAAGGTAATACAAATGACCTAAACTTTAATTTTCGAGCGATTCTACACTAACTAAAAAGAACTCCCTTTACACACTGCAGCTTTAAACCAGAGCAATTTTGACAGCCACATTTAAATTAAGATTCATTGAATTTTTACAAACTAAACAAAAGGTTACCGTAATTTTCGGACTATAAGCCGCGACTTTTTCCCCATTTTTCGACCCTGTTATTACACAGCACAGTATATGTTCTGTAGCTACTACTATTGCTCTAATGGTAACACTTGAATACGTTATGCAAATATGCAACTTGTTTGTTGAAATGTTAATAAATGGGAGCTTCCTCAAGCAGCCATCTCTTTCCCGACAATCCCCTCTGTGCACGAACTCTTACATATGGTAATTAAACATTGAAACACCTGCGGCTTATAGTCCAGTGCGGCTTATAGTGCGGAAAATACGGTACTAAACACTAAACAATTTATCGATTAATCAAGAAAAATCATCAATAGAGAAGACAATCTTTAGCTCTGCCCTAGTCTATTAAACAGTAACAGTATGTGGTCCACTATAACCAGACAGATATTAGTGGGGGGGGGGGGGGGGGGTTGGTTTAGGCCTCCCCGGTTGGCAGTGGTTCTTTGGAGTGATCGTTGTACATGAACGTCTGCTCTATGTGGAAGTCGGCGGGCAGATTGTCTTTGTGCAGCTCCATGTGTGAGGCCACCAGCTTCAGAGTGGAGAAGTACAGCCCACACACGGTGCAGCGGTACATCAACGCCCCCGCGTGCGTCTTCAAATGACAAATCATCGTGGAGCGCCCTCGGAAGAATCTCAGACACACTTTACACTGGTACGGCTTCTCCCCCGTGTGTATACGGAGGTGGTAGGTGAATTCTCCAGAGTGGGCGAAACGTTTACCGCAATATCGACACCGGTACCATTTCCCGCGGCTAGCCCCCCCAGCGTCCTGCCCCAAACCCCCATTGGTCAGACTCTGTAAGGACCCTTGAAAGAACTTATCTGGCACGCTGAATCCACCCACCCCACCCCCACCCCCACCCCTAGCCCCAAACCTAACCCCAAGTTGCTCATTTTAACCAGTCCGCCACTGTCCCGCGGCGAGGAGGAGGAACAAGTGGACTCTATAGATTGGTCTGCTTTACGTTTGCCCAGCCACGATTGCCCCCCCCTCCTCCTCCCCCTCCACTGCCTCCTAAAGAATCGCTCGTGTGTAGACTCAAGTGGTACTGGAACGCGGCGGAAGTTCGGAAAGTTTGCGGGCACAAGAAGCAATGCAGCTCCTCTGTCGTAGTATTATTAGCTCCTCCTCCTCTTATTATGACATCACCTCCATTCCCATCATCACCGCCGCCGATTCGTATTGCCCGTAGCAACGAGCGCTCGGTCTCCCTGGCTACGGCCTCGGCGGCGTGCGTGGCCATGTGCCGGTCGAGCTGCGGCCGCGCGGTGAAGCAGCGGGCGCAGTGCGGGCAGCTGTAGACGGGCAGAGAGAGGTGAGACAGGCAGTGCCATAGCAACGAGCACAGGGAGAGGAGAGGGACGTCACACAGGCCACAGCGCAGGGTCTGGGGACAGACGTGGGACAGGGCGTGGTCTCTCACCGTCTGGGGAGGGAAAGAAACAGTGATGTCATTAGAACTACTGGTCTCTCACCGACTGGGGAGGGAAAGAATGAATGGGAGATATCAACAAGCTGGTTAAAGTTTGACATTTATATTGTTCAAGATTCAAGAACTGTATTGTATTCTATGTATGCTAACTGTATAGAAGACTATGCGGCGCAGAATTAAAGGTAGAGTCTGCTACATGTCCGTACTGTATGTGTACTTAAAAAAACTGTTGTTAATACACAGTCTAGGCTCTGTAAACTGGTATGTAAACAAAGGGTCTAGAGATATCATTAGAACTGCTGGTTAAAGTTATACTGTATATGAGTCAACTGAATACTTCAAGAATATTTTCTTTCTTCCTGCCAAATGAAATGTATAATCTGTTTTTGTAATCCAAAATCAGGTCTCTCACCGTCTAAAGGAAAGAAAGAATGGGAGATATCATGAGAACAAGCTGGTTAAAGTTTGACATATTTATATTGTTCAAGATTCAAGAACTGTATTGTCAGTGTAACCATGCATCAGAACTATGCAGTAAAGAATTAAAGGTGGAGTGAGAAATTCTGGAGAATGCTTGTTGTCAAAATCAGTTTAGTCCAAATTAGTGAATATCTCCTCACAATTTGATACCTGTCCATACTGTATGTGAACTGAAAAAACCTTGTGTTAGTAGTACATAGCCTAGGCTCTGTAAACTGGTGTGAAAACAAAAGGGGCCCACCGTAGCTGGCAGAGTCTAGGCTGAGTATTTGCAATGTGTTGAATATAACCGTCATTCATTTATATTTAAAAAAGTTACGCTTTAATTGTTATTGTACTTTTTCATCTTCATTTCATGTAACCCTCTTTTAAATGTGCTTATTATAGTCAGAAAACAATGTATAAAATTGACTTAAAATTAAGATTTTACAGATAGAAACTTGCACACCCTACATTTAAAAAAACAATCAAACTAACTAGGAGTAGTTAACTAACTAACTAACTAACTAACTAACTAATTAATGCGAAAAAAACGCATTAATACAGTTGGGGGGGAATCCTTATAAAAATTGTTAATTAGAAACTTGCAAACCATACAGACTATACAACAAAAAACTTAGGCTGGGTTCCGAATCACACACTTTTTCTTTTTCCTACACTACATACTAAAGTACAAAAGAGTTTTTATGGCCACAAGAGAGAAAAAAATCAGATAAGGAAGATTTATTTTATCATTATGTCGAAAAATGTCAAGAATAAAGACGAATACTCCAACATGCTATTGGAGTTAGTGGGTTATTTATGTATTTTTAGCATACTACAATTGACCTGCATGAATTGGGACATCCTAAATCTATTTCTGGCCTACTGAATAGTAGGGAAGTATGGGGATTGGAACGCAGGGATATCAAAAGTGCACTCACCTGAAAGTCCTTGCTGAGGGTTTTGTTGCACACGGCACACTGCAGCTCGGGGCTCACTCCTTGGTTACTGTTGCTTAGCGCCCCCTGTGGGATGGTGTAGCTACAGGCGGCGTGTCGGTGGTGACGCAGCAGTTTGTTCAGACTGAGGAAGTGAGTGTTACACATGTCACAGGCGTAGAGCTGAACCCCCACGTGGGACAGGGAGTGACTGACAGCGGTGGGACGGTCCTGGAAAGAGACTCCACACACTCTACACAGACCCTGCTCTGTCAGGTGGGTCTCTGAGTGTTTAGAGATGGAGGAAGGGTCTGCAGGGAGGGGGGCGCAGCAGACCTTACAGGACAGCAGGGGCTCTGGCATCTGGAGGAGGGAGGAGGAGGAGGGTGATTCTGCATTACAATTGGTGCATTTAGTTGTGTAGCACCTTTTTTAACATTGTTACAAAATGCTTAAAAAAAGAAATGCCAGTAAGCAAAAGGGCAGACAAGCCTAAGCAGAGAAACAATAGAATATCATTACAGAAGACCAGAAATGAAATAGGTGTAATAACAGAATAAGTCAAATATTTCCAAATGCTTTCACAAATAAAGTTTTAGGAAGCAATTTAAAGGAAGTTATCATTTAGTTGTTGTTTATTATAGTTTGTTTATTTCTTTGAAATCCGCCTTGTGAGCACAGTTCGGCCGTCCGATTAATCTACCTACCTGGACTACCAAGACAGCAAATCGGAAATATAAGGGTGCGGGGGGGGGGGGGGCCGTCAAAGGGCCTTAAGAGTGAGAAATACAATTACGTTTTGTAAAATGTTGGAAAAATAACTTTCTGTAAGTCTAATATTTCCAAATGCTTTCACAAATAAGAAAGTTTTAGGAAGCAATTTAAAGGATGTAAAGTACAGCTAGTAGTAAAACTTTCTGTTCTCTGACTCACGTTATCCTGACATGCGTTGATGCTGCTGACAAACCCAAAGCGTTACCTGTCTGCCTGGGTTCCCTGTCTCTCCATTCCCCACACACACCAGGTCTCCCTCCTCCTCCTCCTCCTCCTCCTCTTCCTCCTCCAGGTAGGTTTCATCATCACTCAGTTCTATGATGTCATCAGTCAGCTGGTTCCACTCCTCCTCCATCACTACGTTACCATGGAGAGGGTTACCATGGAGAGCTTCTCTGTCTGCCTCATGGTCTGTCTCCTCTCCCTCTGTGAACATCACTCCGCCCTGCACAGACCCCACCTGCAGATAGGGGGTGTTATTGAGAAAAACAAATATGAATACAGGACACAGACTAGGCTCTGTGAACGGGTATTTGAACAAAGGGGGCCCACCATAGCTAGTAGCAACATGCCCGTTTTCAGAACCTAAGGTTTGTACTAACACTGGATTTTTTTTAGCGGTAGCAGTTTGTGAGGAGATATGCACTGATTTCAAGTAAAGTGTGTGTGTGTGTGTGTGTGTGTGTGTGTGTGTGTGTGTGTGTGTGTGTGTGTGTGTGTGTGTGTGTGTGTGTGTGCGTCCTCCCTACCTGCAGGCTGCTTAGAGGCTCTCCAGAGGAAGAAACCTGGAGTTGAGCCGAGGAGTCTGGGAAAGAAGCGACGCTCCCACTAACACCCCCTCTGTCTCTGGTTCCATCCTCACAGTCTGTCCCCCCTCTCCCCCCTGTCCCACCACTGTGTCCCGTCTCCTCTCCCTCCATCTGCTCTGTCTTCAGGATGAGGCGGGGCCCGTCACTCTGACTGGAATGACTGCTGGTCAACAGACCGTGGCCTCCTGGGAGCTGGTGGAGGTCTGATAAAAAATAAAAAAAATCGTTAAGATAGATTGACTTCATTGTCCACCTTGGGGGAAATGTGTCTTTGGCCTCTCCCAGTGAACACAAGTACACACATTACACGTAGCACAACACTACAATAAAACACACATCAAAGACAGAATGTAGTGCAAATTACAGGGAGCAGCAAATAAGTTAAAGGCCTACTTCACCGGTTGGAATATGAAGGTGTATTGAACTCAGAGATCCTATTTAGTATAAATGTGCAAAAAAAATTTAATTGGATCATCTTAGCCTGAGAAAAGGCAGAAAAGGTGTTTTATGGTCTCACTGTCTAACCCTACAGTTTCCTTCTTGTGACATCACAGTAAGGGCTAGGATTAACAGGACAGCTGGGCCAAGGGAAGACTAAGGGAAGACTGAGGGAAGAAAAACCTCATTCATTATATTATAATAGTTATTTTATAATGATAGAACGCTGGTTCCGTATGGGTGAAGTATTCCTTTAAATAAATAGTATTAAGGAGCAAATGTTAAATGCCTGATGGGCAGAGGGAATAATACACTTCTTAAAGGTGTTGCGGCTGGCTCTAGGAACCTGAATCTACATCCAGACAGGGAGCAGCTCAAATGCTGAATGCAGTGTGTGTGTGAAGGGCCTGTTATAACGCCATTAGCCTTCCTGTGTACAGCGCTGTCAAATAATATTGGGGATGGATACAACAATTCCAATCCATTTCAATGAATCCTGGTTAACACAGACCTCCTTGTAGCTGCTGGTTGTGATCTGTTGCCATCTGTCCATATCCGATGTGACACTGAACCTCCTCAGCCTTCAGTTCCAGCGTCAGCCCCCTCCTGTGTTCACTGCTTCAGTCTCCTCCCGGGACGTCCCAGCCTGGCAGAGGGGCGAGGGGGGGGCGCCAGCAGCAGCAGCAGCAGCAGCAGCAGACGGGGTGGGGGCTGTAGAGGAGCTCAGAGAGGAACAGGAGGCCACAGAGGAACACACAGACGACGCACACACAGACGACGCTACAGTCACACCACTCACTGACACCGCAGACCCAGAGTTCAACCCTATGTCTGTACAGTTCGTCTGTAGATCAGGGAAAGTCGCGTGGCAAGCTTTCACTAACTCACTCACTCCCAATCGCTCGGCTAACTCGTACAGCGTCCCGACATCTATCAAGTCCGTTGATATCTCGCCCGTGTACACGAACGTTAGCACCTTTTCGAAGTTAGCCGGGGATATGAACTCCAGGGAGAAGGCAGCAGTGGTGGTGGGGGTAGGGGTGGTGGGGGTGTTAGGGGTGTTAGGGGTATTAGGGGTGTTAGGGGAGCGGGACAAGAGGTTTTGGAAGTAGGTCCCGGAGCAGGCTAGCACGGCCCGGTGAGCACAGAAGGAGCGGTTTCCCACCTGCAGGAAGACGTCACAGTATCTCCGGGACAGACGACAGCGGTTCAGCTCTGACAGGAGGCCGGCAGCGTGCCCCCGCCCCGTCAACCGGATCCTCATACCGGCTGGGCAGGCTACACACACACTGCAGGGGCAGAGGAGAGAAATAGTTAAAGGAATACTTCACCCATACAGAACCAGCATTCTATCATTAAAATCGCCATTATAATATAATGAATGAGGTTTTTCTTCCATCAGTCTTCCCTTGGCCCAGCTGTCCTGTTAATCCTAACCCTACATGTTCCCATGTGTGATGTCACGCATGGGAAAATGTAGGGTTAGACAGTGAGACAAGATAAAACACTCTTTCTGCCTTTTCTCAGGCTAGGATAAACCGATTTCTAAAATATTTGCACATTTATACTACATAGAATCTCAGAGTTCAATACACCATCATATTTCCACCGGTTAAGCAGGTCTTTAAGTTAAGTTTCTTTATTTGTTAATTTACACAAGGTATATCGAAATTCATTCTTGACATATCCCCTCTCAAGTTCCCACACTCCAGAGGGGGTCAGAGCGCAGGGTCAGCCATAGTACAGAGCCCCTGGAGCAGTTTGGGGGTTAAGTGTCTTGCTCAAGGACACAATGGTAGAGATACTGGGCACCGTATATGTAATAGCAGCCACCACTAGTTTTACAAATAACACCCTCCTGTTCGGTGCTGGGGACTGAACCAGCGACCTTGTGGTTACTAGTCGGCCCTTTTCGTCTGTAGGCCATTCTACCACCCAAATAACAGTGGTGTATATATTGTAGAGTTCCACAACATTGCTTTAATCTATTTTTTCAATTATGAGACCCCCCCTTATTATATTATCAATGACTATTAGTGCACTGGATAAAAAAAGCATTCTTTTAACTGACTCACAAAATGAGACTTTCCTAAACATGTTCCTTGTAGGAGGTTGGTTTGCTACTATTTTTGGTAAGAAATATTGAAATAATTCAAATGCTTAAACGGGCATTTAAATGGTTAAAATCCTGAAAATGATTGAATGTTTGGTAGTTTTGAGCCGGTGAGAAGTTGTTTAAGAGATGTATGCAAAAAAAAGCAGAAAAAAATATTGATGTATGATTTTAAAAGCACTTTTTGTGAGCGTGGACATTTTTTGGCACGAAGGTGGTGAGTGTATAGTACATTTACTGACAGAGTATGAAACACGTGTACGAGATAAAGACATTGGATTTCGAAAATGTTACTCAAAAGAATAGTTCCTGCAAAAAAATCATGCCAAAAGCTTTAACACAGCAAAAATTATCGCCAAATTTAAAAGAAAAGTCTACAAAAATTTACAAAAAATTATCGAGGAGGGCACAAGCGAGCTTTTTTCACAAAACAGTTTAAGACAAAACATTTTTTAAAGATAATAATTAGTAATTTAATAATAAGGGCTGTGATTTATACATTTGCCTCATTGACACTCAGGATATAGTCACCTCCATCATCTCACTAACTAAATCAAGTAGCCTACAGTTTTTTCTTCCAGAGACGAGGCTAAGTTACATCAGTTCCGTGTTTCGTTCAGTTTCTGTATTATCTGAATTAACATTGTAGCTGACGGAGCTCAGTCCAAATACATTAACAACAACTGTATTTAGGCTACCAGCAGCTAAATCAACATTAATACGTTCATTAAACATATAAAATAACCTTCTTGCGGATGTGTTCGCCCCGTTAGTTTCATATTAAAGACTCACCCATTGAAAGACGTCAGTAACAGACGAGTAAATTCCTCTTTTGTGCTGTTTTTTCTCTGGTCGTCAACGGATAGGAAATGTTGTAATTACAGCCTCTTTGATCGTCCGTCGCATTTTAGTGACGCATGTCAACAAAAAAAAAAAAAACTCTCTTGAGGGAGGCGCCCCCTGCTGTGTGCAATCACAATAGGTCCATGACCAAAGCCCGAATATAAAACAGAGCTGCACGAGACACTACAAGAAAACTACAAATACCAGGATACACTTCAATTAAACTACAGCTCATAATGAATCTGAATTATTTTTTTGATCCATAGGAAGATATTTGGGCTGCATTCCACGCCCTATAC
The DNA here is from genome assembly GCA_026122265.1 of Ammodytes dubius. Lineage (NCBI taxonomy): Eukaryota > Metazoa > Chordata > Actinopteri > Uranoscopiformes > Ammodytidae > Ammodytes > Ammodytes dubius. The sequence continues at coordinate 29,249,480 of CM047511.1, read as the reverse complement.
TTCCCTACTATTTAGTATGCCAGAAAAAGATTTACCCTGCGTTGCAAATCACATACTTTTTCTTTTTACTACACTACATACTAAAGTACAGAAGAGTTTTAGAGCCACAGGAGAGAGAAAAAAAATCAGGATTTTATTTTTTAATTATGTCAAGAAATGTCAAGAATAAAGACAAATACTCCAAAATGCTATTGGAGTTAGTGGGGCATTTATGTATTTTCAGCATACTACAGTTGACTTGCATGTATTGGGACATCCTAAATATTTTTCTGGCATACTAAATAGTAGGGAAGTATGGGGATTGGAACGCAGGGTAGATCTGCACGAGACATGACAAGAAAAACTACAAATACCAGGAGACACTTTTTGATCCATAGGGCTGCATTCCACTCCCTATACTTCCCTACTATTTAGTATGCCAGAAAAATATTTAGTTTGTACCAATACATATTATCAATGAAGTGAGCTAAAAATACCCAGATGCCCTAATACAGTATATCCTCCAATTGCAATCTGCAGTACGCGAACCAGCATGCTTTAGTAGCCTCTGCAATAGGCCTAAAGTAAAAAAAAAAGTATGTGAACGCAGGTTGTTTTTCCTTGTAGTAGGCCTAGTTCCTCTTGTTTTAAATTTGGTTCCTCCCTTGGTTCTACAATATTGGAACATTATTTACAAACACAATTGTATCCCCATAACAGAATAATTTGGAGATGCAGGTATAGGCTTTGTGTTACTTAAAGGTAAATCAATAAATCAGAATTTCCCAAAATTGGCCATTAAATGCACCTGTTGGATAATGCAGAGAACATGGATTTTATACCTTCTGCTGTACATCCAGGTTTTTGTCTTAGCAGTAGAGTCAACAACTGAAACATTTCTTGGGCTCTTCTTGGGATTTTTCTGAGCTCCTGCGCCAGTGTCTGGGGGGCGACACCAGTTTGTAAACGCTGCCATACTGAGAAATACAGAGAGAGTTTTGTGGAGCTGATGGGCTTAATCAATTTTGTGTTAACTCATTTGTCAATGGCTTGAATGTATACAACATTAATTCATATGAAAAAATTACACACTGCAGCTTTAGGACAAAAATGAAAAGACAACAAACCACTACTACTACTAATGCTGGTTTAAAAAAAGTTTATTTTAAATCCGGTAACCATTTTCCTTCATGACGGATTCAAACACACGACCCACAAAAAAAACGAAGCCACCGCGTAACCGTGTCAACTGGAACTCTTCACACGTCACTGAATTCCATCGGACAGACGACCTACACACAACAGTAACGTGAATGAGAAAAAAATGTCTTTATGTGTGTGTGTGTCGTCGTCTGTCTGTTTGGCCGTCCCAAATAAAAAACGTGTCAAACATACAAATAAACAAACAAGCCACATGATCCACTGAATGTAAAATAATCTGTTTTTTACTGGTTTTTGGAGAAATTTTAAAATGATAAAATACAAAAAAAAAAAAAAAAAAAAATTAAAATTAAAAAAACATATTTTCAAAACTACCAGTAGAAATCATTTACAAAAATTGAGTCTTTGATTTATTCAGTTCGGTTTGTGTCTTCGTTACAGTTCAACATTAAGTAGTATAGGTACATTTACATTATATTAAAACGCCATTTCATTTGACCTTTGACCTCTGAGTGTGAGAGAGTTAACACTGACATAATCCCAGAAAACCATTCATTTTTCTAAGTCTATAAGAAGCAGAGTTATAATATCTCTACTTATTATTCATCACTGGAAAATGGTTTATATATATATCGGCCCAATATTGACCTTTAAACTGCTGCGACAGGCACACATAACTAAATAACAACATGACATTGGCCTATTGTAGATCTTAATTCGAAAAAAAATCATATTTTATCATAATTTTTTTTTGGTCCGTTCACAACCAAATCGGAATACAAGCAGCAATCAGTCGACACTCGGAAACATTTTCGAATCGTCACATATATATTTAGCCGAACTATATATACTGTATATATATAACCTAACTATATATACTGTATATATATATAGCCTGTAACTAAATAGGCCTACAGCTCCGGAAAAAAATTAAGAGACCAGTCTGGATTTTTCTTAAATCTTTGTCTCTGCATTACTTAATGGAAATGCTCTTAATGACAATATTTGTATTGTGAATTTGGTAGAAATGTTGTCAGTAGTTTATATTATAAAACCAAAATGTTCATTCTACTCAAACATATGCCTATAAATAGTAAAAACGAGAGACACTGAACATTTGGAGTGGTCTCTTAATTTCCTCCAGAGCTGAATAGTTGAATTATTGCGATTCTTTCTTGAGGAAGAGAGTGTCTGTCCCTAACGTTATACAGACGAGTCGACGGCTACAAACTTTCTACTGGCGTCCATTTTTAAAATGAGGTCACAACAACACAGTATTTCAGCAATATATGTTAAATCTGCCCATCAACAAACCCAAATGAATATTGCTTTTTAAGGTTGATATGTTCATTCAGTCTTCAAGAAAAATTTTAAACATTTTTTTTCCCGCACTTTTTTAAATTTTTTATATATAGTCCTGTTATTTCTCTTATAGTACAACCTCTCCTCCAAAAGTCAACACTGCAGTATCCAGATTTTTTTTTTCCGGACAAAAAGCATTATTTTTTTTCCTTGAAGGCCACCGTAGCTACGAGGGCTTTTTTCGCGAGCTCGGGGTGCGTCCCAAACTAGCGGTGCTTGATCGGCGGGAGAGAATGGGCGTGGCAGTGGTGGGGGAGGTGTCATTGGAGCAGCCATGTTGGAGGAGGATGTCGATGCAGCCTTTGGACGCGGTTTTTCGGGCGAGTCTCATGGCGGTTTGGCCCTGGTTGTCTTTCGCTTTGACGTCGATACCGTACTGTAGGGAGGGAGGGAGAGGGAGAGGGGGGAGAGGGAGGGGGAGGGAGGGGGGAGAGAGGGGGAGGGAGAGGGAGGGGGGAGGGAGAGAGAGGGAGGGGGAGAGAGAGGGAGAGGGGGAGGGGGGAGAGGGGGAAGGGAGGGGGGAGAGAGGGAAGGGAGGGGGGAAGAGAGAGAGAGGGGGAGGAGGGGAAGGAGAGAGAGAGAGAGAGGGAGAGGGAGGAGGGAGGGAGAGAGGGGGAGAGAGAGGGAGGAGGGAGAGCGAGAGGGGGAGGGGGGATGAGAGAGCGAGAGGGGGGAAAAGGGGGGGAGAGAGAGAGAGAGAGAGGGGGAGAGAGTGGGGAGGGAGAGAGAGAGAGGGAGAGAGAGGGAGAGGGAGAGGGGAGGGAGAGAGAGAGAGAGGGGGGAGGGGAGGAGAGAGGGAGGGGAGAGGGGGGAGGGAGAGAGAGAGGGAGAGAGGGGGAGAGAGGGGGAAGAGAGAGGAGGGGGAGGAGGAGAGAGAGAGGGCGGAGAAGGGGGGGGAGAGAGAGAGAGAGAGGGGGGAGGGGAGGGGGGGAGAGAGAGGGGAGGGAAGGAGAGAGAGGGGGGAGGGAGAGAGAGAGGGAGGGGAGGGGTGAGAGAGAGAGAGGGAGAGAGGGAGAGGGAGGGGGAGAGGGGGGAGGAGAGAGACAGAGAGGGAGGGAGAGAGGGAGAGGGAGGGGGGAGGGAGAGAGGGTGGTGAGAGATGAGGGGAGAAGGGGGGAGAGGAGGAGAGGGAGAGAGATGGGAGAGAGGGCAGTGTAAAAATTATGAATGAAAAATAATGAGTTGGCACAACTTTGACTTTTGGAAGTGGGGTAATGTAAGATATCGGGTAATGTGAGACTACCCCTGTATCTAGGCAATGGAACACATTTTTGGTCATGTGACCATTACGTTTTCATAGATAGATAGATAGATAGACAGACAGACAGACAGACAGACAGACAGACAGACAGACAGACAGACAGATAAACCCACCCATACTAGCAGCTGTGTCATGACCACATCCCCGAGCTGACAGGCTGCGTGCAGGGCGGTGCGTTGCTGCGGCGGTAACGATGGCGACCCGGTTGGCATGGCGTTGATCTGGTCCTTGGTGCTGTGAGCCAATAGGAGCAGGAGTCTGGGAAGGTCGCGTTCCGTTACCGCCGACAACAGCCACACGGGCATGCTGTCATCGCACGTCTGCAGCG